>CM026422.1:16184152-16731674 GCA_014871385.1 Ceratodon purpureus | reverse complement strand
AGTATTGAAAAAACGGTGATAGTAAAGAAGTTCCTACAAAACAATTTACATCAAAATCTTCATATCTGGTAAAAGAACACTCAGTGAAAATAATTAATAAAGAAAAAAAAAAAAATTAAAAAAAGCACTCGATCTGTGCGGGAGTGTAAGCGTGGTGGGGTGGGTGTCGGAGGGTGGATTCGAACCCGGCACCAGCACCCTGAGGCCGCCACTTCAGTTCGTATCCGAAGCCTCGGATCACCAAGCCACCAAGGCTTTGACGAAGAGAGTGTGTTCTGAGCATATTTATATCAAAACTGAGATCCAAAAAATCCAAAAAATTAAAAATTAAAGAATTCTTCATTAGAACTTTAAATCTCGTATTCTAATTTATGCATAACTAATAAGCATCTCCTTGTTCCAAACTCGGGATTGCATAAAAAATTCGATTTTAAATTAAGTAGTGGACACCAAATTGAACATAGTAAGCAAATCAAAGCCGACACCAAATTGAGCAATCTGGACAGTAAGCTTAGGCAAATGAAACAAGTCAGATTGAAACAAACTGGTCAGCAAGCTTGAGCAAATGAAACAAATCAAACTGAAATTACACATGCAATTGAAAAATTTAGAACCATATAAGTTTTTAAGCATCGTGCTGTTTGAAGTCCCGGAGTGGTAAGCTCCACTGACTTAATGGGATTACCGAATCACTTGTCACCAATTTCCACAGAAAATTTAGCAACAACCAATTAAGGCACAAAATGTGCATGCTCAATGTTCGAGGGGCTTCATTCTACGTACACACAGTAGGAGATAGAAAGTAAGTTCCGGGATAAACGGGCTCTAGAAGTAACTTAGAGTTCTAATTTAGGCTTCAGCATATAAAGTGAACCCACGACTTTCATCTAGTTCCTTGCAGCTGGGGGTATGTTGCTCCAACACGCTTGACAAGGTCCACTGTTTGCCCATCCACGATCCTGCTCAGGAGGTCAACTTGCCCCCCCACTGTGCAACCCACGGATGCGTCAAGATCTGTGTGCAAAAGAGGCAACGGTGACACTTGGAATCAATCATCTCTGCAAACACAAGTGTTATGGAAAAGGCAACCACATGATCCGAGCACAGCAGCCCCAGCCATGAATCCCTTTGAGCACATCGAGCACCACAATCCTTCAAACTTGCCAATCCAACCGGTGGTACCGACCGTCGATGCACGTACTAGAACAAAGACTTGGGACGCAACACCAAATTATCCATCCGTGCCTTCTTGAATGCCGCATCAGCTACAGCACGTGCCACCTGAGATTGCTTGAAAACCGCGGCAGCCATGGAGAGTGGCCCATTCTCCTCAGCAAGATGGTCGATGGTAATCGAGCGGTCATCACGGCCTCCTGCAAATCAGCGAGTTTTTCGGAGGTGGACCGAACCACTTCCACCTGGGCCTGTAATCCGCTGGAGTCCCCGATTGGAAGAGCCTTTTCTGCTCAACAAGGCCGCGGCAGGCCCTTCCTTCGGCATCTGCTAATCCTTGATGGAGCACCTTCCCATAACTGCCTCAGCGTCATCCTTCTCTCTTTGAAGTGCACGAAGCCCCTCCGCTGCGGATATCTCAGCTGCTGCCGCAAGCTGCGCCGCCATTTCCGCTGCATCGACCAAGGTTTCCAGTGTCGGTGGAGATGGAGATGCTCTGGACAAGCTTCGGATGATGCCGCATAGGCCCCTCAACTTGGCGGCGGAGTGCGATGGGGCCAAGCTTGCGGGGGTTCTTCAATGCCGTGGCGATGCGTCTGCTCCGACAATGCAGTGCTTCAGCCACCCAGTTGACCTCCAATCCGTGCACAAATGTCGCAAAGGCACCCTTCAAAAAACCGCGTGGAGTAGTACTTGTTGTCGGGGCTGTGTCCATAGACTTCGTAGCAGTGTTTGCTGAATAACCGAGCCTGCTCCTTGTCGGTGCAGTTGATAATCTCAAAACGGTTTGCTTGATTTCCAACCCTCCAGATCTTGGTGATGTCACTGTCCGAAATGTGCGGGTAAACAAATCCACGTCGTCGACCATGGCACCTTTGTTGCACAAGCCAACCTGAAAAAAATAAATCACCATGTGAAACAAGCTGGACCGCAAGATTCGGCAATTTAGAGTAAAATCAATTTGAACAAAGTGGAGAATAAGCTAAAAGAAACTAGAAATAGTATGGGCCGCAAGCTTTAGCAAATGAAGAAAAAGCAAATACAAACAAAATGGCTTGAGCAAGCTGAAAGAGTCTTGACACAAACTGGACCGCTTGAGCATGGGCCAATTCAAAGTGAAACAGTGGACTTATGGAATTAAAAAAAAAGCCATGTGAAAAAAATAAATCACCATGTGAAACAAGCTGGACCGCAAGAGTCGGCAATTTAGAGTAAAATCAAATTCAAACAAAGTGGAGAATAAGCTAAAAGAACTAGAAATAGTATGGGCCGCATGCTGTAGCAAATGAAGAAAAAGCAAATACAAGCAAAATGGCTTGAGCAAGCTGAAAGACTCTTGACACAAACTGGACCGCTTGGGCATGTCCAATTCAAACTGAAACAGTGGACTTATGGAATAAAAAAAAAGCCAACCTGCAAATGAAACAAGTCTTGAAACAAGCTGGACCAAACAAGGATCGAAAACAAGCTGGACCGCAAGCTTCGGCATACGAAGTAAAATCAAATTCAAAAAAACTTGGAGAGCAAGCTGAAAAAGACTTCAAACAGAATGTCATGCAAGCTTCAACTATCAATTTCGGTACAACTCAAATTCAAACAAACTCATGCGGCAAGCTGAAAAAGACTTCAAATAGACTTATAGGAAGCTACAGCAAGTGAGGTAACATCAAATCGATTACCAACCTTCTCACTGAAGAATTCTGCATCGTACTCAGCTTCGCGGCCAACAATCGCTGGAGCCACCTTTACCATGGATGCTCGCAATGGTTCCGAGATTCCCGTGAGATCCAGTGGAACATCCCACTCATAGTTTCCCACGTCAAATGCTTGGGCAATGCTTTCCAAATCTGCTTCCGCATGTGACATTGCTGCCTCGGATCCTTCGCCTTCGTCACTGTAGTCGGAGTCGATCACCACATTGCGGCTGAATCTCCTGGTTGGTTGTGGTAGCGGCCCGGGATTTCCGTTTCTTCTCTTGCACCATGGCGACACTCTCAAGCTGAATAGCAAACATGTTAGCCACTGTGATTTCGCAAGAAGAAGGAGGTTAATAAAAAATCAAGAGCTTAGTACAGCAAATTGAAAATGGAATTAGAGTCAACCTTTGCAGTGGGCGGGAGGGAGGTGCGTGCTGTAGGAGATCCACAGTTTTGCGTGGCGGAGGGTGACGATTGTCGGGCGCATGGGAACACTCTGCCACTGCATTGGCTTCTCGTCTTCAAAAATCCAGCGTCCTTTGTATCCCATCATTGTGCAAAATTTAATGAGAAAGCGATTCCTTGGAGAAGCAGCCGTTCTAAAATGGATTGATGGGGAGTACATGCAATTGCTTAAGCATCCCATTAAATGCTACGATGGAACTCTTGGGTCAGCTCAATGAAGATGCTGGTTCCATGTTGTCTAATCTGAGTACGTGTAACATCCCATAACTTGGAAATAAGGCTGCTGACCATTCGTCCACCTTCATTCGTCGAATGTGAGGAAATACAAAGAGGATAACGGGCGCTCGATGAAAGGGAGTGGACAGTGTTACGTGGAAACTTCATCCCTGCAAACAGTTGTAACCATTTGTAACAGAAAATCAAACCATGTTTTCTTGGCGGAGCTTCCTTATTGATTAATCACTGAAACTACATTTTTCATCCATATTGTTCTTCATCCACCCACGGAAGATTGGTTTACTTTAATATTTCTTTCAGCCCTTGCCATGCTGCACGGTTTTTTTGGGGGATGCTCTCTAGATTCCTTGTTCCTCAATATCTTAAGATATATTGAGTCGCATTTGCATAACTAATTAGTATTTTGATATTCGAAAATCGAATCATCAACTTACACCATTCCAAGGAAAACAGTGGGCACCAAATTAAGCACATCAGATTCCAAATAAACCATGCTTTAAGCGAGCTCTTGCATAAACATCACTAACATGCATAAAAGGAATAAAGAAAGGTGAGGGGATTAAAACAAAATTAATTTAAAAAAGGCACGACGAAGGTATTGAAGAAAGATGAAGGGAATTCAAAAAAAAAAAAAAAAAACAAACAAACAAATAAGAATGATGACATGGCTCAAAGAAAGATGAAGGGAATAAAATTAAAAATAAATAAAGAATGATGAAAAGCATTAAAGAAATATGAGGGGAATAAATAAATTAAAATAATATAAGGGATGATGAAGAGGATAAAGAAAGATGAAGTGGGTTAAGAGAAAAGAATGAAATAAAGAAAGATGAAGGGGGGTGGAAGTAGAAGAAGGGAATATTAAAAAATGGAACAAAAAAAAGGAATATTAAATTTCAAATTAAACAAGGAATTAGTCAACAATGAACTACATTTTATTTTGAAGGACATTGACTCGGAGGCGCATTCTAAATGTATAATCTTTCTGAATATTTGTTAAAGAAGATGGCGAGTCCAGTAAAAAGAGTCATTGGCGATTAAGACTCCAAGTTTGGAGTGATACCCAAAGTTGCCAGTTGGTAGTGATAAGGAGATTGATATATTATCCAGGAGGAAGAATCCAAATGTACGGTTAGAGTTCTTTGTAAAGACATTCAACACTTTTCATATAGATCTAACATTTCTTGTATTAGATTATTTGTAAAGGCATCGAATATTCGTGATTGGATCTAAGGTAACCTTGAACTGCTTATTTGAGCAATTCCAATTTTTATTGCATAGTATGGCAAAATGTTAAAACTTTTTGTCTTGCATGTATGTCATTGCAATTTAATATTTGAGAACCCACAGTAATATACGAAACACCAATTTTTTGCTAATAAATCTGTAACCTCTTATCCAATCACCATATTTGAATTTCCAATGCACTTCGAAGACTTGCAAGCAATAAGGAAATTTTTAATTTTTTAATTTTTTGGATTTTTTGGATCTCAGTTTTGAAATAAATATGCTCAGAACACACTCTCTTTCGTCAAAGCCTTGGTGGCTTGGTGATCCGAGGCTTCGGATACGAACTGAAGTGGCGGCCTCAGGGTGCTGGTGCCGGGTTCGAATCCACCCTCCGACACCCACCCCACCACGCTTACACGCCCGCACAGATCGAGTGCTTTTTTTAATTTTTTTTTTCTTTTATTAATTATTTTCACTGAAGTGTTCTTTTACCAGATATGAAGATTTTGATGTAAATTGTTTTGTAGGAACTTCTTTACTATCACCGTTTTTTCAATACTTAGAATTTTGTTCAACCATTAACAGAGTCTTGTATAATTCTAAAACCAATATAAGCAACTGAGTATCCAAGGTTCTTTCCAGACGTATCTTTATATTCCAAAGTCTAATGTCTTTCTTTTTCAAAGAACACAAGTATGTTTCAGCAGTTTATCATCTTCAGATACCATTCAATCTGCTACAGATTTCTAAATTCATTATACTTGTGAATTAAATCCTGCTACTTTGTTACTTCTTCATTCACAATTAATCATTTTTTGCCCAGTTTCTAGCCCATTTAGCCTGGTAATCTTTTTTCAAGGCGCAGAACTCCATTTTCAACCATCTACAAAAGAATCATTGGGACAAGTTCATGTTTCTTTCAAATTTCAATAGATATAGACATTGTTATTGAGCTTCCCTTGCCTCATTGAAACTTTATTTTGCATTCATGTTGTATTTCATCCATCCACCAATATCTTAAAATATATCAAGTCGCATTTGCATAACTAATTAGCATTTCAATATTTGAAAACTGAGTCATCAACTTACAATGATTCCAAGGTAAATCAAGCTTCAAGCTAAAACAAAGTGGACACCAGGCTTAAGCAACTAAGCTTGGATCGAATTCAAATTACACATCCAATTGAAGGTCTAGAAACATAGAACGATGAAGGGAATAAAGAAAGATGAGGGGATTTTTAAAAAGTAAATTATGCAAGCAATAGAATTTTCAAGATCAAATTTTGTGGTTTTACATAATCTTTTATTTCAAACAGTTGGTGATGAATTTTTTAATTTAAATATAGGAAATATTCATTTACACATCCTTCATATTAAAAAATACCTCATTAAAAAATAAAAATGAGCTAATCTAGGAAGACCTCAACATGAGGTGTTAGTATGACCAAATTTTGTGAAATAAGTATCTTTATATTTTAATCAGATCTTAATAAAGTAATTATATCGTCATGCTCAAGTGTATAAACTTAGGTACGATATGGAGGGAAACAAAAATTCGGGTTATAATAAAGAATCAAAACATATCTATTGTTATAACAATTGGGCTTTATTTAGTCCATATTAAATTCCTTCAAAGTATATATTGAACTTTTTGTAGACACTTGCAAAAAGAAAGATGTGCATACATACAAAATATAACCTACATACATTCAAAATATAACCTTGGATGTTCCCTACATACATTCAAAATATAACCTTGAAAAACGCCAAACCTTAATTTTTTGCAAAAAAAAGAGGTGCAAAATCATAAAAAGTGACTTAAAAAATCATCAAGAATGGATTATTATTTTTCTTAAACTAAGAATTGGTAGACATTGACTCTGTTGTTCCTCGTGTCCTTACTACAGTAGTGGATTGGATGTGGAGCCTGATGTAGAGCCTTAGCGCCCAGATAGGCAGACTTTTTGGTGCCATGTTTTGAAATGATAAATTTATTATTTATTAGAATAGTTTTGCAGAAAATATAGTGAATAGTGAAAACATAGTGAACAATAACAGAGAATAGGGATTTCAAGAGTAGAGAAATTAAGGATTTAACATTGGTTTTAAAAGCAATATTTCAAACAATATCAAAGTATTTCTATTTTCTTTGAATTAGTTCCCAAAAAAATCAATTTTGCAAATTTGAATTGAAAGACAACCTATACCTCATTTAATGGTATAGTGATCCAACACTTCAAAACTTTAAATATCCAAAAAACTTCATTGTCAATTTTGGATTTTGATTTTGACTTTGAATAACCATGTTTAGAAGTTTGAGCTTTTTCATCTCTTCGTGTTTTGTTCTCTTCATCTCTTTTTTTATTGTGTTTTCCTCTTGGGTTTAATCTTTAATTGAATTTGATTTTAGATTATGTTTCCTTTGACCACATTTTTAATGTTTTATTTTACCTTTGTTTTTCAATTTCTGATTTTTGGTTTTTCGATTCTACTGTGTTCCTTGTTTCAGTGCATATTAAAGGCTCCAAAACGCAAAGTTACTTAATTCAGATCCCATCAATCACTGCCATGCAATGAAGCACCGAAACCTGTGTTGATACTTGGATATCATCTCATTAAAGTGCTGTAGTACATTCTGTTACTGTTCAAAAATTGGGCTTCACAACAAAAGCACCTGCTACATCAAAATTTGATTGTCAATCTTTAGTGCACCTAATTGCCTATTGCATTGCTATAGCAATGCTCCTTTACGATTGGACAATTTTGAATCTACTTGAATTCTGTGCTACAAGCGCTCCAATCTCTGTGCTTCGCTCCGACCGAGCATTGATCTTGAAATCGGGGAAACCAAGGCGCTTCACGACAAGGTCGTAGTAGTCAGGTATGGCTTCTCGCGGAAGCAAGATCGATATCTCTTCGCGGATGTGCGACACCGGCCAAAGCGAACCAACTTCAATACCAAGTAACTCTTTACCTTGGAACTCAACTGTGACACAAATCATGTGTTGCACCACGGCCTGATCGATGGGTATCCATAGAAGGCCCTCTTTCCTGTATCGCACATACTGGAAATTGAGGTATAAAACTTGACGTGCTAGATGATAGCGGAAGATCATGCTAGGCTTGGAGACAACACACTTCAATACATCTTGGCCCGCTTGAAACTTCTCGTCCCATCCGACATCCATAAGACTACTCAGAATTGCTTCAGCTGGCAATTTGAAGACGTACATGGTGGCTGTGCGACGCGGGTTCTCTGCTGCAGCAAACAAGTCAACCATGACATGCACAGGCATGAACCATTTCACGTGTGCTGATTTACTCCCGGTTCCACCTTTCATTGCTTCAGAGATGTCGGTGGCCAACTTCAATCTAAATGCCTCGGACGTGTGCATGTCAGGGACGGGCCAATAGGGGTCATCAAGGGCGGGCAACGGCAACTCCTCTAAGCTGCCATACAAAGAAGAGCCAGACTGTGGAACGTACACTGCTTTCAGGAAAAAGGTGCCATTCTCCAGCAAAGTCTTATGACTGCGGCCATTGCGCACCGCTGCCTCTCCGACTTCATGGTGAAGCACGAGGATGACATCCATGACCGCTGTTGGATCAACCCAGTCCTCCCAATACGACTGATAAAGCAAGTTACATCCGCGGGGCTCCCTCGCAGCAGTGGCCGGATCCAAGAGCAACTGCCGGCGTTGATAAGCATGCCGAACTTTGATGGCGTCTAGCTTCAGCACATCCCTACCACGCCTCGCCATTGCTTTGAAACGGAATCCAAGGATCTGAGCCTTCCATGCCCCAGCGAATGAGTCTGGACCATGAATCCTCGCGTCTCGGGACCAGGGACCTCTCACGGCCGCTCTCAATGTCATCCAACTGCCTATTTCTACCCGAAGGGGAACGTAATTACCACGATCGTCCAAGTTGTTATAAAGCACGACAGCATGCACCTCTTCAACTGGCTTATCCATCCTCGCTCTAGCAAAGATCACAAGAAACCTAAGATGTAGCAAAGATCACTAAAGAACTTGCGAAGTACTCACTGACGAGCTCCAAAGAGGAGAACAGATTCAGATGGCAATGGTTTCACGAAGGTCTACATAACTTGAGCATGGCAGCGATGGAAGGGCTCTGGTTTTAGAAGGTGCTACAGCAGACTAGGAGGGCATCTTCGAAGTGCATGGAATGTTAGAAGGAGATCGATGAATTTCTGTATCTGTGTGAGCCAACCCACGAGGGAAAGCATTTCCCCATATCTAGTAAGTGGTGTATGAGTATTGTGTCACTCCAGTTTGGTAAGGACATTATGCGAGCATTTTGTTTTCTATGAAAAGTCGTTGCACATGTAAACTGATCTCAGTGTCACAGTAGAGCAACGCCAAATCATGCCGTGCATTGTACCTATAATCCTGGGCTTGGATATATCTGATTGGCAGGCAATGTACATCAGAATAGTACGTGGATTTAGACAATGTTAACCTATCGTCGAATATTGATTAATAACAAGGTGGTGCAGCTTGCCAAATGCTTGGATCGTTGCACCCGTATATTATAACTTTTCATAAGACGTTGTCGGAAGAGCACTGATGTTGAAATCAACCACGACAGGAGTTTGTGTACAATGTCGTAACTCGCTAATCCCGGCGTTGGTCCGTGACCTTCATCATCAATGTGAGCCCCTACATTGCAGTTAGGTGCCTCCTGCCGCCCACACTCCCACCCCTACATGTGTTTTCAAGTGAAATTTGCTCTTTGAAGTAATAAACAACATTGTAATGGTGTCACTTGTACTGCTGCCAAATGTATTTTTGCCAATTGAAATGTTGCAAATTGTAAACAAAATTGTGAAAAAATAGTTGCGGCCATGGAACCGAAGGCCATGGCCATGGGACCCAATGCGGCGGTCATGGGGCCAAAACCGGCGGTCTTGGGCTCAGTGGAACGGTCATGGGTAGGCAACAGTGGTCATGGGTAGTTTTTCAATAAAAGAGTAAAAGAAAGATGAAAGAAAACGGGGAAGAAGAAGAATTTTTTTAAAAAAAAAACCCAAAAAAATAAAAGATGAAAAAACTATATATCTCTCTTTTATTTGTGAATTTGCGAAATAGCATTTGAGAAACTTGAGGAAACACGTTCTGAAGCGCACGAGGACCTTGCGAGGTTACCAATTATAATTTATATCCTTCTTGTCATCAAATTGTTGCTTAAACAGTAGTACTTGAGCTACATTGTAAAATGACCTGCCCATATCATAATAGCGCATTGAAAAATGGAACAATCAATTATATATTTATTAAGAGGGTTAAATAAATAATGGAGCATCTTTAGGAAGAAACATAATGCATGAAGAATAAAATCGAGATGAGTAAATCTTCTTCAACGCATCTTCAAGAAGAAGCATTAGACATAAAAATACAAAAATCAAGAAAAAATAAATAAACCAAGGTAAATAAATAAATAAATAACGTTGCATCTCCATGAAGACGCATACTAAAAAAAAACATCGCATCTTCTGGAAGAAGAATTATGAATCAAATAAATAAATATTAGTAACTTGGCCTCACGAATTACAAGCTCAGCCACCTTGCTATAAAATAAATGATTATAGACTACTGAAATATAAAGTAATCAGAGCATAGGGCAATAAATATTTATATATACATTATAATGAATAAGAATATATACTTTCTTTATATAATACAGTTACTTAAGCTAGCTTTTACTTTACTTTTAAAAATAAAAGTAACTTCAAAAGTAAAGAAAAATGTAAAAGTGTGTACTAAATTTAAAAAATATAAAGAGTCAGTATTACATTAACAAGATGTGTGGGACCTCAAGGTTCGCGTATAAATACTAAATTTAGAGAAATAAAGGTGAAACTAAAGTATAGGGTTGAAGTGTAGGAGTATATGAAGATATACAAGTAGAAAAAGAAGTAAATGAAGCTTACAACTTACGGTTTTGCATTTCTCAAGTTTCATGGTCCCAAAATTTTGTGATAATTTTGCAATATAAATAGAAGTTTCATCATTGATGTATATTGTGATACCTTATCAATATTATTTGTTCAGTTGTAAATCTATACTATATAGTAGTATGCATTTTAACAATTTTGTCGTTGTTAAATCATTTTTTTAACAAGTTTGTGAAGATAGATATTCTAGTAAACCGTTCTCATAACCCAAAGTTCTAGATACATTACTTTTCCTTCTTTTAGATATAGTTATTGAATTTACAATATCAAGGATGAAATTGATGTTGGAACTTGTTAGAAGCTTGATGTTAGAAGCTTGATGTTAGAAGCTTGTTCCGATAGCAAGAAATGATACAATGACATACGGAACTCAATGTGGAAGTCCACGTCAAACAAAGGAACACTAATTTATAGACCATACGTGATTTATTTTTTATTTTTTTAGATTCATATTTAATTTTATTTGTATATTTTTGAACATTTATATTCACTCTCAATAAAATTTAATCTTCAAAGTATTCAAGTTGATAAAATAATAGAATTTTCTTCATCATCTTGAAATATTGGGCTTTTAGATGAAGATATAAGAAAATAACATAGTATAGAATTTATAGCATACATATTATGACAAAAACATTACTCTCATCCTTTAAAACATCATAGTGACTCCAAATATTTACTATATATACTAAAGTCAATTCATGTATCCATGGTTCAACATGAGAATTTTGAGACTGGACTACAAACAATCAAAATATTTAAATACGATAATTTTAAAATTAACAATTGTATTTACTTTTACAGATACTATAATTTTTATAGTGATTTTTACTTTGTATGTAAGAGATTCTTTTACTTTTACTTGACTTTTGTATCATATGCATAATGCACGGGAGCATTATTCAGCGTTACCTGCAAGTGTAAGGTACAAGTCAAAGCTACGGTGATTATAAATTCAAAACAACACGAATTATCCAAAGCAACAAAACTTATAGTGTTCTATAATGTAACATTATAATATTTGGAAGTCTCATTTTAAGCTTGTTTTTCATTAGTCTTTTGAAAAATTTCCTTCAAACTAGACTAAACACTTAATATACAGCATGTGCAACCAATGAAACTTATCTTAATGATAGTCTAATTATCATGTTATTTGTCCATAAAAAGTAAGAACTATGTATTAAAACAAAGTCGAAAGGTATGTTCTAAGATTGCAGTTGGGGCCCCCAACTAGTGCAGTCACGGGCCCCCAACTAGTGCAGCTGGGACCCCCAACTAGTTACAGCTGGGGCCCCCAACTAGTGCAGCTGGGACCCTCAACTAGATACAGCTGGGCCCCCCAACTAGTGCAGCTGGGACCCCCAACTAGTTGCAGCTGGGGCCCCAACCAGTGCGACCGGGGCCCCCAACTAGTGCGACTGGGGGCCGTACCTAGTGCGACCGAACCCTTCAATTCAACATTGTATTCATTAAATTGGCAAATCTTGTTTATATCTGGCATGGTAGCTGTGCAGATTGTGATTGGCTCAAAATGAATGAAGACAAACTTGTGGAAAAGAAGATCCAGGTCTATTGAAACATACAAAACAAATCCAAAACAAAAGAAAGAGGGTGGAAGCACACTAGGGTGGACTGCTTTTGACATGTAATTGTACTCAAGAAAGCACTAAAAGCCAACGCCCAATTTTGATGGGTATTTAAGGTACTAGAAAACTTAAATTGTAAATAAACAAGGTTTAGAAGGAGCATTGGAAGAATATGGTTCAATACTTCAAAAATCCACCTGAAAATTCTAATTTTTTACTAAACTAAATAATGTCAAAATTTTTGCCCTTTGATCGCTAAGAATTGTAAGGAAAGGATGAGTGCTTGGGAAATAATGATACAACATGTGTTACCGTAGAAGGTGCTCTTTTTAACCATATAATTTTTTATGTACTTTGCAACTTCATTTTTATCAATATTGATTACTTTGTGACATTTTTTACTGCTGTAAGGTACTTTTTCTGAAAAGCAAGAAGTACAATTTTCAGTATGTTTCTAATGTTTTTCAAAAATTGGTGAAGAGATTGCACACTCCATTACTCCTTTCACCCAAATCCACAAAAAATTGAGTGCTGTAGGATGTAGAGGGGTCCAAGAAAGGCCATTGAAGAAGAAATTTTACAGGATTTAGAGGGTGTAACGTACTTTTGGATCCACCCTGGTGTCCTTCCATCCAAGAACAATGGAAAAAATAACTAGGGAGTCGAAATATTAATCAAAACATAAAACAAAGGCTACGAAATTGGGAATAACGGGGAAATGAAACCGGGTAAAATAAAGATGAAAAATAACAAGCAACAATACATTTTCACAATTTTTTTATAAAAAGGACTATGAATGGAAGATAGAATGGAAGAAGGATGAAAAAACATTAACATGGGCAAAAGGAAAGAATAAATGACGTGGAGAAGAAGAATGAAAAAATTACACAAAAAAGAAAAATAGAAAAATGCGTTGGACTTCTCGTTGGTTTTAGAAATGAAGAAGAAATTTCAATAAAACTGAAATCTAGTAACTTGAAGAAGATGACATAGGATTATAAAAGTTGACGAAATTGAATTGAGTTTTACATGCAGCTTTTATTCAAATAGGAGTATGAGCGTCTTCAAAAGCTTTTCCCTTATTGTACATCTAATTTAAAATACATCGTGCAAAGAGGCTCAGAAAACAATTTAGTGACCTCAATTACAGGACACCATATTACTGACCCCCCGAGTTCATCTCCATTTCTAGTACCACTAGAGAGTATGTACACTAAAAATTATCCACTACTGTTCATTGAGTAAACTCTCTTTGTCATGAGTACTTGCATTGACTTCTCTAAT
Organism: Ceratodon purpureus; assembly: GCA_014871385.1. Lineage (NCBI taxonomy): Eukaryota > Viridiplantae > Streptophyta > Bryopsida > Pseudoditrichales > Ditrichaceae > Ceratodon > Ceratodon purpureus. The sequence goes on along the minus strand of CM026422.1, from coordinate 16,718,025 downwards.
ATTAAGCATTAATCAAATATTAGAAGCGGAGAGCTTATTCTAAAGAGATTCACAGAATGGACTGATGTATCCTGAAAAGTTTAATAATGCCCAAGCCAAACAAGCAAGGTCTCAGGTTACATCTGCGGTACAGATTCTAAGCCCCACTAACGTGTACACACTGTTGTATATCCGCATGGAATAGTGTTTCTAATCCCACAATATCATGATAAGCCTTGATGCGTACGCAGAATACTAAACGGGCGGGAGAGGTTCAGAAATAATCCACCCGTTTCATTGATTTAACAGACCACATCACGAGTACGTAAGTTGACTTTTTCCAAATCATGTCCATGCAATGATGATACGTTTAACTAAGAAGGACATGGACTTCAGGATATTAGACTCACACCTCCAGGAAGATGTTCTCTCATTCTCTACGCCCTGCAACCAACTTTCTCATTCAACCCCGCATCTTCTCTCCCAAACTCCTCCTTAATTCTGCTGTAGCAACCTAGCTCGATGGGAAAAAGCAAGAAGCCACAACGAGTGGTTGTGCCAGCAGCTCAGGCAAGTTCTAGTGAGACTAGATCCTTTGAAGCACATTTGAGTTCTGATTTCATCAATCGTTCGATTTGGGCTGAGGCATTCGACTTGAGAGGAGTGGGTGAGAATATGCGGAAGCACCTCACAAGCGTGGCTCCATTTCTGCTTGGAGACGCCGCATGCTATAGCTCTGATTTTTTTGTTGACGTGGGAGGACTATGTGGTAGCGGCGTCCCATTCAAGCGACTCAAGGAAGAGCACAACCTGCCACTTGAAGCAATTGTGGGCACCTATCCGCTCAACAAGAATGAAAATCGCCATCCATTGCGGCATATGACAGAGGATGTTGCAGCGAGGGCACTTAGGATGTACCAGCGCGTTTATGGGGGGACAGCTCCAGACAATGGCGAGTTTGGCACGGCATTTGTCAGGGGCTTAATGCTTGATGCCAAACGCTGGAAAATCAACTGGGCCGAAGGTGCTGCTGAGATAGCGAAAGTAAGTCTCCTTAATTTTGATGTATGTCTTCTCCTCGTTGATTTGGATCATATCATCATAGACTAACTGTTGCTTCTATGTACGCAAAGCCGCCTCAAAAGTCCAGTGTTGAATCCAGCGAAGCTCACACCGCCGTGCTTGCGTGAGCAGATCCAGGCGATGCTGAAAGTCTTCAGAGCAGTAGTCGATAAGGTGGTACGCGAGAAGAATGCGGCAGCAAAAACCATCTCTGAGGGAGGTGTGCCGCGTCCAGGAGTTATTGTGCGACAACTACGTGCTCCAGAGCCTGAAGTCGAAGTGCCGATCCGGAAGTCACCTGTGAGCCGTCGAAGTGTGGTGGTCAAGGGTCCTGCTCCAGCTCCGAACCTGCTTCCGCCCACTCCTGCAACAGCCTCGGCAAGCAGTAAGAAGAAACCCCTTGAGGTTACTTCAGACACTGGACGCCAGAAGCTCGCCACCGTATAGGGATCTGCATCTCTGCTGAAGCAACGGGATTTCAAAGAAGGATTACTCATCAAGATGAAGGATGAACTGGAGCGCGCTGAAATAGCGCTTGCAATGCGGGAATCTAGGCGACAGGAGTTGCAGCGGTTGGAGCAGACCAAGTGGAACGAGTTCGCTGGTATCCAACATTCCAAGCAAGCAATGACTTCGATGGATGACGCCGCTAAGAAGGTGATTGATGCGCGCCTGAGATCACTCATGGAGGATGCAGTTGCCGTGTCTACCAACCTGGCGGCCCTAAACCCTGAGATTAAGCACTGGACCGAAGCTGCCGCCAATTTACGTTCTCAGCTGCTGCAGCTTCAGGAGTCCATTAAGATACTTGAAGCAAAAATTGATGTTCTCATAGTTCAAGAGAGTTGTATACGCCCACAGCATTTTTATACAGCATTTCCTGTGAACCTTGGAGAAGTGGTGCCGCTGAAGACGCACCTCCCCTGTGTGGGGTGCGGACGCTACTCGGCTGACATGGCTTTAGCAAACCTCCCTTGCGGATGTCTTCTCCACCCAATATGTTTGTTCCAGGTCGCCCTCAATGCTTCACCATGCTGTCCTGGCTGCAATGCCAAGCCATGTGCTGGCTGGATGGGACAATAGGGCTTCAAGTCTGACTTTGCTACCGCACGCACTGCTGCAGCAGCGGTGAAGAGAGAAGGTTGGGCACCTCCGCTGAGTCGCTCTGAAGCAAAGACACAATTCACAAAGCGGAAGACCACTGATGAACCGTCACCCCTGATCTCCTCCCCCAAGCGAGCTTGTCTTCCAGCACTGCTGGAAAATGGGCCCGATGACGAAGTGCTTGAGCACATGTTTGTGGAGCCTGCTTTTCCACCACGTGTCGATGCACCTGGTGTCACCTCTAAAGCACCCTCTTGTGAAGAAGTAACTGTTCACAAGAACAAGGTCGTCAAAGTAGGAAGCGTCGCCACAACAGCAACGATGTGCGGAAAGCCAAGAGAGGCTGCTGCAAGTGATACCCTGAAGAAGTTAGTTTCCAAAGTCGACGATGCAGGCCACGACACGGCAGCATCCCGCTGCAGCCCACTCGTAGATGCAAAACTTGAGCTGATCGTTGGAACTCCTCCTGGAACCGTGGATCCCGCCGAGTTAAGAGACATTGTGAACATTGCATGTGCAGCCGCAGCAGAAGCAAAATTTCCTACTACTCCAACATGAAGGACCACGAAGGAAGTTTTAGCTGCCTCTGAAAGATAGCATACATACACTTTTAGAAGACTAGCTGCAGATAGAAGTTCGATCTTCACTAGACCCTTCCGTTTCTTAGCACAACAGCATGTCACATGTGCACGTAATGTATTATCTTTTTTGCAATGGAATCTGAAAATGTGCCCTTTTTTTCCCACAATTCTGAACTCTCTGAATTGCTAATATCTGTCCACTTCGTAAGCATGAAGGGCTGAAATTCTATCCTTGATTTGTGGCCGTGCAGGTATACTCATGGTCGTCAGTGCTGGTGTGCGATGCATTGCTTAGCAACCATTAATTCTTCTTTGATGCTTCAGTGTAAATATCTATGCACATCGATAAGAATCTGAAGCACTCGGGTCTTGATCAAGTTTGACTCTACTCTTTGGAATACACCAGCATGTCCTTCTTCCTATTATATACAAACTGAAAGAGTTTTGTTATCGAGTGGTTGATCATTGGCTATAATTATGTACTACAATGAATGATGTGAATTGAGTAGTGGGCATGTAAGGGAATGCCTTTTGGTCATGTAAGGCAGTGCCTTGATGTTCTGGTTCTGAAGCTCATTTGTACAGAGCTGATTACTTAATGTTCTTGAAATTACCAACAATTAGAAAAAAATTTATGTCTTGATAGACTTCAATGTTTATGTGATGATAAACAATTTCTGTGTTGATAGACTTCGATTTTTACAGACTTACATATGCATATGTGATCCACAATTTGACTTGTTTCAGTTACTTACGCTTGGTGTCCACTTTGTTGAAGCTTCAACACTGCTTTGCGTGTATTTGTTAATTGCTTGCTTTGCTCAAATTCGGGTGGACATTCCTTTTCTTTAGAATGAAGTACCTTTTGCAATTCCAGATTTGGATAAGTGAAAAGCTTGTTAGATATGCAAACAGAAGATTATTAAGCATAAAATCTGATTTGCAAGGACTCTATGTTCAATTTAGTGTCCACTACTTAATTTAAAATCGAATTTTTTATGCAATCCCGAGTTTGGAACATGGAGATGCTTATTAGTTATGCATAAATCAGAATACGAGATTTAAAGTTCTAATGAAGAATTCTTTAATTTTTAATTTTTTGGATTTTTTGGATCTCAGTTTTGAAATAAATATTCTCAGAACACACTCTCTCTCGACAAAGCCTTGGTGGCTTGGTGTTCCGAGGCTTCGGATACAAACAGACGTGGCGGCCTCAGGGTGCTGGTGCCGGGTTCGAATCCACCCTCCGACACCCACCCCACCACGCTTACACGCCCGCACAGATCGAGTGCTTTTTTTAATTTTTTTTTTTCTTTTATTAATTATTTTCACTGAAGTGTTCTTTTACCAGATATGAAGATTTTGATGTAAATTGTTTTGTAGGAACTTCTTTACTATCACCGTTTTTTCAATACTTAGAATTTTGTTCAACCATTAACAGAGTCTTGTATAATTCTAAAACCAATATAAGCAACTGAGTATCCAAGGTTCTTTCCAGACGTATCTTTATATTCCAAAGTCTAATGTCTTTCTTTTTCAAAGAACACAAGTATGTTTCAGCAGTTTATCATCTTCAGATACCATTCAATCTGCTACAGATTTCTAAATTCATTATACTTATGAATTAAATCCTGCTACTTTGTTACTTCTTCATTCACAATTAATCATTTTTTCCCCAGTTTCTAGCCCATTTAGTGGTAATCTTTTTTCAAGGCGTAGAACTCAATCCAATTAGAACAACTAAAAAAAAAAAAAAAAAAAACACTGAAGCACTTCAAGGGTCAAAATAGTTTTCGTAATTGCTGAAATTTGAAGGAAACATTGAAGTGCACGTGCATCATTTGTGGATGGATGAAAACTAGATGACTGAAAATTGAAGTTTCAATGAAACATGAATGAGAACTAATTCTTCCTTAATCGGCTTGCACAAAACTCAATCCAATTTGAAGCATCTAAACCATAGGACGCTGAAGCATGGCAAGGATGAAGAAACATTAAAGAGACCCTAACTTTTGTGAACGATAAACGAATGAATGAAGAAGCCAGATTCGGTGAAACATGAATAAGAAAGAACACACCTCCAATCAGTGTGAACAGAACTGAACCCAATTAGAATCAAATTAAAATTACAAATAAAGCACTGAAGCATGGAGGCTCGATCAAAACAGTTTTCGTAATTACTGAAATTTGAAGGAAACATTCATATGTTATCTTTTAAGGGTGGATGAAAAATAGATGAATGAAAATTGGAGTTTCAGTTGAACATGAATCTGAACTAATTCCACCTTAATCAGTGTGCGAGATATAGCTCCCCAAGTAGAACCAAATAAAAAAAAAAGGCACTAAAGCATGGCAAGGGTGAAAACGGTATCCGTTATTATGAAACTTGTAAGAAACATAACGGTGACCTTTTCTTTTATGGGTGGAGGTAAAACGAAAGATTGAAAAATGAAGTTATGTGAAACATGAATCAGAAGTATTCCTTCCTTCAATCGGTTTGCACAGAACTCAATCCAATTAGAACAACTGAAATTTGAAGGAAACATTGAAGTGCATGTGCATCATTTCTGAAAAATTTCAGCAAATTTCAGCAAAAAAAAAAAAAACACTGAAGCATGGCAAGGGTCAAAACAATTTTCATAATTGCTGAAATTTGAAGGAAACCTTGAAGTGCACGTGCATCATTTGTAGATGGATGAAAACTAGATGACTAAAAATTGAAGTTTCAGTGAAACATGAATCAGAACTAATCCTTCCTTAATCGGCTTGTACAGAACTCAATCCAATTTGAAGCAAATAAAAAAAATAAACGCTGAAGCATGGCAAGGGTCAAAACAATTTTTGTAATTACTGAAATTTGAAGGAAACATTCATTTAAGGGTGGATGAAAAATAGATGAATGAAAATTGGAGTTTCAGTTGAACATGAATCTGAACTAATTCCACATTAATCATTGTGCGAGATATAGCTCCCCAATTAGAACCAAATAACAGAAAAAGGCACTGAAGCATGGCAAGGGTGAAATGGTATTCGTAAATATGAAATTTGAAAGCAACATGGAAGAGAACTTATCTTTTGCGGATGAAAAATGGATGAATGACAAATGAATTTTCAGTCAAACATGAATAAGAACTAATTCTTCCTTAATCATTGTGCACAGAACTAATCCCAATTAGAACCATATTAAAAATTACAGTAGTGCAGCATGGCAAGAGTTGAAAACAATATTCACAATTATAGGAAATTGAAGGAAACATTGAAGTGAACTTATCTTTTATGAGTGGATGAAAAATGAGATGAGAAATGAAGTTTGAGTGAAACGTGAATAATAACTAATTCTTCCTTAATGATCTCTTTATTTTTTGTTCTGGAATTATGTATTTACCCTTCCTGGGATTTAATTTTTGTTCATTCATTTATTATTTACTTCTATGCCTTTTGTTTTATATTTTATGGCTACTTTCGGTTTTTTTCATATGTCCTTATTTATCACCAATTGACTTAAATTTAAAGGCTCCAACATGGCAATAGGCGTCCACCCCCCATCCATTTTCCAAGCTACCGAGGCTACCCATTTTCCTCTTGCTATCGACCCATCCATCCAGCTCTACCTGTGACTGATTCAGACTTCCAAGTTCCCACGAATAATCTCAGAGCCCATGGACCACATCTTTGTTGAAGCATCCTCATCCTACGGCAGTTACTAACTTCATTTCTCATGTAATGGTACACCTCACTATTTCCCTACAGTAGTGTGACTTCATGTAGACTCAAACGTCCCCTCCCCATGCAATGAAGATCATGTGAATATTTGCCATGATAACAAACCGTCGAGTCCCACTAATTCCACACTTGGTACTGGCAGTGATGGAACATTGGTGGCCATGTCCGTCTCTCCACAACACCTTTATGCTCAATCGCCATGTCTAGGTTTTGCTTCAGCCTCATAGTCTGAGCAGGTTCACTTTGCATCCACACTTCACATCTTGCTTGATTGCTTGGCATGCCCCTTGATTTTTCTGTTTATGTTGCCGCTTGTTGTCACAGACTCACCTAAGCTCACAGAAGTGTCACTCTTACCTTGGATTTCTCTGTTTTCTCGCTCCAATGACGTTGCGTTCCAAGCACATGGCGAAGCGCACCAAGCGGAAGCCAAGCTGCAGTCCACCCCCGACTCGTCACGGTGCTCCATCACAGTATGCTTCCGATGACTCCTCTTCAGAGGGCAGTAACATCGAGCCATCAAATGGGCGGGCAGTGACAATGGAGGAGTTCGATGAACCGTTTGATTTGTCTGGAATCCTCCCCGAAGTTCGTCAGCGCATGCTGGCTGCAGCACCAATGCTGCTTGGGCGTGATGCGCATTATGACCGTGAGTTCTTCATGTCTCAGGTGGGCCTCTGCGTCGAAGGTCCATTGCTGAAACATTTGCCGAAGGCCTATCCCTTCATCACCGAAGAGGAGATTGTAGCCGTGTGGAGGCCAGGTGGTCAACCAATTCGGTACGAGATCTCTAGGTGCACAGATCTTGCTGAGCGAAAGCAATTTGCAATCCAGTACTTCAAAGTCTACGGGAACAAGCCCGACAATTCGTATTATTCCCTCCGATTCTTGAGGGCTTGCTACGCTACTTTTGGTTATGGTTTACCTGTGAATTGGCTTGCGGAAGCAATGTCCCGCATGGCGCTTCAACTGAAGAATCAGCGCCGCAATCCTCTGAAGCTTGGGCCGGTGGCGACGCGCTGCCAAGTCGAAGGATTGTGCAAAATTATTGCACAATTGTCGTGCGGGAGCGCAGCACCGATGAACCTTGACCCTGGGGCATCCACTTCAGGTTCTTCATCTGCCTTTGCTTTATTCCACTTTGTAATATTCCACTTTCATTTCTAATTTGAGAGGATCTGTTTTGAGCCTTTATGTTGTGTGCTTACATGTTTCTCGTTTTTTGTCTTTCATTTTCCACTCTGTAACGACGATGCTCTTTACTTTTAAGGTTTCGTGAAACTGTTGTATTCGATGTTTTTTGTTTCATCCTTTCATTGCCTCGTCCAGTCTGAACACATTTGGGATTGATTCCTACACAATCAAGATAAATATGCGGTAACAACTTCTCAACAAGTCAGTTGATTAGGGATAAGATCAGAATTAACATTGTAGCATTGAATAAATTTGCGGACTGTTTTGTTGATTCGTGCAAGGTGCTGGGGGGTATGAACCGTGAGACCACTTGATACCCGGATTGGGATTTATTTTTGAAATTTCTCAAAAGTAATACGGAACTTTCAGAAGTTCGTGTTGGCGGATTGGAAACTAGTTCTATTTTTTGCACATAATTAGAAAAGTTCAATTTGTAGAAAGAATCAAAAATTGTAGAGTCCACCACCCTCAAAGTCTTCAGTACTCATCTACTGAATGATACTCAACCAATCCTTGCAATGTTTTTTTAAATAAAAAAAAAGATAACCACGAGCGTTTGCTTAATCATTTATGACTTCCGCCTCCATATCATTTCAGAAGAGCATTTCATTGTTTCTGATATTTGACGTCTTTGCAATTTGCTAAAAATGAGGGTGGAATTTTGTGAGCTCAAGACTAAAACATTGCCTCTGGTTTATGGGGAGTTTTCTTCTGTGGTGAATCTACGTACTGACCACGCACAATCGATTTATGAAGACCTACTTACCTCAATGTGTGCTTCTTGTTTGCAAAGCAGCGGTTACTTGCAACAAAAGCACGCAGACTCAAGATGCACTTGTTGGCGCAAAGGAGGAGGAGTTAGCGGCAGCAAAGGAGGTTGCTAAGACAGAAGCGCTTCTGAAGGAGGCGCGGATGAAGCTCGACTCCGCCTTGGAGAAGTTGCGTGAGGAGGATGACGACGCCGCAGATGCACTTCATGCAGCTTATCTTGCAGCATCAAAGGAGGCAAAGCAACTTCTGCGTGAGGGCGCTCCAGCTGCAGATTACGCAAACAAGGCCGCGGAGGTGAAGTCCTTGGCCACTGACCTTGATACTTTGCGAGCAGCAGACGCCGCTTTTCGGGAGGAGGTGCAGAGGCTCGAGTCCATCTGCGCAACGCAGGGTGAAGCACACCACGCGGCAGTTGATTTGTTGACTCGTGCTCAAGCGAAGGTTGCTGATGCACGCCAGCAGTCACTCGGACTTTCTACACCGAGCCCATTACAGCATAATGCCATTGTGCTTTATGCAGCCACGCAGACAAGCGGGTAGTACATGTTACTGCGAAAATGGGAAATTCTGAGGACTTCAACGTTTTTAGCTACATACACGTTGTTCACAGACCATAACCTTAAACTCTTCGAATTTCAGACTTACATAATGCTTTCATTTTGGTGATATTGATGGACAAAGACTTTCCTGGGCCTTGAAGTTGCAGACTAACTCAATGTTTTCCTCTTGTAAATAGAGTATCGTTTCTTAATTTGAAGAGCTCTTGCGGAAGTTCTGAACCATACAGAATGTTGTATCAGGTGGTCTGCTATATTGTATACATTGCTTGGAGGTTTGTTGGTGAGCTTGTTAAGTTTGTTAAGCTTGTTGGTTTCGTAGTAGATTTTGTGAACTTAGAATAACATTCAAAAATTGTAGCAAGATGTTTGTAACCGCAGCCCAAGCATGCGATGCATTTGATATAAGCATGTCATTGCACACATTGTTATAATCTTTGCGGATATTTTTATTCAAGGTTGTCAGCACGTAGTTTTGCTACTTATCTATACTCTTGCGGCTGCAACAATGAACACTGCATTTTTGTCGATAAACTAACAAGGCTAGATCAGTGGTGAAGCACCGACGTGTAATCCAACTATATGTTCCCGCCAATCTATTCCGCTTAATCTATTCCATCTCTCAGGACAACAAGTTCTAAAATAATGTTCACCACATCAAGTGGAGAATAGTTGTTTAATAACGGTACCATCGCTACCGCACACAGCACTTGGTACTCGCAGAAATGGATGTCGAACCTGATTGGCTGTGGTTCTAGTACCTGGGAGCAACGACAATGTCCCAAGCAAAGGTGGCACCCACCGTGCCAGCAAGGTTTTTGTACATTGTAAGTCCTTTCCCCGCCACAAACTTGCTGCCCCCCTGATCTTCCACAGGGCCCCTTGGAGACTCGAAAACTTTTCTAATGAGGAGAACCCGGGTATAGGTCCTTATTCCGGGTATCAATGGACTTCAGTGACTGTCGGAAATCCCTGTTGATATTACACGTGTCCGGCTGAAAAGTTCCCCATCGGACCGTCTACAATGACTTAATCGCACGGCTCAGAGGTAATCAATCGGACGGTAATTATCTACGCAATCCAGGGGTTCACATTCACACGCCCGACATCTACTTTTGCAACACGGGCAGATAGTTTTCCAGTCGAAAAACTGGATTCGAACAGGTAAACTACGAGGAGTAAACCGGAGTAGCAAAGCGCGGAAAGGTAACCGAGAAGAACGACGAAGTCCGTTGTCTGGTGCGGGCATTTTATACAGAGTGGGCCACCCCCGCCAGATTTCCATTACGCTGGAGCAGTCCCGTTCCACTCGACTTTGAGTGAAAAAGCTACCTAGAAAAAACCACTGTTTCTGGTAGTGTGCTAGCAACAATATGCATCCTGGACTTCAAAGATATAGGTACAGTGGAGCATAAAGCCACACGGCATGTGTAGAACTTGCACACAAAGAACTTCAAAGACTGCTGGATCTAAAAGGAAAGTCGAAACCGGTAGCAGAGACACTCTGATCTTGTTTGAGGAATGGTTTATCACAACTATATATACATTCTCTGCATTCCTAAAGCAGGACCTACGTGGCACATCCTTTTCCCGTCCACCCTTGGACATCATCTGCGGCTGGAAGTTAGAACATGTTCCCTCGCATGTTCCACCGCATGTTCCACATCGATTCGACGTTATCAAGTTCACACAATGCACAATGATGGGTTGAAGCACCAGAAACCCAATCAGTTAATGAATGCTATCTCACACTGGTCCTTTTTGAGCCGACAAGTGGCACTGGAACAACTGAAGAATTAACGCAAAAATTATCAGTAGAAGAAAAGACGAAGTCCTCCCCTCCGCAGCTGCTGTCCAGCGCCGCAGCTGCTGTCCGCTTTGCTCAACTCATCTTCGACCTCACCGTGCTCGTGCTCGTGATCTTCTGATCTTTGTGACAAATTTCGTTGTGCTCATTTGTGACTCGTTTCGTTGTGCTCATTTGTGACTCGTTTCGTTGTGCACCTGATCCTTGACTCGTATCTCGTCTTCACTGTTACACACCTCCCATAGAAGCGCATTCAGACTGAGCTGCAGCTCCGTGCACATCCTGATGAAGGAGGAATACGAACAAATCTCTCTAAAAATATTATTTGTCTTTCAAATGCTCAGACGCTTACATTATTATTTTAAACATATTAATCCTAACTTATCAAAAGTGGTCGGTTTACATTGTAAATTTCGTGATTCTCCATTCAAGAGGTAGTACATACCCCTTCGTTTTGCAGACGCAACATGTATGTGCGTGTATATGTCAAATTTGTACGAAAATACATGCATAAATGTGAGTTTGTTCATACAAATTCGTATCTATTGTTGACATGACTGTTATGTAATGCTATTGCAATATCATGATTATGGGATTGTGAAGTGGGTCAGGTTACAAATATTAATCACACAAAATGCGTCCATCTCTACATCATGGGTTTAGGGTCTGATTAATTTTGATAACCTGATCTACTGAACTATTCCCTCGCAGGTATCACAATTTATGTCAAATGCAAGCTATTGAACATGTTGGGGCAGAAATCTTGCCGAACGTGATTTTTAAAACACTTCTATGTCCTTCAAATGAGTTTCTTTCTTGCAGGATTACGTTCGAGACAAAGGTTCCAGCTTCTGCAACTTGTGCTCTCCTGCTCGATAGTTCAAGACAAGATAATTGACGGTGACATCGAGGTAATCTCCCACAACATTGGTTTCATCATCTTTCTGTTTTAAGATTCAGAGTTTAAAAGCTATTCTCCAGGCTTGCTATCCTCATCCTTGGGGATCGAGTTCTGCACCAAACGCATACTTTGTATATCTAATACTTCATACTCAGTTCAGTTAACTTTGAAAGCTGTAAGCACCAATTATCAGAAAGATCCTTCAAAAGTCTACAAGAGTCTCAGAATCAAGACTGCAATTATCTGCAGCTGTCTGCAACATTTCAGAACTGGTCCACCAAAAATATCCCAAAACATGTCCGCATGCATTCAAACTATTCTTCTAATATCCGGCAGTTGTCATCTCTGTAATTGACAAATCCAGGTGCTACAGCTGTTTGAGACACTCAATCCGCTTTACAAAGTTCTCTCCTTCGACCCTGACCGTCAATATCTGTCACATTATTCAACCACCCTTGACCCCCAAATGCCTGAGCCTCTGATCACGGAAATAGACTTTGACTTTGGATGCTCTATTTTGCTAATATAAAAAATGTTAAATATGAATTTTTTGTTTTTCTTAGCTAGATACACATAAGGAATATTTAAGTAATTCTGGACAAAATGCCTAATTCAGGACTTTTTATCATTCCGTCGGCGGGCCACCGACCAAAATAGCAGGGTTGTAAAAAACTTTTTTTTTTTTGCAATTTTCGCTCAAAATATGCTATACAAACCATTTTTTGGTTTTAAATTTATTGTCTTGACTCTGTTTTAGCGATAAATTCTACTTTTGGACATCATTAAGTCTAATTTTTTGTAAATTTTGTGAAACATGCTTTATTTTATAGTATTTATCCTAGCTTTTATTTAAATTTTCAATGATTTTAAGTTATTTACTACAGACAATTTGTCGGCGGATGAGCTGACTACGAATTCTGGACTTTAAAAAGTCCAAAATTACTTAAATATGGGTTACATGTTATCTACAAACAATAATTTTATCAAAATTAATGGTTTCATTATGTAATTAATATAAATTTTCAAATGAAAACAAACAAGAAAATTCATTTCAAATATAGGTTATATTTAAAATTTGAAAAATATTTACTATAGATGTATATGACAACCAAGAACCTTATATTAGTTATCGTGCTCAAAAATTATATTTTAATTCAAAAACATGATAAAAAAACCTAAAACCATGGAAAATCAAGAAGTAGCCACTGTTATACCCCTTCATCTTATACCAGCTATAAATCACTAAACTTAAGTTTTTCTTCAAAATTTTTAATTGGAATGGAAAAAAAAATTGTCAAGCTAAGTTTCATTAGTTTACCTCAAATGCAAAAAAGATCATTTCAATAGCCAAAATCGTGTTTCAGGTGTCTATATTCAAGAATTTTTAAATTTACACATAGTATTGATGTTTTGGACTTTAAGGAAGCACCAAAATTCATGAAATTATTATTTTGAGGATTCATTTATAAAATTAGATAGATTTCTCACAACTTTACAAAATGGAAAAAAATGGATGAAAGGTTGTCATTTAGATGATAGATATGGAACTTGAAAGAATGAGATCAACCAGTTTCTGGTCATTTAGGCATTTAGGGGTTAATATCAAAACACAATATCTGTCACATTAGTCAACGACTCTCCTAGAATTGAATATGAGCTAGGATAGTTCCTCAAACAACATAATGCCCTACGATATCTCAAACATAATGCAGACGACTCACGAGAAGCTTGAAACTAGTGTTTCTTTTACTGATGAAATGGAGCCTAATGGCGAAATAAAAATAGAAGTTGGCTATATTTGGCTATAAAGTCCTAAAATCATTGATTGGTCGAAGCTAAAAATTACCCAACATGTAACTTGGGTGGAGCCATCATTCCCCCAACAAATTACACTTTTTAAGGTGTCCAATGACATAAAACTACATAATACCCGAAATTAGTGGGAAAAAAACAGGGATTGCCAAAAGGCTTCTCCATAATTTTTTTTGATGAAGCCAAAAATTCGCGATGCAAGCAAGGTTGATACTCAATCGTGATTGGCCGAGAGGAAAAAATTGGCCCCAACCCCTTTACACCTAGGGGCCGGGCCAAGTTGGTGGTAAAATTTTTTTAATCAAGAAATACAAGGTCTGACATGGCCCGAGCTCAGTGAATTGGATGCACAGAGAATGGAAGGCCAACTCTTGGCCTCAAGGCCAATGTCAGAGTTTAATTAAAAAAACATTTCACATTTAAAAATCCTCTCTCTTCAACCAATCACAATGATTCCTACAGCCGAGCCTACCGACTCGTAGCTATGAGGAAGGAGCCTATGATAACCTCATCCACCATATCCTTCTTCGTTCCTTCATGTCCATTATCAATAATTGATTGTTTTTCTAGATTTATTGAATTGGCCCGGCTTCTTGGCCCAAAGGCCTTTACATATGGGAAAATCGGCCCCCATTCTAATCTTATTATAATGAGGACTTGAGGCCGGCCCCAACCCAAAAATGGGCTGAAATTTCAAGCAATTGGCCTCAAGAAAAGTTGGCCCGGCCTCTAGATGTAAAGCGGCCCTTAGGCCTTGTGACTGCTGGGATTCGTATCCAAGTCTCCGCGACCATAGCGTGGCATTATGGCGCTTCCACAAACTTGGGATCTCTGGAAAAATTGTTTGGATGGAGGAGGCTTCTCCTCTGAAGGTAGGAGCGAACTCAGGCATTCAAATTCCAGATGGAATCCGTCGACCTCTCGGTCCTGCACTCCCGCTTTGCGTCGCCTCGCCCACTCTATAGCACTAACCTGATACCTACCCAATACTCAGGCGATACTCGTCTTATACCAGCGTAAACGCCCTCCGGGTACCTGTGCGCTCACGTTGTGAGACGAGCAGTGAAGCTGTGCAGGCGCGGCAGCAGAGCACCTCCCGCGCACTCCGCGACGCGCCTCTGATCGTCCCTTCCACACCCCTGCCAGAGTCCCGTCGCAGTCTGCTACACGGTCTCCACCGCCTTCCTGAGGTGCTCTCAAACGGGAGTGTACAGCGTCGCGATTCCAGGGATTCCTCATTAGGGTTTGGGTGGGGTGTCCAATTGGGGTCATGCAAGGGGGACGGAAGCAGTATGGATTGCAGCTGCAGATCAAGGGGCCGCCCAAGAAGCCCACCGGGCGGCCTGCGCCCGCTGTTGCGTTCCGGTTCAATGATGGGGATGATGAGGATGATGTAGAGGCCGATATTGCCCGCCAGGCGAATAAGAAGCGGAATGTTCGTGAGGTAATTTGGATTGCTGTGGAATTGTTTTTGAGGTTTTTATTGTTGGATTTGATGTGAGTGATTCTGTTTACTGGATTTAGGGTTTATTGGGTGTTTGACCTGGGGTCGCGTAATTGGGAGCAGGTCGAGCAGCAGTATCAGAAGGCGTTGGAGGAGGATCCGACTGCGTTTGATTATGATGGGGTTTACGATGAGATGAAGGGTAACCAGGCCCGCCCAATTCATGAGGATCGTGCGAAACGTGAGGTAGGCGTTACATTTTAATTTTCAATTTGTGTTTCCCCATGAATTGTTTGGTGCTGGAAGGGTTATTTAGGGTTTCATGTTCATGAGGTTCGTTTCTTGTGTTTGTGCTGAATGGTTTTGTAATGTGTGAGTGCAGCCTAAGTATATTGGAAAGCTGCTAGAGAAAGCGAAAGTGAGAGCTCGGGAACAAGACATCGTTTACGAACGGCAACTTGCAAAGGAGAGAGAAAAAGAGGACCATCTGTATGGGGATAAGGAGAAGTTTGTCACTGGGGCGTACAAAAAGAAATTGCAGGAGCAGGCTAAGTGGTTGGAGGAGGAGCGTCGTCGAGAGGCTGAGGAACAGAAGCACGAGGTATGTGTTCCATTTCCATTCGCTTATGTTCTCTTCTAAATGATTCTCTTTTCATTAGTCTTTTTCGTGCAACTACTTACCGTTTATTGGCATAGTTGATTATTCCTTTGTTTGATGTCAGCGAAAGGATGCAAATGTTTCACATAGGATTTGCGAGCTCTTCCTCTTCTGCTGGTTAGTCATGGCTTGTCATAGTTGTGGTTTGGAGGGTTCATCTTTCTCACTTGTTCATAACTTCATGTTCAGGTGGGCAACAAAAGTGACATGAGTGATTTTTACCGCAATCTGCTTAAGAGCAATGTTGCGTTCGGAGCCAGAAATGTGTCGAAACCTGGTGAAAAGGCTTCGGGAGCTGAGAAGGACGCGGAGCGGCCAGGGGCACAATCACAAGTGGAGGATGAGGAGTTGGCGAGCACTGCTATGGGTGCTGACCATGGTGCTGGAGCAGGCCGGAGTGACAGAAGATCTGAAGAGCCGCGGGACAAAGAGGACAGGAAATACGATCGCAGCAGTTCTGGTAACAAGGATAGAAATGAATCTGGTTCGTCACGTAGTAGGGATGCTTCTGATAGGACTTTGGAGGCGGATGATCAAAGATCAAATGCCAGGGAGAAACCTGCAGATGGTACAGCGGAAAAATCACCAGCAAGAACGGACGAAGGTGTTGCTCCTAAGGATGTTAAGAGTAGCGAAGTTGAGACTGTAAAACAGGCTCCCGTAGATCCAGTAGCGGCAGCGAAAGAACGATATTTAGCTCGAAAGCGGCAACGTGGTCTGTAGTTGTGGGAAGTAAAATTATTTAGTTTCCGCTAGGCACATTTTCCGACATGCTAGAACTCAAATGTTCACCGAAGGATGTCCTATTTACTTTTGTGGCAGCATCTGCGCGAGCGCTTGAAACCAGTATCACGCGTTTCGTGGATTGTAAGTACCATTTATCACTGTATATATACTTCCCAAATTGCAATCCAATCATACTGGTACATTGAATTATGTTCTTCAAAAGTAGTACGTAACTATAATTATTAGAACTATAGGCAACGGTTGATTGGATTTGTAACAGGAAGGGTGTTCAGATTCATTTTGATTGAACAGATATGTGGAGCTCATAGTCTATGAATTTCAATCTTTAAAGCGATATCATGGTTGACGGGGAATTGTAAGATCGGAGGAAGCCGGAGCAGGTCGGCAGGTCGGACTGCAAGTTGTAAGTTAACGATTACAAAATGACTGTTCCATTCGTAGGATAAAATGAAAGGAATATACAAAATTCACAAGTTTGAAACGCAAACTCAAGCTGCGGTACTCTATCACTCCGATGGCTGCACTGCACAGATCTCAATCTGAACCATGATCTCGAGGATGGACTGTCACTGGGAATCCGTTGGTCATGCGAAACACCAGCGAACGCCATTGCTTGGGAGGATGCATCTGCATCGCCGTGAACTTGAAGTGGTAAATCAAACTGGACGCAACCAGCTTCATTTGTATAAGAGCCAGCTCTTTGCCGAGACAAATGCGCGGACCAGCCTGGAAGGTTGCAAACTTGAAGGAGTTTTCCGGTACAAAGACGCCGTCCTTGAGCCATCTCCCGGGCTTAAACTCGTTGCAATCCGGACCCCAGATGGTTTCCATGCGAGCCATGGCGTAGATGTTGTACGTGATACGTTCACCTCCGCGGATGACGGTGCCGTCAGGAAACACATCATCTCGGACTGCTTCCTTTGTATCCAATGGCACGGGAGGAAAGAGACGGAGTGACTCGTGGATAGCAGCGTGCAGATAGTGCAACTGCTTCAATTGTTCAAATGAAAATAAGTGGCCTCGACGGCCAGATGGTGGAGTATCCTCTTCTGGACGAGCTTCTAGATGCAGCTTGATTTCATCGTATATCTTGGCTTCAACATGAGGATTGTGGCTGAGGGCGTGAAAGAACCAGGCTAGCCCTACGGAGGAGGTATCACGGCCTGCAAGGACAAAACTTATCACAATGTCACGCAAGAAGACATCAGAGGCTCGCTCTTTCACCTTCGGCTCAGTTGCATTTAGCTTCAGGTCGTTCATACACTTCTGCTCAAGCTCAGATTGCACTACCTCGTCCTGCTCCGACGAGTCTGTGAACCGCATGAACCTGGACAGGAGATCCTGACGCGCGTCTATTGCATTCCCCTGGCTTTCGTGAATCTCTTTCCGTCGCGCTTGGATGACTCCCTCTGCGAACTCGTTCACCACAGCCACAGCCTCCTTGAGCTCCCGCTCAGGGCTCAAGTTGAAGAACTTCTTGAAGGTCATGGTGAATGGAAGCATCCGAAACCTAAGGACAGTGTTCTCTGTGGCCTTGTCGAATGCCTGCGCGAAGCGCACGGTCGGCAAAGAGCTGTCCAGACAGTTTGGGTCTACTCCAAACCCTAATTGACATATATTGTCAAACGAAAACCTCAGAAAGAGGTCCTCCAAGTCCACAACATCGCCCTTCTCACACGCTTGAAAGAGGATAGGCACCAACCGATCCTCTAGCTCCTTCTCCGAACACTCGAATCCAAATTCGCGCAGCGACCGCGACGTAAACTCATGGCTCGCAAGCTTCCGCTGCAACTTCCACAGGTCCCCGTCGACGTTGAAGATCCCCTTCCCAAGAAAATCCCCCAGCAACTCGCCCATGAAATCGCCCTTGGGGTAATTCTCAAACCTCGTCTTCAGGACGTGCTCCACATTCTCAACATTCGCCGTGTTGTAGATTATATGACCTCCTGGCCTCACAAACCTCATAGTTTGTGTGGGCGTCTTGCGAAGCTCTTCAGTAATATAATCCAGCGTTCGGTGGGAGTTTTTGATAAAACTGGGGAGGCTGCCCACAATGGGATACACCGTTGGTCCAACGTTCTTTCCGTAAAGAGGATGATGCCACCAAATGACGATCAATGCATTCACCACGAAGAAGATAATTGTCACCGCCGTCGCCACGGTGTGCTCTTGCGTCTGCCATCGTGCCCAGTCCACCCACTCTTCCATTGTTGCCATTCCTACCTAAAACTCAAAACCCAAACCAAGAGTGCGAATCACAACACCCTCTGTAACCTCAGAACCCTGAATTCTCCCTCCTGGTGTAAATTATCTCTTTTGAACAGGCTCGGCATTTTAAGCTCTGCGTGGCACACATTTCGATCGCTTTAGCCATCCACCTCAGAAATCAACAACATCAATCCCTCGGTGCTTACAACCAGCTACAGAACATGATTATATCAGTAATACTATAACCAAATGCAATTTCGAATGGAACAGGTGCATGTGAAGCAGGACGGGAGGGCAAATTCCAAGTCGACATACCTGTGACTGCAAGCATTATAATCCATAGCTTGAAGAAGCGGTGAGTCTTCCCATCAGCTAAGTGACGCTATACCTGCAATAACAGAAAACAGACAGACGAACACTTGCGTGCTGTTCTGGACCTCAAATACTTCGCTTTTGCATATACCTTACAGTGCTGTTGATGGAAGGTGACGGCATGGAGCGCTGGAAGGCGCAGAGCAAGCAGGATCGAAGCATCACCGAAGCTCCATATTATGTTGGAGTTGGTAATGCCCACCTAAAAGAACCTTCCATACGCCGATTTACTCATCTGCAATGTTACTTGGCCATTGCATCGGCGGTGAATATGGGGATCTGCGGCCCCTCATTTGAGACTCGGATTATTGTTTCATCATAAGTTATTGGCTTTTTTCACGTTCCGGTTTTATTTCGCTGGTGTTTTTTGATTTGAAGGTTATTGTTCAACTTTAAAAAATAAAACAAGAACGGTACAACCGTCAGGCTCTGTCATTTTGAAAATTTTCTCCTGACTTCGTCGCCGGCCCGTTTGTTCGAGCCTGGTTTTGCAGCGGTGTACTTTCTTACTTGCAATGGACTGTTCACCATTTGACTCCAAAAAAAAATAAAAATCTCCTGAAGCTAGAAATGTCAAAATTAAGTTATTATGCTAAAGAGACATCGAATTACTAAGGGAATAAAGCTATTAAAATAAAAATAAAACGAAGTGTAGCTAAGCCTATTCTGCTCAACGACCTGTTCAGCAAAAAGAATGAACTTTGATCTGACACTGATACTGACACTGACACTGATCGGGCCCCCCACGCTCCCACCGAGCATGGCACAAGTTGCAAATTACAATTTCTGTAGACAGAAATTCGATTCACAGAAAGCGGTGCTGGAAATTTAATCACTCCCTTGTCCTGCTTTTCCTAGACTTTTTGAAGTATTTTACAAGGCTTTCTATCCAAAAATGTGCCCGTTCCTCATCGCTTTCTCAGCTTGCACGCTAATGTAGAGCTCGGAGCTACTTTTTCTCCTTGATAATAACGGAGGCTAGGACTTAACTTATGTACAAGTGTTCCATATCAATTTCAAGTTTAGTTCCGAAAAAGAGCGAGTTACCAAGTCGGAGCTTTACTGTAGAAACGAGAATATGTGCACGACCACAGTGCTTCCGGTGAAGGAGTCAATGCCACATGTGGGTATCGTAAGCACATGGAGCTCTTACACTATTACCATGTGGTTTAGCTTGGCTTGACTACATTCAAGTATCTGCAACATCACTCACGTTATGAATACTGTAGGCCTCGTTCTCTCATGTGTTTCTATCCTTGTTACAGTTGAAGACCAGCAACGACTTACAGAATCCGCCTCCCCCACACAGTTGCAAATCCAAATTGTTAGTTTGATTCAGCTGAATCAGTGAAGGATCTTAGCACAATCTTTACCATGGGAAGGAGAAAGCTAATCAACGAGCACGGAAAGGTTGATGCAATCGCGATACAATATCTAAGTTTGATTTAATGAGCTGTAGATCATTACAAACTCATGAATCTCCCCTGTCAATGAATGCATGCACTTGAATCTGTTTCATATTCGTACATCTGTACACTTTGCTCTTCTAACTAATACTGAATCACAGATACTAGCTATCGACCTCGAGTTCTATGTGACGCATCAAACTTAACCAAATCCCTGCAAGCCTTAAATTGACCCCCATTGAACATCATATCTCTTAACGCATCGTCGGCACATGATATCTTGTAATCATCTCTAAACTGTGGCTGACATCCTCCGCTCGACTTCGTCATAAGAAAGTTGAAACCAAATTGAAGAACCAATCCGACAATTGATGCATTTATCAACATACTGAAACGAACTTGAAATTCGTAGCAACAGGAGGCAATGTCTCAAAACCCTGGTCAGGATCCTGCACCTGCTTGACTTCGTCATGAGCGGGTTGGAGCAAATCTTGAAGACGCGATGGCTGCAAACTTTAAACAGTTCATTCGAGATACGGGTGAAGGCGAGCTACCGCGATGTCACTGAGCAGCAGTCGAGTGAAGAAGGCAGTTTCCTCAGGATTAGCCACCCACAGAATACAACACTGGGAGCGAGTGGCCATGTCGTTGCCACTAACGGTAAACCGATCTCCAACATGGAGGGTTTCATATGGCTTCTTGTGCAAGAATCTCATGAGAGCTTGAAGACCCACGGATTTGTTCCCAACGTCCACGAAGACGTCGTTGCCGCCGTTGAATGCACAGAACGGGAGGCGGGAGCCCATCAACTGAACCTGTACTGTCAATGCTAACTCTTCCAACACTTCATAAATCGTTGCCTCCCGAGGCACCGCGCCCACGGCTCGTGGCTTACGAATGATGTCGATTGGAAGGCGTAGTCTCGCAGCTGCAGAGCGTAAAGAGCATTCTGCCTCGGCGAGAAGCTCCTCAACGTCGGACTCTGACCATTGAAGCATGTCGGGAGACATCCAGAGCTCGTCCGGGACGAATTCGAGCCGGTAGTGGTCGTTCACTCGCAGGAGGTAGTTGCATTCGCCGCCCATAACATGGAAGAGCCGTGTGATGGCGGGCGGGAGACGGAAGCGCTTGAATGCTTCAAGCAGGCCTGCGAGACGGTCCTCGAATTTGGCAGCGTTACCGGGATAGCCAGCTGCAGTGACGATGGCGACTTGGACACCCTGTTGCATGAGCTTGATGATATGGGCGATCATCTTGTTGTCTCCTTCGATGTGGTGCCCATCGGCGTAGATTGTCCCATCTGCATCAAATGTGATGAGAGACAGTTTCTCAGCGATGGCGTGGACCTGGGCGATGTTAAGGACGTGCCGAATTTCAGCGAAATTGGGCGGAACATAGCGCCGGCGCGAGAGGGAAGAGAATTCGTCATAGTCTTGGAATGCGCGGATGAGAGGGAGAGGTGTGTGGAATCTGCCAACAGTGGGAATGAGCCTGCTGAGGGTGCTCCGCATTGGGTCCTCGAGATGCTCCCGCATCCAGCGCTCCAGCTTCTCCATCACTTGGAAGGGGGAGTGTGTGGAGTGCATAGAGATGATAAATTCGATCAAGCCATCCTGTTCCTTCAGCCGCCCTTTCCTGCGGAGTACGTGCGCATCGGTGACGCTCGATGCTCTGTTCAGATGTACATCCTCCAAAGCTTCCGTACTCAGGAGCATGTTCCAGCGCATGTCGCCCTCCTTCGCCTGGGAATGCTGATCTCGTTGCCTAACGGCCTCCCCATAACCCAGGGATCGCCCACGGTTTGCATCTACAGTCGATTCCACTGACCTAATTTCGGTGGACATCTCTCGCGACGCATCCAATTCTACTTCATCACCTCCATTACTTACAGAAACGGAATCTATCCCTTCCTCTTCTCTAACACACTCCCCAGCCTCTGGCGAATCCTCACTAAGCTCCAATCCACGATTCCCATGCGATGTGACTATGGCATTACACTTTCCGAAAGTACTCCACTCCGCAGCACCACTGCTCTGTAACAAGAGACTCGACTTCAAAACCTCACAAAGCCCCTCACCAACCGACCCAAACTTCGAATCAATCTTCCCATCAGAATCTCTACCCCAAGATAAACCCCCGCAAACCCACTGCCCTCCTCCAGCCGCCCTGCTCCTACCCGAAACACCCCCATTCTGCGACGCAATCTGCAAAACTGCTCCAACCTGACCTCGAAGCGACTGGGTCACACCAGGCGGCACACGCAGCCCTGCCCCCGCCACTGCGGCAGGCGGCGCCATGCCGACACCCCCACCCAACACTCAACACTAAAACAAACCCAACCTCACCAACAACACGATGAAGAAGAAGTAAACCTCTAGCTCATGCAACAACAAGAGATCACAGAAGAACACAAACAGATCCGGTGGAGCAACGGAGCAGTGAAGCGAAGATTCTGAAGCTATCTATGGAGCTATTCCTCCAAGGATAGCCGGTTGAAGCTGCGTCGTCGTCGTCGTCGAGCTTCGGCAACTTGCAGCGTCTGTTTGGCATCAGGAATTCTGCGTCTCTGTTGTGGAATTCTCTCATGAATCGGAAGAGGGCAGCTGGTCGATCATGTAAGTTGCCTGCCGAAACTGTCATGCTCCTGGCTTTCGATCGCCTTCGGTGCTTAAACCCAAAACCCTCATTCGATGCACTGTTCCGGTTTGCGGATGTTGAAGTTTTGATGGCTCAGCTATCTACCATTTTTATTTTATTCTATTCTCAGATGAAAGGTGAATCAGCTTGTGTGTTCAACTGGAGTCTTGAGCAATGAGGACATTTGGAAGAGTCCAGGGAGTAGATGTATTTGACAAGTCATTTGGTGTTGTATTTGGATACTATGAGTTTTGAATAAACATAATTTTACTTGTTCCTTCTAGAGAGAGAAACTTTGGTCTTCGGAGGAGACCGACGTGAATTAAGTGTCTGTTTCAATCTACCCCCAATCCAATGCCCACAAGACAAAGGTATGTCAATCTAAATAATTGGGAGGCATGGAGGAGCTTTATGGTCTTTCCATATTTAATGTGTAGAAGTTTGGTGGTTTTTTAAATTTAAGAAAAACTAAATTTTAAGGATGGCCCCGGGCGGTGTCTTTCTCTTCGTGATCTTATGTATCACCCTTGCCGAGATGTACTTCAATTACCACCTTTCTTTTGCTCCTTTCCATTCTACTCTATCCGTTGCAAAGACACTGCTAGAAACGATGTTTTTCTCCTTAGTTTGTCTGCCGAGTATTGAAATAGATTACTAAGAATGTGCAACTTTACAGGTTCGATCCTTTGTAAAATTATCAGAAACCTTTCAGACATTCTACTTCACAAATTCTTCCAAACTTGAGCTAGTTTGAACAATTTTTTTCACAATTTTCAATGGTTGTAAATTATGTCAGTGTCCTATCGAATGATCATAAGTTATGACACAGACATAAAAGATAGTGTGGAATGACACAAAAGATAGTGCTAGTTTCCCTACACATTGGAAGTGCCCTAATCACTCATTATAGAACGTCTCAAATTCTGACTGAGAACACACCACAACTGACAGCTCCATGAGCTCTTGCATGTCATGAGAGCTCCGAAAACTATGAACAAATGTAATTAAAACTACCTTACTTCACACCTTCAAGAACCAAAGCACCCACTCTCGCATTCAAGACATGTATACATTTCAGTATTCACATGATACACCAATTATCAGCCCCATCTGCTGCAATGCACCCGACTAAAACTGTATACAAAGTGCAACGAAATGGTGACCAAAAACCAGCTATAGAGTAACCAGTGCACATTCAAATAATAGCAATGCGACTTAAAACGGTGAAAACAAGAAGAACCATCTGATACCTCGACTAGTTTTGCCTCCAGAGGTTCACAAAAGGATTCTCGATCAGACGTGTGATGGACCTCGGTGGTCAGAACCTATGCTTCATCGGCGGACAGACTTTCAGGTACTCTCCCTCTCTGCTATGTTCTGGACTTGAAATAGGATCCAAGGAATCCCAGAACTTCTTCAGTATGAATGTAACTCTACCTCTGTATCCTCACACTATCACATATATTAGGAGTTAGACTTGATATGTATGACCCGGCAAAGCCCTAGTATGTGGAGCTGCCTGTGATTGTAGACAAGAAAAATGATCAGAAATTCAAACAATCGTCCTATATTATGCTTCGGGGTTAGGCTCAGCATCGCTCAACCAGAACCTGCATTAAAGAACTGTAAGTCGATGAAGGCTTCGACTGCTGTCACCCGTGACTTTGAACTGCCACAGAAATCACCTACAAAACTGCAAGAATAACCCATTAACAAACAATAAATCCTATACTATTCATTTCAGAGCATGCGTATCACATTTTATTTCAACCCTCAAGCTCTCTCCGCTCCAATGCACCCCATTCATAAATTCAGCATGTGGTTAGTTGCGAACTTGCGACACATTTACTAGCAATCAGCCTCCGAAAGACCAACAGCAGAACTATAAGCATCACTCATACATGCCACTGAGATTGTGTATACAAAGAAATTGTGGGGAGACGATACCTTGCTAAGTTTGCACCTAGGGAAGTGAAAATCAACCCTAGAAATAGAGCCTCAACCAAGTCATTAACCGACATTGCTAGCCGGAATCTCATCTTCAATAGCCATCATTCGTTCTGCTGCTTTCACTTTACAAAACTTTGCCTGTGAGTTACCTTCAATGAAGGTCAATATTTCTTCAAATGAAGGTCTAGCAGCTGGATCAAATTGCCAACACCACTGTAGTAATTCAACTGCCCACCCATCCACATACTCTGGCACCTCGGGACGTAGGTGATGATTGATTACCAAATCAGTCAATACAGAATGTTGCTCACTAAGGGGATGATCTTGAAATGGGACTCTTCCGGTCAAGATCTCGTAACATGTCATCCCATAGCTATATGCATCTGCTAATTTTGAAAATAACTCCGGTCTTTTGTTCACGTTCCTCTCCCTACATGCTTGCAATATTTCCAGAGCCCTCCAAAACCCTGTTCCTATAACTCCAACCGAGCTCTCATAATCCGATACATAACAATAAATATATTTACCACTTGGAGATGACTCGACAAGTACATTGGATGCCTTGAGATCCCGATGGACAATGCCATAACTATGCAATTGATTCATTCCTTGTGCCACTCGATACATGATCTCCTCACCACGCTCTTTTGAAAATGGTCCACAACCACGATCACTTTCCTTCACTTTGCGATCAATGAGAGTCCGAAGATCTTCATCTTCCTTGACCATGAGGAAGGCAAACCTACCATCCTCCAACAAAGTCGCACATTGCACCTGAGAATGGTGCCTATACCCAAGAGGTTTTCCAAGCTCAAAGCTTTCCCAATCCTTTCTCCTAAATTGCAATAGTCCCTTGGGCCACTGTTGTTGCAAATCTCGCACCAAAGTCCCCTTCTTGAAGACCTTCACCACCCACTCATATCCCTCCTCCTCATCCTCCTCATTTGACTTTGGATCACTCCATTGAACACATGCATGGAAGAGTTCGGCTTGCGCACCCTCTGCAAACTTCTCCCCCACCTCCAATGAACCCGCACTTTCCCATATTCCAGAATGATCACCAAAATATCTGAAGAAGTGACCCCATTCCGAATACATCTTCAAAGTCTTGAACAATTCCTCATTCTCCAGCTTGATGGCGGCTTCCTCTTCCACGGAGATGCCATCACTGGGCTCTGCCAGCTCGCTCCAGTGCCGCTTGGAGAGCTCGATCTGAGCAGTCACAAACGGCGAACAAGAGCTGGTCTCTTGTTCCTCTTCAGCCTTCAGTGCCGTCACATACGCTGAGTCGACGTTGCTTGCAGATGCAGCCATCGTACCGCAAGGGATTCACAATTTCAGTCGCATGAGAGTGAAGCGGAAGGTGTTTAGACTTCTGTTCGCTATCGCTGTGTACTAGTACCCTTGTTGTGTAGGAAACAGCTCGTCTGCGAGCACAAGCGCAGTTAACGATGTGTGAGGAGTAAGAGAAACGGTGCCTCACATGCTCTTTTGAAGCCCACAAGAGGAGCTTCGAACGAGCTTGGGTTGGTTATGTCCAAAGCAAGAAGATACTAAACAAGCCCCCCTCCAGAGAGCCTCCAGCCTTGCGGACAAGTGATGCCTCTCTCGAATCAAGCAAATCGTAACTGAACCCACAACACAAATCTCCACAGTAAACCAAGAGAACTAGAATGTGCAAACCAAGAGAACTAGAATTTGCACACACCCACCTCGAAGTTCAAACGTGGAAGAGTAGCGTCCACGGGTAAGCGATCGCCGCCGAATCCTTCGCGCTCAGGGCCAGAACGTGGAGATTAAGCGAAGCAGGTTCCAAGTTAAGGAGGTCGAAACTCTGAGCTGAAGCGCAGAACCACTGTCGCAAAGATGGGATCGAAGGCTGGTGTCATTACCTAGACAACAATACTGCTCACGGTGGCACTGTAAAAACGACTCCTCCTCGCACACGCAGGATCACAAGTTTCTGTCGCAAACAAAAAGCTCCGCTCAAGTGAGTAGTCCGAACGCGCTGGGGTTTGGGAGATGAGGTCAGGCCGGCAGATGGTGGTACAGAAGATATTTGATGCTTCTGGAAGGCGGGACCCTCAATCAACCTCGAAATCGGTCACAACAAATCATGCAGCTCTGCAATATTACGGTATGTGATTCGTGAAGCTCAAATCCGTTCACTTCAAGTCGAGCAGCGGATCGAGTCTCCTCCGTAATACAAAGAGAGACCAGGCTTCTGAATCTCCCCCAACGCGTCGAAGAATATTCCGAGTTCCAATGACTCGACATAGGACGACGACGAAGCTCCTGTTGTCGCAATGAAGGTTGCCGCAGGGAGATCGAGAAGTTCTCTTCCTTCTGTGAGCCCTAGAGATATTTCTATGTGGGTGCTGCAACGGGCTGAAGAAACCACCAAACTTTGTAGGTAATCTTTGAAGTTTGTACGCTAACTAATCAAACGGATACAATATGTTCGATATCTTAGAGATGGTCACAGGATGCCAAGAATCCACCCAAATCGAGTTTTGGTCCTTCAACCATCTTGTTTATCACCTTAGTGCAAATGCAGACCAAGTTCGAAAAAGGGGAACTCATTGCGCAGTGGCTAACAAACAATTCTACTAGGTTATCAGCATCTTGAAACAGATATGGGAATATCTGCATTAGAAATATCACGCTGGTAGAATATATAGTAGCATGGAAAACTGCACGAATTCTGAAAACAAATTAATCAATGAAGCTATTCTCTTTTACACATAACTTGTGCAAGAATCCCTACACGAGGGATCTTGTGAACATATCTATTCCAGATCAAAATTCTACGGAAGCCTATTCATCTTCCCACTGACTTCCATATTTGGAAGATCCAAGGACTTTTAATGAACATCCACTACCCAAAGTGGTCTATCCTACGATTTATCCAAGAGTCTGGACGGATAGTCAATTGGAAAATCTGCGTAGACTACCACTTCAAATTGATACAGTAACACTCCAATTTGAGGACATTCCCTAGAGAATTTACCTTCAACCAAAAAGAAACCCAAGGATGTTGTCTTCCCAAAAACTTATGTACTAAAGATGTACTGATCAAATGTGCTTGAAATTTTTTACCTTCACACAATTAGACTACGGTGGTTGTCCAACCATTTACAAAAGTAGAACGAGTCGTGTGTGCTAACGGCCAGGCATTCGCCCATCTTGTCGTGCTCTAGGGTCTTGTCTGGACTTGCCTTCGAATAAGTCATTTAACATACGCTCCAAGTCATCAGGGCTGTACTTCAGGTACTTGTTCACGCTTTGCTTTCCCTCAATGAGGCCACTGCAATCAGCCAAGAAAAGGAGAATCGGATTCAAGAGAAATGTCTTTCGTTGTCGGAAACAAGCTTGAGATGCTTGAGAAGCTTCGACGTTGGTAAAGCAGGAATTATGAGAGGTTGATATGCATGTTACCTGTAACGTTTCAAGAAGGAGCGGTAGGCAGGCAGAATGATCTCCTGAACTTGCAGTCGAACTGCCTCTCTGAGCTCATTGTCAGGGATTGTCCATTGCGTTTGACGTAGATATAAATCCTCAAACGTCAAACTGAACCCCTTCAATCTGCGTACCAAACGGACACAATTTGTGAGGATTAATATTTCTCTAGTACCGTAAATCCGAAAGGTCTAGTTACTATCAACGGTAGTTAATGCAGTTGTGCGAGATTCTCACTTGCAAAAGGACATCAGCTTTGAAAACGGAATTAGCACATATTGTTTGATAAAAACGAGCTTGAAAGACAAAGACAAAGAATTTCATTAAAAACATGTGCATATTGCAAGATAGAAGAGATAATTTTAAAGCTAATTGTTACAGACCTTTCTTTCAACTGGGACTTCGAAATGCCGCTGTCACCACTAGATACCCCGCCCCCTGATCCAGTTATATATTGCAATACCTGAAAATTTATCAAAAGGGCATGCATTTAAGTGACGGCAGATTCTTTCAGACAAAAGAAACTGCCACAAGGATTCATGAATTGCCTAATATCCTCAAATGGTACTGTAGGATAAAATGATGTCTCCATGCAAAGGGGATTAGTTGCAAACCTTGTTCCAGGCAGTCCGCTGATAAGAAATTCCGTGCTGCTGAACGATTCTCCGTTGTCTCTGAACCCAGTCATCACCTAACATTTCCTTTGCTTCTGACCTGCGTAAGCCATTCTGTTCATATTACAAAAATACAGCAGCATGATACAAATGCAAAATGAAATGCTATTTCGTTTTGCAGACTACACAAACCTGTATGTTTCATAAAATTTACCTGCGGACAGATTTCACCATGTAATGAATGTTGTTCATCAGGAACAAATGGGATAGCGCCACGTCTTTGTACAATTTCGCTTTGCCCTCTAGGTTCGTTTGTAGCACTGACATGATGTGTTTGGTAGCAGTTGTCAGATGTGGTTTCTTGTCCACTGTGCCGTCTGAGAACAGTTCGTTCAAGGTGTTCTGATAGCTGCATCATTACAACCCGTGCACATTCAAATTATCAATAATTAGTGTCTGCGCCAAATCAGGTGTTACCTTGAAGCAGTCCCATTGGTGGAATACCTTGACGCATTGTTCTAAATTAGCGGTAGAATACTAATAACACACAGCCAGGTAGAATTAGAGCTCCACAATCGTGATGGAAAGAACTCAAGAGGGGTACTTACTCCAGCAGGAATTTGACGTAATTAATAACATAGCTAGTAAGCATATGGACGGTTCCATCGAGTACTAGCGTTTTAGTTGCATCCTTGTCCACGGCGTCTTCAAAGTCTGCAAACGTATCTTTCGCCGTCTGGCCCAACCGCTTAATCAGGCTCGTTGCTGCTTCCCGCATACCAGCGGCTGCGTCACCTGCAAACACAAGTTCGATCTACAACAAATGATCCAGTCAGGTTCAGTACAAGACCACTTCATTCATGTAAATAGGATACAATTTGTCTTTCAGATGTATCACCAGTTTGCCTATCCCTTCACAAATTGAGGCGCATAACAACATGGTTGTGAATCACAGTCAAATTGAGGAAAACATTGAGTGTCACCCCTAACGCTGGTAAAGCAAAGAGCTTATCACCTCAGGCTGGAGGTCGCGCATGATCTCATACATATCAAGGAGCACAAAAAGTTTCTCCGGGGTCTTCTTGCTCCGAGCTATGGCTTCTCCAAAACTCAACAGCATATGAACACTAGAATCAGTCACGTCTGCAAAAGCTTTCTCCCTATGTGGATCCAGGCCCGACCATATCTGTTCACATAGCTGCCGTTCCGCCGAAAACAGAAGCTTTATCTGAACATACGTAAAGCCAAATACCAAATCAGTCCAAAACAATCCCCCGGTGACTTATCCAGTCAGAGAGCACTCATAACAAGTAAGTGGACTAACCACAAACTCTAGTCTCCCCTTTATGTAACGACCTTGAACGAAGTGCAAGGATGATAGTGCATGATTCTTACAGCAATGCGCATGTACTGAATCCAGTTTTTGATCTTGCCCTCCAGCGACTCCCACGGCATTTTAGCAATATCATCTTTGCTTAATTTTTCCACCCCCAAATTTCGTAGACTCTGCTCCAATGTTGATGCTCTAACATCTCTGCATAGTCCTCCACCAATAACTGCCATCAGATCCGCATCTTACATAAGAGTAATAAGTCTCTACTTTAAAGAGCTAGCGCAAACTCATGCAGGCCCATGACACTATTGCTGGAGAGTGAGGTATTTGCAAATCGAGTGCACATGGCCTTACCTGTAGATCTTTAGACATTGTTGATGGAAACCGGCACCAACCAAACGTTGCGCCATCTCAGCTAGTTGAGAAATAATTCTTGGTGATAGCAAAATTGGAAGAACGGGTGGATTCAGGGCCTTATCGTTGTGAGGAGTGTTGGTCAGCAATAGTTTCACCTCTTCACCCTCACCATTCTGTGGAGTTGTTGTTTCTGATATATGCTTCTCAGGGCTCGGTAAAGTTTCCATGAGGGGACCAGGGTCTGCTGGCTTGCTACACAAGCACAAAACAACAAGATAAAACAACTCCAATTGTGAGTAAAGCATTACATGGATTATATGCTAGGCATTATTCTTCACATTCTTATTCTTTCAAGAATCACTCAAATTTTACCAGAAAGGATACACCAGTCAAAAGCCAGATATCGGTATCGCACTTGCAGAAGACCAAAGACCCTTGCAAACACATGGAATCCAACTACTTCCAAACGCCAGAACTACCTTGGTAAAAATACTAAAATCCAGCAGCGAAATAAAACAAAGTATCACATTCTCAATACCAACCTGTTATTTGTCAGCAGCACCTTGAACTCTTCTTCAAGGCGGTTCATGCCTTTTCCGAACAAATCCCTGGCATGACTAAGAGCCGTGTCACTAGCTTTCATACTCCGGTTAAGAGTCAGATACTCAACGTTCGTATGGAGCTGGTCACAGGCCGCCAAGAATCCCCCCAGATCGCTTTTGGGTCCCTCAAGCACCTTCTTTTCCACCTTCATACAAACATACACCAAGCGTCATCAAAATGTCCACGTTCTACGCTTCCTGCTCTACCCTTGACTTTAAAAGATGCAAACTTAGTTCCTGAATTGCAAAGGGAAAGCAGTCTGCATTTCATACCTGATGAGAAATCTCGAATTGATGTAGCACAGATTCGGCTGCTTTGAGGGTACTGTCAATATTTTCATGAGCTTTTCGGAAGGCATGAGTCTTAACCTACATTCACAAGCATACCACATTATCATTTTCCACAACTCACCGCACAAACGTTCAGAAATACCAACCGGTTTTTAGAAATAGCCACCAAATGGCTCTGTAGCAAGTGGCGTAGCTTCGAGATCAAAACAAGAAAACAACGTAAATCAGCTGTCACTACCCTGTTGCACACATTAGCATTGCAAGATGAAAGGATATATGTTATTGTACTACAACTAAACCTAGAAACTAGAGTAGAAATACGCACGACCAGTGACGTGCTCTAGTCTTTGATTAAGAACACAAATGACCATTGAAACTGTGGTTAGGGAAAGATCGTGGAGGCCAGAAGGACTCACTTGAGTCGGGCGCATCGCAGTCTCAAGAGTTGACAACCGATTGTCGAAGGAGCCCAAAATTGTGATCATGGTCTCAGTCATTTTTTGGCTCTTTCCCAGGCTCTCGCGCATGAACTCTGCGCGAGCCACGAAGGCCTCTATGCCATCGTCGGCCCCCATTGCTACTTGATCTTTTTATACTATCACACTACAGCATCTAACTTGCCCACATTGGCATCGGTTGACGTTTGAGGCAAACTTGACTTTGCTACCCTAACAATCTGTAGTCAACATTACATCATACTGTACTGATAGTGATACTCCTCCCGGTGCCCAAATCTCCCAAAAGAGCTTCATAGAAGGTACTAGAGATCAGCACCAGTTCCACCAGATGATGTCCACTGCAATTCCAAAAAGAATACATCCTCAAATCTCGACTCATGCATAACCGACCACAATTCATTATCACAAAGTTTACATGGTAGAATCCAGCCCACAAGGATATTCATTTTCCGAGTAGCGGTGTATTAGGTCTTCCACTGTCCTTGCAACTCAAACTGTCAGGAATATTTTGGCTCCAGCTCAAATGAGTCAGAGAATGGCTGACATTAAAAACCTTCTCGACGAATTGAGCGCTAGACACCTACTGCAGAGTAGAGAGTTGGAACTCCTGGTCAAAGTACGAAACTGGGTCCCCAAGTCACCGATGTCTACCTCACAGCCAGAAAACAATCAGCATCCCAGGCAACGGCGCTACACTGCTGATCTGCAGCTCACAATGCCCAACAAAGCTCCCTCATCTGAACCTCGCTATACCCGGCTTCGTTACATGGATTTCGAACTCTCCAGAATCTCTAGAATGCAAGTGTGGAACTTTCAGAAGGACCAATTCTCCGAGGTGCATAAAACCGCAAGGCCGGCACCGACAAGCTAAATGAAAAATCGATTCGCTGT
This sequence comes from Ceratodon purpureus, assembly GCA_014871385.1. Classification (NCBI taxonomy): domain Eukaryota; kingdom Viridiplantae; phylum Streptophyta; class Bryopsida; order Pseudoditrichales; family Ditrichaceae; genus Ceratodon; species Ceratodon purpureus. Next base: position 16,685,107 of record CM026422.1, on the reverse strand, counting down.
TTGACTCTCCTTGACGCTTAGGAAAGCTACAAAGAATGGTATGGTGAAAATCTCACAATGCTGATATCCAACCCCATTTCGCTACTCGCAATTACTGATCATACACCCTGGATTGTGGTACTGTGTCACGAGGACACCCTAAATCAGCTTCCCACAAGGACCCCACATTTCGACCTCACCAAGACTTCTCAATCCAGAACGCATTCTCCACTCCTCGCACGACCAAATTCAACGACTCACCTCGTCCAGGAAACAATACACCACACAGCAGCTTCAAATAACTCGGTTAAATTCCAAAGAATTGCGAAGCTGGTCTCCTGAAGCAAGCACACCAAACTCCCCAGTTAACCCCCTCCGCCGTGCCCTCTTCCTCCCACCCAACAGCTGCAAGCCCCCTGAAGCTCCAAAACCAGATGGTTCGGAAAACCAAGCGAAATTTAGCAAGAGGAGGACCAGCATTAGCATTCACGACCAAGTTAAGTAAGTTGGTAGTGAAGCTGGAGCTTGAGAAGAAGCTCTCAGCAACGACGAAAGAGGAAACTTTGCTGAAGGGCACTAATAAGTGAAGGTGACGTGGAAGCGACTGAATTATTGCAAAGTTAATGACCAGTTGGTGCCGAGAAATGCCAGTCACCGTCATTTGTGGATGTCGCTACACCTTGCCAGCATTGTCCACTCCAGAGCTCAGATTTGACCGCATTCAAGCTTCAAAGTAGTACCCTAACACACACACACACAAAGCTTCTCCTTTCCCATTAATTCGGTGACCAGGTGGTGGGTGAGCCTTCATTCCAGACAAGCCCAGACTCCAGTGCCGACCAGAAACGCAAAGAGTGTGCAGCACAATCAGTGCCCATGTGGTCCTGAACTTAGTTGAATGCCGAACATTCTGCTGTATTCCTAAACGGGTTTCCAGTTTCATTCCGTGCTTCCTCAAAATAGATGACTAGTTGTCATCAACTACAAACCTGGATTTGCTTTCGTGAAGCTGGTTAGGTTAGCAGCTAAGTTAAGCTCTCCCTGCCACGGGAAACAGAAATTTAAATGGAACATGGAAGGTGAATTGCGGACGAAGCATGAGCTCTGACAGCATCACTGCGTTGCTTCTTCTGCAGCTCATCTTCCTCGGTATCTGTCGAATCCTAACTTGCTTGCCAGAGAGTGCGAGGCCATGGTGTCATGGTGTCATGGTGTTCGCTTTTGATGGAGTTTTGCTCAATTGAGGCCCTGCGATCCTCGTCACCGTGACGGCGACCACATTTGAGATCAGATGGATATCCCTTTCAAAACCGGCCGTTGCTGACTGTGAACCGTTCATAAGATTTCACATTTGTAGGTTTTGTCGGAGTTTTGCAGAGTTTTTGCAGAGTTTTTGCAGTGTTTTGTCTTGAGCTATGGCGATGCTTGCCGTATGTGGGTCGACGGGGATTCGACCACCTTTGTGCTGCGTGGAGGGTGGGTTTGCAAGTACGCGATTCCGTGCCCGGGGATTGCCTCTCCAGCGGGCCAGATTGGGGGAGCATCGGTGGAGAGTTGCCTGTGCGGGGGTGGATTATGCGAGTGAGTGGCGACGTGAGTGCGGCGAGCTGCGGTTGCAGATTCATGAGCTTCAGGGTGCGTTAGCTGATGAGTGGATGCAAGACGAGATTAGTCTTATGCAGCTGGAGAAGCTGGTTTCGTCGCTCTTGCGTATGTATGCGCGTGCTCCTGACCAGGCAAGTGAAGCTCGTGACAGTGAGCGTGCGGTGATGAATTCCGCGGTTGTTAGAAAAGAAAATGAACCGCGGAATCAACTTGATCTTGTTAGCAAAGAAGATGAAGTGGAGGTCATTGGGAAGCCTGAACCTGAAGGTATTTGATTTCCCGACCTCTTGATGTTGATTCATGAGCAATTCGTCTATTTCAGACCATGATTTGGCTCCACATACTTTGACCTAAATAATTTCTTTCGTCGCAGTTTCGTTGAATGTTATGTTGCCAGCATCTTGCTTACAGTTCTTAGTTCAGCTTCTAGTTTGAGAATGATTCCCATCCTGCATGATTATGGCATTTGAGACATGTGTTACTTGCAGGCGTGGATGAGTTATACAAGAACGAAATGATAGTATCTGAGCTTCGAAGTGAAGAGATTCGATCTAAACAGGAAGGTTTGAGCACTTTGCGACGCCTGAATAAGTTGAACGTGCATGAGTACGTCCACAATTCTCTTCGGGAAAGCTATTTGCGGTCTTGGCTCAAGAGCCGTGGAATTGCAGAATGATCAGCTTATCTGAGAGGTACTTTGCAAACCCTTGAAAATGTAATTTGGGCTTCCTGATCTCTGACCTTGAATTAGGGTTTACTATGTATTACGTCCTATCATATGCATACATTTATTGCAAGACATCTGATGTGGAGCATCTCGACAGGTAAATTGTTGTAGAGGAACCTGTATGAGAAACAGGCTTTGTGATATTGTGAGGATCATCACTAACTTATGTAAGTCAAACCCACTGTTGTGCAATGGACTAAGTTTTTCTCTCTTCGTTTGAGCTCCAATTCTTTCATGCATCACCACTTTCACCAATTGCAACAAGGATGTCGATTCTCTGTTCTCGGTATATTCTAGCCAGGTGTTGAGTGTTTTTGGCTTTGTGGTCAGTACTGCAGGTTGGTGGAGGACTACAGTTGCTGCAATCCGGGAAGCAATCCAAGTCTGTTACTGGAGAATCAGCGGACAAGTAGAGAATTGGAAACTGACACTATCTGCCTTGTATAAAAACTACTTTTAGCAACACAGTTTTGTAGTAAACCCAAACCTGGACTTCCATGCCATGTTTATTTGCTACCAATATGCCATATTGTACCGAAGTTGGTAGTTCTATTGTATGATGCCGGTGTGTATTTCTCTCAAGCAAGTGATACCACGACTGCCGCACTGCACCAATTGTTTCCGCCTCTTGTGCATCATCAAAAAACTCGGGTGAAATCTTTTCAATGCAGTTGCTTCTGTGTGTAAGTGAATGAACAATCTAACTGCGCTGCTGAAGGTGTCAACCTATTCGCCGGACACAACGTAAATTTCTATCTATAACATTATCCAAGACTAATATCATCATTGTCAAAGAAAGAATTCCGGAATGTTGATCTCGCAGTCGGCATCAAGCTAGAAGTGCACATATCCAGAGAGCTGGAACAAAATCGGCTTGAACAAAACTGGAGGCGGCACAGTCGGAAGAGGCAATCATCTCTCTCGCCTTTCCCTTACGCTGCTGGTACTGTCGCTGTGTGCGACGGGCAAGTTCTGCTCCCTCTAACGGGGAGGAATTTGGGCTCTTGAGGCACTGTTAGCTTCTTTGTGGACCTGGACAGAGCAGAACATCTTTACAACTTGCACCGGAACCGTTTACTTTGAAAATCTTTTCTTATTAGATTTTGAGGAATATCGCTGATGAGGTCAATGGGTGTACTCACCTATGTGGTTTGAACGGATGGTTGAACTGAGGTGCTTTCTTTGCAGGGGATATTCCAGGCTTCATTAACTTCAATGCAGCTTCCTTATCATCCTGCAAATGAGAATTCATGTCAGCGCAATTCGCTAGCAGCATACGTGATTCAGTGTAGTTGGAGAAGTTGATACCGCAAAAACCGTAGCTGTACATGGTCACGCTTGAAACACAGAGAGCGTCCCTTACCTTAAGATTAAGATCTGCCTGTTTTGCGGAAAACACGTGGCCAGATTTCAAGAACTTCCCAGGGATCTGTATTGAGACCCACGAGCATTTGCAGTAAGAACTAGTTTGGAGGACAGAAAAGTACCAAGGGAAAACATGTTACATACAGGAAACTGTAGTGTCGCAGACGAAAAAATTCACATAGAGGAGATAACATGCTATTCGACATCAGTCACTGGTCTATACCATACCTTTGGCTCCGCAACCGCAAGACCTTGGAAAGCCGAGTAAAAACCTTCCTTGGCAGCTTTGTAGTCCTTCACTTTTTTGATAAACTCCTTCTCTTTGACCGCACCTCTCTCCTGCACAGCGTTATGTCGGAAATTTTAGCAAATTGCTGATGATAAATAAAACACTGAAATCATAATAATTCTCTACCTCCAAAAAAAACTAGTCACAAAATTTTCTAATAGGAAAGGGTCTCACCTGGGTGCGCAACCTAAATGGTCGTGGACATGTCACACGAGAACTAGTCCTGGCAATTGAGAGCCTCTTCACAACCGAGAACCGCCTCATCGGAGGCTTATTGAGTACCTTGGAAGCTGCAGCCTCTTTGACCTGCGATGACTGCACAGCAATGGAATGGTGTCATGAGCATAACTGCAAGCAGAATTGACACTTCTGACTGACTGAAAATCAGGAAAAGTCACTATTATTTGTCTGTTGTGACGCTAGCGACTGACAAGCACCACTTTTATTTATCTGTTGTGATGAACCCGGCAGTCAAAAGCAACATATTTGCTATTAGTGTATTCACAAGTCTGAAGCTTTCGAGCTACTGCATTGCAACAGCGAATCCATTTCCAACTGGCGATTAGTTAACTGTTAATTGTGGAGAAGATTTGTTGACACTGTCAGATGTTACGGACCTTCGTGGAGATGGCTTTATCCCTAATATTATCCGAGGTGCGATTCGCTCGTTTGGCGGCTCCCCCAGGCATCAACTCACCACTCTTCCTGGAAGGGCGAAGACAAAACACGAGTTATTAGCTCGATTCTAGCCTTACTGATAAACAATATCCTCAACCAGAGAAATTCAAGTGAATTAGAATCGGTGTCAATGGAAGAGTTTACCTCTTCTTTCCATGCTTATTCTGTGGATACTCTAGTTGGTTCAGGTTGATATTTCCCGACCTGCTCGCAGCTTTCTCTTCAAAAATTAACAACCGACCTGCCCATGCTCGGACTTCGCCAGCCGAGATCACCTGCTCGGGTGCAACGACGCTCTGGTCTTCCTTCAATTGGACTTCCTGAAGATCTTCCACCTCGGACTTCGACAATTCTGTGACCGCGGTCACGGTAGCCTGCGTGGTTACCTTCTCCTTTACAACAACACCAAGACTCTGGTCTAAAGACATTTTCTGGAATACGTCTTCCAGAGCGAGCTTGGTGTTAGCCTTGACCTTAGAGGCATCAATTTGAACTCCTTCAACCGAGATGATGTCCGATATCTTCCTCTCGTTGTCATTAAGAGTTTCATTCGACGACGCATCCTCACTGCCCTTCTCTCCTCCGATATAATTGGGAATTGCCTTCCTCAACGATCCCGGCGTACCGCGTTTGGCAATGAGATATTTCATAGTATGCACTGGAGAGGAGAAATTCGGGTCATTGACAGCACACCTTGAGGACTTGCAGAGGTGGCCACTGTAAGGCGATCCGGCTACATCGGTGCAGGTCACAGGCTTCTTCGATTCCTGATGATTTGGGGTAGGATCTTTCAATGGCATTTTGCAACCTGTCATGGCAGAGATGACAGCCTTCGCTGCCCCTGTTGTGGCCACCGGCTTGGTGGGATTCTCAATCCTTTGAGGAGTGCCGGGCGCCTTCCCCGCATCACTCTCCTCTTCCGAAATGTCCTTCGACACATTGTACTCCCCTGAAGCTTTCCGCACTGCTGGTGCATCAACGGCTACTGCCGCTTGCTTCGTCTCGTGGACCTTCTGGCTCCGTTGGCAAGTAAGCGTGGGCTTTTTCTCTTCATGTGCCTTGACGCTACGTTGACGGTTGAGCGCTGGCTTGACGGGCTTCGGGACTACAACGTCAGAGCTGTTGTTTGTAGGTGAGTTGGGATCATCATTCTCAGATGCCTGCAACTTCTTCGCCAGGGATGTGGGTTTCAGTGATCCGTTGCTGTTCTTCTCCAGATGGGGGGGCAGCGCAGGACTGTTGGTAGCGCTGATCCCATTTTTCAAGCTCTTAAATGTCAATGGGCTCAGAGAAGTCGACACTACCCTGGAAGCTTTCTTGGCGCTACTGGCACTGCAGCAAATGAAAATAAAACACCGAGTCAACTCAATGTGCTACTGCTTTCTGCCTCTTTCTGGACATGAAACAAGTAACCAATTGACAGAGGGTCGAGAAATGTTTACTGTAGAAAACCAACTAACAAAAGAATTGGATCAAATCAGCGAGGGTATCGTGGTCGTGCTATTTCATCAAAACGTTACAAGCATCAGATTTGACGGCCTCCTAATCTATTCTAGATCGATATTCGTTGAACGCAAAATAAAAGTGTTAAACACCTTCACATACGACCTAATATCAGTTCTATGTAATGAAGATCACACGAGTTGAACTAGCTCGATTATCCATTCGGCTGATCACAATTCGAGTTTGAACTTCCATTGAACAAACGAATTGTGATCAACCCCGACTGAGGCTGCAGGACCAGGACTATACTATCACGCGAACTTAAGCAATGGGTGTATGAGACAAATTACAACTCCCTGAGAAGACCAGGGGACCAACATTTGCAAAACGAATAGAAACTACTGAGCATTCAGAGGCTCGGCTTAACAATGTGTAGCAAAGAAGGGCAACTACTGACGAAAGACCTGACTGCGGCCCTCTCGACAGCAATAGGTGATTTAGGAGGTGCTTGCTGGTGATATGCAGTGACTGTCTTGTGGGCTTCTAGAGGTGAAACCTGATATCAACATCCAGAGAAAGATTATCAGTGCATGGCCAACATAAACTTTACACATACTTTACACATCCTCCATTTCACCGAAATTTCAAGGGTTAACAGAATACAAGGTGCATACCTCGACATCGTTCAGGGATCAAAAAGGATGGAAACAAACTGTGAAAATTACTTGCGTCGCTAGAGATGAAAAGCTTATCACCTTGTACACTTTGGGGGCGGTAGTCTTCACCTCTTCGATAGTCGAAAACGCCTTCTTAAGCATCCCTGCACAAAAAACCAATTCAGCACCAATCCCGGTAAACTCTTATTTATCACTCAATAATGCTTTAGCAAGATTCGGGGACTTGGATTCCGTGAGCAACGATGCCAAAATGCTAGGTCAGAGCATTTAATTCAATATACGACAAAGGTTCGATACATTAAAAACATACCTGCCCAAAACAATTCCTGACCAACAGTACCCCCAAATCCCCAACGGCTACTTTGAGACACCATATTCAAAATTTGAATGTCACCTCTGAAGAATCCAGACCCCATTCGTAATGAACGATTACTCCTGATCTAAGACATTGCCGTATAAACAGCGAGTCCAATTTTTAATCCAATCTAAAACACTCACCTCAAGAAACGCCCATACTAAGTCCCGTGACAACAAACAGAGCAGCACTAGAATCGGGACCATACCAGGCTGCGCCATGAAGAACGCATCTGGATCAATAGGCTCCTCTGGCGCAGTGAAATCATGAAACTTGGGAGCCAGGAAGCTCTCATAGAAATCATCCGGCTCAAAGCTCCCCTCAGAGTTTCCCCCAAACGCAGAATCCATTGATCCCAATACTCCTCCTCGCCCAAACTCACCACCACCACCCCTACCCAACCTACCAAAACTCCAAAAAACACTACTCTAGAACCCAATTCAACAAGCCCCACTCACACAACCCAAATCCCCTGCATCCCTGCAAATGGCCTCCTCATCGCTTAAACATCCGATGTCAAGCTCTCACAAACCATCACTGATCAGACACTGAACACACGCTGAATGACAACAGCGGTGGCTCGAAAACTGTGCGACATTCATTCCGGGTCCCTATGCATGGTGATATGTAATGACGTTCGGGATGGTATGGTCTATATCACTCTGTTCTTCCAACGGGTGTCAACCAGGGCATGGATGAGAGGAATCCGGACCGGAAGTGAAAAGCTTGGGATCAAAAGATCTGCGTCGGCATCACGAGAGAATGATTGCCAACACGACTCCTTTACCCAAAAGGATGCCGAGAAACGAGAATATTTTGAAAGCTTGGGATGCAGGGAATCACTGAGACTGTGCACTGTGCAGAGTATTCGATCTACAGTAGTGAGGAGTGGGGTGCCCTGTTGCCCTGCTCGCCGCGTCCGCATCTCTCCTCCTCCTGACTCACATTCGCACATTGCAAGTCCGCAGTCTGCTGATGCTGTGATTGTGTATAAGACTACGTTTGGTGGATTGGTTTCGGGTGTCATCATCTGAGGAAGGTGGATTCTGGAATGTGGAGTGTGGGTTTCTGAGTTCGTGGGTTGTGGGAGTAGACATGGAGCAGGCGATGATGGCAGGTTGTGCTCAGGCTGTGAGCTCCAGTTCCTTGTCGAGGGGATCAGGCGCCGAGCTGGGATCTTCCCGTGTCGCCTCACGCTCTGGGGCAGCGTTCTCACCTGTCACGGTCGCGGTGAAGCCGAAGCAGCGAAATTCCTGTGCTGTGCGGGCGACTGTGTCAGGTAATGGCGTGGAGGACGATGGATTGGGTTCATTGTGGGGGTGGAGAGGAGGGTTTTGGAGGTGATGTTGATTAGGGTTTAAGGCTCCAAGGTTTTGGTAATGCGCAGGACAGTTGTATCAGTTTGTTCAGTCTGCAGTCAAGGCACTCAAGCTTTTGTGCATGCAAACAGGGGGAAAGTCTTCGGTCCAATCTTATGATGAGGCCACCAAGTCTGCTGCTCGGGCGGCGATGGACGATGTGTCACCGAAATCTGCTTCGCTGAATGGTGGAACGACTTCGACTGAAACCACAGTTAGTATCACTGTTGTCGGTGCTTCTGGCGATTTGGCGAAGAAGAAAATCTTCCCAGCCTTATTCGCTCTCTACTATGAGGGCTGCTTGCCTGAGGTTTGTGATTCTATTACTTGGAGATTGTCTTGTCAGCAAGGATTCTACCTTTAAGGTGATGCTTGCAATACAGTGAACCAGTTGGGTCGAATGAGATAGCAATCGCAATGGAAGCACTGCGATTTTTTCAGATGGATCTACGTCATATTGGATCTCAACTTTGAACGTTGTTGCGATGCGATGGTGTACTACCGTTCATGCTTGGAATGTGGAATGTTGTGCTGTAAACGTGCCCTGATTGAGATGTCCTGCTTGATGAAATCTAAATTTTTTTTGGAGGTATATGACGGTAACTGCTGAGAGGAAACGTTTTTATCTGAAGTTTATTTGTGGAACTGAAACGTAATCGTCGATTGCAGAAAAAGCTTAGAGAATGCGGCTATTTTTCTATTGAGCCTTATGGTTTTCCTATGAGGATTTAGCGAGGTTATGTACGAAATTTGCTTTGGCTACTCTTATTTTTTTTGGTTCATGAGAGCTTTTTCTTCTATTTGAATGCTTCGGTCTGAGTTCTCACCACCTTAGGGGTACGATTTTTGTTCCAGCATTTTACTGTGTTTGGTTTCGCTCGGAGCAAAATGACTGATGAGACCTTGCGAGAGATGATATCGGGAACACTTACTTGCCGAATTGATCAAAGGTGAGTTACCTCACACGGTTTTGAAGTTTTCTAGCTGCACAGTGAAGTGAAATTATCGAGGGCCAGCACTTGATGATGACTGAAGACCACATCTCATGCGATGAAACCTAGATATCACAGTGATCTGACGAAATAAATGTTTGCAGAGAAAACTGCGGTGATAAGCAGGAAGCTTTTTTGAAACGGTGTTTCTATCATGCTGGTCAGTACAGTTCTGAGGATTCTTTTGGGGAGCTTTCCAAAAAGCTTCACGAGCACGAGGTTTGTGTTTCCTTTTAGTGTGCTTGGATTCATTTCACTTTGAGTTTCAAGCTAGAGGTATTATAGACCCATATTTGTTTTAAAGTTTGGGTGTGTCTGAATCTTGCATTAAGGAGTTACGGGTAAAATTTTATGGCAGGGCGACAGAGTTGCAAATCGGTTGTTCTACCTGTCTATTCCACCTGATATCTTTGTGGACGTTGCCCGGTCTTCAAGCCTTGCTGCTTCTTCGGCAAATGGCTGGACCCGTGTCATTGTGGAGAAACCATTTGGTCGGGACTCAGAATCCTCGGCAGAACTCACACGGGGCTTGAAAAAATACTTGAAGGAAGACCAAATTTATCGGTAGGTTTCTACCATGGTGTTTTCAAGTGAGTTTACCTGACGGATCAGGAAAGATTGGAGAGATGTCCATCATCTATTCATTTTGTTGGTATGGAACCAAAGCACTGAGTGCTTAATGGAGTCTTTCTGTAAGTTCATGGACGTTGCTTTTTAATTTTGCTTTATCTTTACAGAATTGATCATTACTTGGGAAAGGAGTTAGTGGAGAACTTATCGGTCTTGCGGTTCTCAAATCTTGTTTTTGAGCCATTGTGGTCAAGACAATACATCAGAAATGTTCAACTAATTTTCTCTGAAGACTTCGGCACAGAGGGTCGTGGCGGGTGAGAAACTTCTATTCGAAAAGTACTAAATTTTTAACATTATTACTTTCACTGCTCCGGAAAGGACACTTTTCAACTAAGATCAACTGCTCTTGCAACTCTTATCAGCTTATGCAAAATTCTGCTTTGTGATATTCATGTGACCTACACTTATCTCTATTGGATGCCTGTGGGCTGTCAATATTAACTCGTCCTGGTCAATATGCAGGTACTTTGACAACTACGGCATTATTCGAGATATCATGCAGAATCATCTCCTCCAAATATTGGCATTGTTTGCCATGGAGCCACCTGTGAGTTTGGATGCGGAAGACATCCGAAATGAGAAGGTGCGTCCTACTTGCCCTGTTAACACCTTTTGTGTAATTGGATTGAAGTGGTTGGCTGCCATGGTCTAGGTTCGATGTTCGTGTTGTCGTTGATAAATTCTCCCTTGAGCAACTTAGTTGAGTAAGTGCTCCTGTATGAACAAAGTGTTGTCCTTGCAGGTGAAGGTCCTCAGGTCAATGAGGGTACTGGATATCGACAATTTAGTGGTGGGCCAGTACAAGGGACACACCCGAGGAGGAGTCAATTACCCTGCTTATACAGACGATAAAACCGTGCCGAACAATAGCCTTACTCCCACGTTTGCTGCCGCTGCTCTCTTCATTGACAATGCACGTTGGGATGGGGTTCCATTCCTCATGAAAGCTGGCAAGGCCCTCCATATGAAAGGGTATGGACAAAAAACCTCTTTTGTATTTGAGAAAACTTAATGTGTGATGCTACTAAAAGACTATGCTTACAGCCGCTTTTTCGACAAGAAACTGATAAGTGAGATCGTGCCAGTGCCGAGATTCGAGTACAATTCAGACATGTACCCGGTAACCTTTACAAGCGCAGCTTTGGGACTGACCTCGACCTAGCAACCAATGAGTTGGTAATCCGAGTGCAGCCTGATGAGGCCATATACTTGAAGATCAACAACAAGGTGCCAGGGCTTGGCATGAGATTGGATCGGTCGAATCTGAATCTGCATTATGCTGATCGGTATGCTGTAATCTCATCCCACACCTTTTGCTGTCTCCATTTAGAATGAAGATTTCTTTGTAGAAAACCTTGATTAAACGTTCACCCGGTTCATGTTTTCAGATACAACCGGGAGATTCCAGATGCGTATGAGCGACTATTGCTGGATGCTATTGAAGGTGAGCGCCGGCTGTTCATACGCAGTGATGAACTGGATGCTGCATGGGCGTTGTTCACTCCTTTGTTGAAGGAGTTGGAAAAACGAAAGATTAGTCCAGAGCTCTATCCTTATGGCAGCCGTGGTCCTGTCGGTGCCCACTACTTGGCTGCCAAGTACAATGTAAGATGGGGTGACAATAGCTCCGAAGCCTTGGACATTGCATAAAAAAATGAAATCATTTATACCGCTAAAACTGCTGCTATCCGAGGAGGATCGATTCTGGTGTATGTCATTAATTCCCACTTGTGATTTTGCTTTACAATTTTGCCTCAAGGACCTGTCAATAGACGAGGGAGAAATATTTTCGATCGGGAAACTAGTTTGCAAGTGCTGCAATTTGACTTTTCTAATGCTTTGTATGTGAAAGACATGAGTCGGCATGGACGAAAAATATTGTATATGGACAGTGCCAATGATAGTATTGACTTGAAGAATATGCATTTGGTGATCCAATTTAACTTTGAATTTAATTAAGGTAGGATAGAATTGGCTATGATAACATGTTACAACATCCTAAAATGTAGTAGAAATTCCCTATATTCTAGCATAACTCTACAATTACAAGGCAAGTTTGCATGTCAATTTTTATTGGGTAAAACTTTTTCCCTTCTCTCTATAATCCAATTGCTAACTATAGGTAATTGTGGAAAATATAGGTAATGCTAGTAAAATTTTCTTAAACAAACCGATTGTGATCATCCAAAATATAAGAATTTTAATTTGTCTAATTTTTTTGTATTTTTAAAGACTCAATGATTGCTACAATGAGAACCTTGGATTGTGAAATATCTCTTAAAACATGAACAGTACAGGTTGAAAAAAAATATAGATAATAAATAAAATAACAAATGTTTGACAAATCACCTTAGAAAAGACATTCACATGCCATACACATGCCAACTTGTTTAATTTGCATAAAAATATGTAACACATCTATTAGCATCACCATTCAGGTGGAGGTATGACCAAATGAACTATATATCTATAAAATTATATAATTTTTGTATACAATACCTAAATGTAACATTAATATAAATATGTGATCTTCTTCTTTACATGTTTGCTTTGAACATTAGGGCATCGAGTGGTGTTGTTGGACACATTCATGAGCCTAGCTGCCATTGCTTACACTTGCTAGGTTGTTTATGGCTACCAGATTGGAATTGTTTCCATCGGGGTGGAAGTGTTTGCCGTTGTCACATCATGCATGGTCGCCACGATGTTCATCAAGGCTCGGGAGAAGATCAAGGACTTGCGGTAGTATTCGTTGTTCCTGTTAAACATCGCTTTAGTGCAATGTAGCACAATGTGAATTAATTTAGTGGATCACTTGTAGGCATAGAATGTTAGTACCTGATACCATTGCGGTATGTAAGGACATCCTCGTCATTTGTGCGAGTTTAGAATGGTAGAAGCGATGAAGAATGGCCTAAGAATTTGGAAGTGTACTTGATTTAATCAACTCCTAATCCTGTCGGCTGCAACGTGATACCCACACCTCGGAACAAACTGCCTACAACGACAATCACCGCGCACCATGCATGCATTTGTATCCTCCTCTACCGCTAGACACAAATCAATCCACCCACGTTGGCCAATTTGAGGGACCGGGACACATGCGCCATTCAGGACCCCCGCCATGGCCACCCCTCAATGTGTGACCATGAGTGACATTACCACCGCATTCAAGGCGACTCATATGAGTGACATGCATTGGAGTGGGGTCCCGAATGCAGCATTCTACCCCAAATGTGGAAGAATTGCTCACATCACCTGAAACTGCTACATACTTTAGAGTGGTATTCACCTCCAACATTCATGGAGATGCCGACATAAGAGGAGAGGGAGGCGGTGGATTTCTAGGCAGGTGCGACACAGCCAGAGATACCACTCAGGATATCAGTGGTTCCACCAAACACTGTATCATCAAGCTTCTATGAGCCACTGTAGCTGAGTGATAGAAGGGGCTGGGCCGACAACGGAGTGGGCCAGGCCCAGATTCGTGAAATCCAAGAGCTTGAGAAGTCACACGAGGAATGTCGAGATCATTTGTCTTTCCATTCCAGAGCCCCTGTGTGTGTTTTGATTTTTGGGCGCTTGGAGGCGGAGAGTTTAGCAGATGGAGTAGGGATGTGCAGAAGCGAGAGAGGTGCAAGGGTTTGCGTATTCTGTTGGTAAGATTCTTGAGTACCTTTTGGTTGAGATGATGACCTTTTGATGTGGTCGTTTATAGTTGTGGTTGTGTTTTGGGTTGGTAAACGAGCTTTCGAGGCTAATACTAATCGAATGATCTTCATGCTTCTACTTCGTGCAATGCATGCAGTTATTGACCGGAAAAAAACCATGGTATGCATTTCTGTGTATTCTCCTAGTGGTATTGTTCAACTTCACATTGTCAAACATTTGGTTGAACTAAGCTCTGGTCGTCAATTTTTTCAGGAGCTGGAAACGCTGGTGGAATGGAAATGCTTGAGATCTACTTGAAGCTCGCAAAATGTTGTTTGGAGGCAGTGCAAGGGATGTCCTCCCCAAAATTCAACAATGAACAATGTGGATATCTGGCCAGTAAACTTGAAGCAGCTGTTTGCAGCGCATGCTCGTTCATAGTAGACTCTCGAGCAGAAGCTCTTTGTTCAATTCTGAACATTGCAAGGTGGGTCGAAACCTCCAAGTTCCTGTTGGCTTTGGCAAGGCAAGTTAAGGGCTTTGTCCAAGGTTTTTGCAAAGAGGCATGGATGCAAGCCGCAATGACATTGGCAAATGTGGCGGAGTATGTTTCCTCTTTGGGATTCAATCTAGAGTTATGTAGAGTTGCCCTTTCCAAGGTACATGCAGCAATAGGAAGCCTAATTTTGGATGAAGTCGTCAAAATCAGCAAGGACGAGGCAAAAATTGTGGTAACAAAAGCCATTATAGATGCAGAATCCCTACTGAAGAAGTCGACATTGGAACTGAATTCTTTGAAAGCTGAAGATTCTAATTTGGCCAAATATCTACTCCACAGACTTGTAAGAGTTGGACCGAATCCAACTTCTGAGGATGATAGTGTTTTGGTTAGGTTGTTTGAGTGGGTGTCATCTAGCATGAAAGCTGAGGAGCTGGGACCAGGTGCTTCAGCTATAGTATACAAGGTGATGTGGCTAGGAACACGAGTTGCGAAGAAGACATTTGATGGACCGGAGAACCAAGATTTCTTGCAGGAAGTTAAGATCCTATCACAATTGTGTCATCCAAACATTACCTCCATGTTTTGTTGTAATGTAAACAAGTGAAGGTGCTCCATTATAATGGAGTTAATGGATGGGAATCTCTATGATATGATGCAAAGTAGATTGGAGGAGAATAGTGATTCTCCTCCATTTTCCATTTTGGAAGGAGTAGATATTATACTCCAAGTGGGTGAGGGTGTGAACTATCTCCACAACAAAATGATTGCACATCGGGATTTGAAGTCCATGAACATTCTTGTGAAGAAGGTGGAGGCTTCCGAGGTAGAACTTCGGTATGTGCAAGCTAAAGTGGTGGACTTTGGCCTCTCAAAGACAAAGGAGAGTAGCATGACATATTCCAACATGACTTATAATATGGGCACCTTTAGATGGATGGCTCCTGAAGTAATAAGCCTAATTGCGAGCAATCAAAGAAATCATGAAGTCCTCACTAAGTTGCCAAAGCATAACTTTAAGAGTGATATCTATAGTTTTGCCATGGTGTGTTTTGAGATTTTGAGTGGAGAAGTACCATTTCAATGTGAGGGAACACCAAGAGATGTAAAGAAGAAGGTGTTGGAGGGTTTGCGTCCAAAACTACCTGATTATTGTCCTCCAATGTTGAAGGACTTGATTGAGAAATGTTGGAGCCAAGAGCCTATAGAGCGACCTACTATTGCCGATGTGTGCTCTCAATTGAAGCATTTGAAGCATTTATTAATGACAACTAAGTCTTTATACTTGCAACCTCTAGAAGTGCTTCATTTTCTTTTTGGAGTTTAAGTTGGAAGAACTCGCATCTATAAGTCGTGATTGCTAGCACACTGTGAGAAGGCCTGACTTCAAAAATATCTGCAAAACTCTTAGACAACTGAAAGGTGTACATAATGATGCTGGAAGGTACACAACATAATTTAACTTAATCCATCTCCAGATGACCACATGAGGCACTCAGGAAGATTAAGAAATTTGACTAAATGGTCATTATGTTCTGTCTAGTATGTGTCAGTATTTATCTTTACTTATTATGCTATCGATGGTTTGTTTGATCTGGACTCAATATCAGGTGACGGTCAGCTGGAGCCTTGGATGGAAACGAAGTTACGATCCCTTCTGGATGTTGAGTTAAAGTACGAGAGCCGTTTCAAGCAACTCTCCAACACCGGCGGCTATGATATTCCATGTCGTCTCTTCTACACCACCTTTGACGGCTCCTCATGGACCACCGCTGTGCCCTCAAGCTTGCCCCATCCGGAGACGGCGAGTCCCAATGGCATGTCATTAGCCGAATACCAGGGTACACTTGTGGGGGTGCATCGGGCAGTAGACGAGTGGAAATTCAGTCGAAATCTATATTGGAACACGTACACCGGCTCATCATGGAACCGGCCCCAGATCATGGGGTCTCATACTTCGCCCTCACGGCCTGCAGTGGCGACGTTCGGAGATAGTCTCTTCTGCCTCTACCGTGGTGAGGGCAACGAGATCTGGTGCACATCATTTACAGTCTCAAATCGGAACTCTGGTTGGGCTCTAGCAGTAGATGTCGGAGGAGGGGGAGCTACTAGCGATGGACCAGCGTTGGCAAGCTACCGTGGCTGCCTCATCTCTGTCATCCGTGGTCTTGACATCTATGTCTACTGGGATGTTTTCAATGGTTCGGGGTGGCGAGGATATGAGAAGATGAAAAACGGAGCACTTACAAGTGGGTCCCCTGCCCTTGCTGTTTACAAGAACGAGCTTTACAATTGCATTCGTAGAATGGACGGATACCTCCACTGGGGCAGATACAGGGGCACGGTTTGGTTTGCTCTAACCAAACTGGTCAACTATCGACTTGGCGTTGTCTCTGGTCCCTCCCTCGCTGTTTTCAACAACCAGCTTGTGTGCACCCTGGAAGGTCCTGATAACAAATTCTACTACACCACCTTTGACGGATTGCGCTGGAGCCAAGTGAGGAAGGTCCCATTTCAATCCTCCTGCGCAGGAGAGCAAGGCCTCTGCACCTACAACTCCAAGTTGTTCTGTGTTTACAACTCCAAGTTGTTCTGTGTTTACGGAGTCTGGCCCGTATAGTTAATTTGAGCGGGATTTCATATATATAATAAGAGTTGTTTGCAAGTTGGTGCAGCGTGGTTTGCTGTTGGACTCTCTCGAGTGTTCCTATTCTTTCATTTCATTTAGAATTTTCCTTTCCGGTTACATCCAAGTTTGCTCATAGTTGTTGCAAACTTTGAGATACAGAGACTGTTCTTTCATAGACAGATCTAGTGTTTGTTGGTGGTTACTTTAGCTATTCTTTAGCTGTTACATGTGTGTTTCTTTGACCCAATTTACAGTCAATTGTTTTTGGTTTTAATGCCAAGAGCCTCTCTGACATTGTATTGTATCTAATCCTGGAAGTACGTAACGCCTTCTAATGAAAACGATCAAGTAGGTGAAACCCCTTCCTTGTCCTTTCTGCTACAATGTATGAATTCTTGAGTAGTGAGTTTGAAACTACAATACTAATCTTTACTTTTTCACACAAAACTCTAAATTCACACAAGTTACCAAATCGAAATCTATTTAGAGAGTTGATATTTTCATTGTGAACTTCCTGCACTATAAGTAATATTCCGCTCTTTCAGATTCAAGTGTCTAACCACACATTCATTATTGAAGATCCAGGTGAAGTTTCAAATCTTTATCTAAAAATAACACAAAAATCTGAAGATTCATCTAAACATTCAAACACCAATGTCCGCACTAATCGCAGAGAAGAAAGCACTGAATACCTGCAACAAAACTTCGAAGTGAGTCAGAAAGTCGCACTCCATGTCAAATTTTAGTTCACTATACTTTGCTGAAGGAGATTGAACTAAACTAATCTAGAAATTGTCAAGAGGAATAATTCTTGCGCGGACTAGGGGGTGCAAAACCGTTTGACAGTTTTTGAATTTCTGCCAAAAACATGTAACCAAAAAATTTTAGCATATAAATTTATCTTAGATTGGCTAGAACTTCATGTGTGCGTTGAGTATCTCCCATCTCATGTCGCAACTTTGTCACATAAATCCAATTTCTCCGACTCTCGGAAACATTTTCAAGGTCACCTGAGAACATCAAACTCATCGAAATTCGAACCTTAAGAATACACATCAGTGAACATAAAAGGTGGGTATCATAAAACACGAGAGTCTGTTTGGACGAAACTCAGGCGACTGTGCACGAATCAGCATTTTCGTGTATCATACATGAACTTCACCGCTGTGGTTTCTTCTGGGAAATTGGTTCTACCAACGACTCTCCTCATGAATGCTTCCTAGCTGCTAAGTGACGACGGAGGGCCTCCTCCGATGAGCAATCAAAGTACGCACACTGTGGTGCACGAGCAGGAGTCTGATCGTAAGGGTAATCGTAAGGGTGCTCATATGACTAACCTACTCCATAGTTTGTTCCATGATGCTCGTGATAGTCAGAGTCCTGGGATTCTTCAGGATATTAAACATAATTTTCGTGCAAGTCACTTGGGTAATTGTCACCGCCATGGGCAGGCTCCGCGCCTGTTTTTGTCTTGGAGCCATCTTTCAGATGCTTGCGTAATTTGGTGACTTGTTTGTAGGCTACCGCGACCATGGATGCCTCTATTGGTATTACTGCTGCCAGACCAACCTGTGCAAGAGTTTTTTTCCAATTACTTGAGCCGCTGGCTTTGGGTTCTTCGAGACTGGGTGATGGCCCCTGACGATCAGAAGCCGGCGGAGCGAACTGCTGCGGTCTTCGGTGACCAGGATTTCGGGAAGGATATTCAATTCCGAAATTTTCGCTTTCCTGCAGGCCTTGTCCATGCTTGAAAGATGCACGTCTTTCTTCGCCGAGGTGAGCCTGATGGCCGTGAGGCCTCACCGAAGGACGAGTTTGGGCAGGATATTCATAGCCGAAGTTTTCACTTTCTTGCAGGCCTTGTCCATGCTTAAATGATGCGCTTCTTTCTTCGCCGAGGTGAGCCGGATGGCCCTGACTCCCCTCAGGCCTCGCAGGAGGACGATTGAACCCACTTTAAGGTCCAGGTTGAAGGAACTGAGGTGCTCTATGCTGTGGGCGATCGTTCAATGAGCTCCTACTTCTGGATGCTTCATGTTTTTCCTACAGGTACAAGTGCGGAGAATCACAACCTCAACGGGCCAATATGTATAACATTATACACTAAATTTCTTACCCCCATTGTTTCATATAGATGAGAAGATGCAACACCCAATAACCAAGTGAAGATGCTTCGCCGACTCCAAGAGGCCCAAGATGGAAGTCACATAATTTATCATAATGGAAATCACTTTTTGACCAGAACGACAGTCTTCAATCTAGTCAAGGCGTTATCAAGCTTGACGCGGTCATTTGAGTCATGTAATTGAAATTTGACACTGAGGTTAATCGACTATAAGTCCTGTACGTAATATGGGGATTACTCAAAATTCGGCGGAGTACTGACGGATTAGTACCTGAACAGCAGCGACTGCGCCTGCAGTGATAGTTTGTCGCAATTTTGTAGGCGGGACACTCCTTGCGGGAGATTGCACCCCAGAATCTTTCATCGTCTTCTGCAGACGATAATTAGAAACTAATGAGACAAAGGTTTGTGCGAATAGGAACAAACGACTCGTGGTATTGAAATGCCCATATAAGTTGATCATAATGTGAAAAATGCGAATAAGATGAGGCCAGATAAAAATCGCACCAGAATCAGTGAAGAATATCAACTAAATTCGCCTGAAGATATATAAAACTAAACAAAGTGCACACATGACCTACACAAACATGACGCCCAATATGATGTTCATGGTACTGGGGACTTGAGATGCCATAAGCTTCGAACGCACCTGTGGCACAACCGTTGTCCTCGGAGTAGAAGAATCAGGCACCCAAGCGCAGTCGGATGGACTCACTTTCGGCGGTACCGATTTCGGTGAAGCTGCTGGTGGTTTTCTGGATGGTTGTCGGGACTTGGCATCCTTCATCGCTGCCTGCACTCAAGCCAGAGCGGCCGAGGCTTCCGCATCCTTCTTATTCTATCGAAGAATGTGTTGCAAGGCGAGCATGGCATCAGCAAGCAGACCTCCTGCTGCCAGCGACAGTGCCTCACTCCTGTACTCATCACGGCGTTTTCTAAACTTTTGCGACAGGTCACGAAACCTATCGAACAGCTCACTCCAAAAACCCACATTATCTACCAAAATGGTGAGCTCCTCGCTCGGATTGTGAGGGTCGCTAGTCATGTTGTTGTCGATGATAGTCCACCGACAGTAAGTAATGCCGTTGCTTGCAATGATGGGATCCACCAGTACATCTGCGAGGATTGGGTCCAAGAACCTGTCTGGAATATCGTCATCTCCGGGCGCACATCTGCTCGTCTCTAAAGCTCCCAACACATCAGCCCAAAATTTCTCAACTGCATAAGCGCCCTGGCTCGCTTCCGAAGCTGCCGCGCGAATTAATCTCCCTCGCCACGGCTTGGGACATGTCTGCCATGCTGTTGATGAGCAGGGACTTCAGATCTGAGGTGAGGTTGGCTTGGTCTGCGCGGATGTCCAGCAGCATTGTAATGCTTGCGACGCTTAGATGCTTTTGTGTGGCCATCATTAAACTCCGGTGCACTTTCTGTATCTCCTTCAACCTCTCCGGCAAAGTGAGCATCTGGAAGAAGGTGTTACTCGAAGACCACTTAATTTGAATAGTCCGTGTCGCGTTACTAATCTCGTTTCCTAGCTGCTTCAAGGCCGATTCCCCCGCGGGGTTGCCCTTGCATCTCCTGAAGTTGCGTCGGAGATCTGGAAGGAGCGCCTCAAATCCTTCAATGAAATCTTGAATCTCCTTGACTTCATGCTGGTTCGCCTTCTGCAAGTCGTACTTGCACTTTAAATCGTAAAGAGCCTTCCCTAGTTGAAGGGCTGCTCCAAAACCTTCAAGCCCTAACATCTTGCAAGGCTCAAACTAGAACAGTACCTGGAGTTTCTAAATGACAACACCACATTCAGCATTTTGATAACACTCTCAAATCTCAATAATATGAACATCTCCAATCAACGTTCCTGCACAATTGCCATATTATTGTCGATCAAACCACTCTTACGACTCCAAGCAGTCAGATCAATTACGTCGATCTAGATGAAATTATATTAATCTAGGTTCTGTTAAACAATATTCAAGCACTTTCGATGATCTGAAGCTGAGCAACTCGACAGGTAACGCTCATTGAGGAAGAAGACCTCTCAATCTAGAAACAGTACAAGTGTATACGCCGCATCATACATCACCCAATTCAAATGATGCTGTATCGGCATACCAATACTCGTCTGACCCTGTGATTTTTTTTACTTGCATACATGGATACATATCCTACATCCTGATTCAACCACACAAAGGATCAGAGTCCTTTCACATATCACAAAAGTGTCGGTAAGATACCTAAGACCACCGACCAATAGTGCCGACGAGGAGCACCCACACAAACGAAGGATCAAAATCCCACATTTCACGAAAGAGTCGGTAAGATGCACGAGAGACGGTTGCAGAGATCACATACCGATCATGTGCACAGGTCGGAGATGAGTTCCATCATCGGCATCCGGATGCGATCATGCGACCGCCGTTTAGTTTTGCAGCTCCATGGGAAGGTCTCGTAGCGGGAAGCGACGACATCATCAAACATTGTAAGGGAGACAGAAGGAGGGGCAGAAACCTCAAAGCTTCGGAGTTGCAAGCTTCTGGTTACTTCTATTTCAAAACTGCCTCTCCGAATCGGTAGGACATGATAGTACCTGATAAGGTAGATACGCCTTTCCTGCCTCCTATAATTTGCCAATGACCCATTCCTGCCTCCTATAATTTTTCCTCAAAGTAATCCGGAGTAGTGAACCTAAACTTGAGTTACTTGACCACATCTTCACTAAAACTTCATTAGCATTATTGAGATGGAACCAATGAGATGGAAACATTGACAAGTTTTGTTAAGGTGTTTCTTCTGTTTCTTTGGGTTAAGTCTACAATTATGATTAGGTGTCTACAACACCTTCACGTCAAAAATTTGTGTACAATTACTCATGTGTCCAAATATTCTGATTCCAAGATCCAATAAGGTAGGAGGCTCGGAAATGGACCATCTAAGCAGATTTTGCCCTCTGTGAAGAAATCTGTCAATGGGAAATTTTAGAACATATTTTTGATTGGAAGATAATCTGATAACAGTTGAGTGGCAATTTTAATTGAAATTTTGTGAGTCTCCCTGAATTAGATATTTTTTTTGAAGGCATCAGCCTAGAGTGTGTTATTTGAGCTCATAGGTCTTTCATGAACTGTTCACTTGCAATCCTAAATAAAAATGATGAAAACAAAGAGAATGATTGGTTCATTTCCTTTTTTCCTTAGTTCATTCACTAACTGTACTAGTCAATTTTGATATGTGGCTGCGCCATTCATACCCTGTTCATAAAGGCGGTTCTTAAAGCCCGCACTCTTCTCTGGCCTCCTACCTTACTTTGTCTCAAATTTGGTAACACATTCATGGTTTCACTTCATGCTCCTTGCAGTCCTTGGTTACCAATTCCCTTATTGTGTCAATTTAAGGTGTTACTACCTTACATCTAGCTTCTTGTTACTTTTCACACAAAACCCTGAATCCACACAAGTTACCAAATCAAAATATGAAGAGTGTTTTTGGGTCATTATGAACTTCTTGCACTAGTATGCAATATTCCGCTATTTTAGAATAAGTTTCTATCCACACATTTTCTAATGAAGATGCAGGTGAACTCTCACATCTCTCATAAAAAGAATGATACAATTATTTGAAGATTCATTGGAACATTCAAAAACCCGTATCCACAGCTATTGCCACATTCATTAAATTGGCCAATCTTGTCTATATTGGCTGCCACGGTATTCAAATAAAGAAAGAAAATGAACTCAAAATCACTCTTTTTAAGTCCAATATAATCAAAATTGACCAGTTTAATGTTACTTGCTATGAATACCGGCAATAGAACTTAGCTTCATGTCAAACTTGACTATGGTATGATGTGCAGAAGAAGACTGAGCTAAATTAATCGTCAAATTGTCAAAGGAATAATTCTTGCGCAAACTAAGGAGTGCAAGTCAGTTTGGCAATTTTTGAAATTTTACCTAAAACGTATAACTTAAAAGTTGGCATATGAATTTATCTAAGTTTGGCTAGAATTTCATTTTTCATTGATTTGGAAAAAAAGAAATGAAATCTATTATGGAAAAATCATTAGTAGTAAATTTTAAGATTTTAATAATGTTACACACTATGGGTTCTTATAGTATTCATCATAAGAAATTCAAAACAAGTTATTTTCCATCCTCAAATGTTCATAAGTCTATGACCAAGAAGTGGTCTTTCTTGACGGTTAAGCATTCATCACTATAAAAATTGATGTAATAGATTTCAAATACTTAAACAATATCATGGTTTCGATCTATATTTGATGGAGAAATTGTAAAATACTTACATTGATTGTACCCCACTCTAGGTATTAACAAGTGATGAATCAAAGGTGCAAGATTGACAAGGTGGTTTTCTCTATGCAATTCATTGCAATCATGATTCATTTGAAACTTCTCCTTAACACAAAAACGATACTTCAAAAAATATATATATCATACTTTTGGATGAAGGTGCTAAAAGGATCTTTGAAGAATGTAAAGTTATAATGGTATCAATTTTTAATCAAGGATAAATATAACATCATATACAATTAAAGTATTGATACATACAAATCATGTTTTTTGAATGTTTATCTAATCAAGGAAGCTCATGTCCTACTCTTGCTACAGTAAGAAGTGATTGTGTTTTGCGTCTGTAGGAGTGGTGTTGATGTTTACTTGAAGAATTGAAACTATCTTGAATCACTTGTGTATCAGCTTCTAGTGGTGAATATGGCCCAAGTGGCCTTCTTGATGGTAAATTTGAAATCAAATCTACCATTGTTATCGAAGTATTCGACTCGTTTTCTAGTTCTTTAACTACTTGCTTTACAACCCTTATAGATGGTCGAGACTTTGGATTTGGCAAACAACAAATCATGCTTATATGTAAAAGATTCATAATCTTCTTTCCTTCTTCAAATTCTAGCAATGGCTCCGTCGTTGGCATTGATGATGTAAAACTAGCACTAGGCTCAAGAGATTCATTTGAACCATGTCTATAACATCGATTTCTTGTAGGCATTGAATTTCCATTAGCATTTTTTGAATGGTATAAATCTTTAGTTAGCAGATTGTGGTCAACAACACTCAAGATATTGTTTGCCTCATGTGCACGCCATACACTTTGTAATAAGAATATATCTTCGTCTACACCATCAGCCTGTTGATTTAGTGGTGGCTTGCCACACAAAACTTCAAGCATTAGTATTCCAAAACTATAAACATCTGACTCTTTTGTTGCTTTTCCAGTATATGGTAGCTCTGGTGCCATATAACTGAGTGTACCTGCCGCCAAGGTTGTTTTCTCCAACTTCTCATGGTCTATAAGGCGGGCAAGTCCAAAGTCTCCAAGATGTGGATTCATATCATCATCCAACATCACATTGCTAGATTTGATGTCTCGATGTAGAATACATTGCACCCAATCTTCATGAAGATATTCAATTGCAGCAGCAATACCACCAAGTATGGAACAACGCAATGTCCATGGAAACACTCCCTCAAACTTTTTGTATTTAAGATCATTAGGGTGTTTCCGTCGTTTAGGAAACAACCATTCATCAAGACTTCCATTGCTCATGTAGTCAAAGACAAGCATGAAGTGGTTTCCTTCATAGCACCACCCTTGTAGTTGCACCAAATTGCGATGACGAACTTGGTTGATACTAGATGCTTCTGTTAAAAATGCCTCGACATCACTTTTGGACTCAACACGTTTAAAGCACTTTATAGCAACAATCGAATGATTTGAATGCGTCTTAAGAATGCCCTTGTATACAATTCCAAATGCACCACTTCCAAGTATGGCACTCTCATGAAAATTCTTTGTTGCTTTCTTTAGATCTTTGTAAGCAAATTTTTGTAGAGTCACAAGATGGAACAAATTGGAATATTTTGTAGTTACAAAACATTTACGTTGCCACCAATATCTACTCATCAAATAGATAAATAACACAGTACCAAAAAGAGAGGAAATTACCATTATGATATTTCTTGTAGACAAGTGAGTCTTCTTCAATTTCATATCATCCATGAAATAACTTGTAAACTTCCATGATTGGATATTAAATATATCTATATGCCTTCTAGAACTTGCCATAAATCCAACATACATGTTTTCTTCAAAAATATCTATTAAATCTAGTTTGGGAACTGTGATGATTGGTATGGTCGGTTTTAGTATTCCATGTACTAGTGACCCATTTGTCATCCATACCTCAAGTAATAAGGGTGATGCAACATTGTACTCAATCCAAGCTGTGTAAAATTTGCCTGTCCAGGGAAAAGGACATTGGGTTATTTGGTGGCCACAGAGATTGTAAGTATATAATGATTCCAAACTATTCAGATCAACGCCAATGTGGTTGTCACTTGGATCATTGACAAGATGGTTCTGGAAGGTATCAAACTCCACTCCAAAGTATTTATTTTGAGGAAATCTTATACCATTAGCATAGATATTTGTCCCGCTAGAGTTACTGTATTTATGAGTAAGACGGGCAATATTGCTTGTGAAAAAGCTGAAGCCCAACATACTGGTCTCCATTCCTGGTCCACTCCTGTTTGCACCTTCTTTTTGTGTAATTGTGAATGTAAAGGACGTGCTAAATGAAAGAATTGAACGCGACATGCTGTCTCTCATCTGCACAGGTTCTTTTGTGTAGAAGAGCCGACCATAGCTTCCACTCTCTGGATTGGCACTGTCCACAACTGAATTAAGGTTGACGCTGAAATTTTCCGGGACATGATGGGCATCCATTAGTGCAAAGAAGTCATCCATTGACGAAAATGCTGGGAAATCAAAATGAGTGCACAGAGCCAGCCAGGGAAGCTCTGCAAAAAGCAAGCCTAGCAAGGTCAATGCCACAACCCCACACTGGGACCAGAAATGGTTGGGATGTGGCTGTCTGATGACGCTGGAACCGGCCATGACAGTAATATAGATGGTTTTTAAACACTGTTTCTTCACATTCCCTATGATCCGTTGAGAACAGAACGACTTATTGGGAACCTTGCTTGTACTGTGAGCTGGAATGATGAGGATTTGAACAAAGTCCACAATTGTGCAGGTCAGATCATCTTGAATCGAAAAATATCGAGGTCCAGCTCTTGTGTGCCAAGTGCTCAAATACAACTAATAGCCATATCTGATCATGAATACAACAACCTCCGCACTGAGTTAATTTCATAGTCCAAGTTGATGTAACAAAGTTGCCAGTTGGCTCAAAAGTTTTGTTGAATTCAATTACTATGCAGCTGGACGTACTAACGGAGAAAGAAATTGGATGAAACTGTCACAATATTGTGCAACATGTGGAAATAGTACTGCACTCTAACAATTAGAAGCAACATGGGACATGCAGTTACAACGCAGTCTCGCAGGCTCGCAGCTGTGAGGGTTTGAGGATGGAGGGATCCATGTGAGAATGCCTGTATTTGCCCCACAAGCCTGCTTATATATTGGTTGGGCCAGCAGTCATTGAGTTACAAGTCACTTAGTGCAAATTCTTTACAACCTCTAAGTTTGAATAGTTTCTTGACTAAAGCAGTAACAGATTTAGTTTCTTGACTAAAGGATAATTGAGTAACAGATTCCAGAGTGGTTAGAGACCGTAGATCATTGTCCCCAATGGTTTTCTTGGTCAAAGTTGGTGTCCAGAGCAATTTGACACCTGTTCTGGAGTAATGTGGGTATCATGTTATGAAAAATAGGATTATGTAGAACAACGTGGCATGAACAATCATGCTTTATTTTATCTTAAGGTAGAAAAAAAGTGGTATAATGAGAACTCTGATGGTCTAAGTTAATTATTTGTTTAATGTTCTGCCACTGATCCTGTGTCCTTTATCAAGGCATCTCCAGAGAAGATGGCTTTTGGGTGTGCTCATGAATGATCCAGGCTCCACTTTCTAGTTTGGCAGGCGCCCACTTTTACACGTTTATCCCAGGAATAAATTCAACAAGGAAGGTAACAAAATAGGTAACTTAACAATTTGCAAGACTTACTCTTGCAATGGCTGGACGACTGCCGAACATTTAGCTTGAGAATATAAGGTAGACAGACCCAAAACCGGATCTCCGTATTGTAGTCCTACGAGCGTTGTGCGGAGCTCTCGCGCGGGCTGCGCGAGCCCGCGGGCAGCCCGAGTCCTGCCTGCTCCCGAGACCCCCCCCCCCGCGGGGTCTTCAGCGCCCGACCCCGACCCGCGACTCTCCCTCGACGTCGCCTTCTTCGTCCGTCGAAGCGATCTCCGTCGCCGTCCACGTGGCGTGATGACTCACCCACCCGCCGCGAACAGTGGATCTCCCGCCCAACCCTCCCCCTCGCTCCGGAATCCCTTGCCGGGCCATTCTCTTCTCTCTCTGCCGCCGTCGCGGTCCGCCGCGCTGGTGCTGCGCCGTGCTCCTCCGTGGGGCTGTGCCGTCCTGGGGACCATGTCTGCATAGCGGGATCTCGTCCTGGCAGCAACCATGGAGGTAGACGTCGTGGACCTGGCTGCTGAGCATGATCCATTTACTGGAGACTGTATAGCCAATGGATCCTGTCCATGCACGGAGTGCAATCCAGCTGAATCTCCTGACGAGGATGATGGTGATAACAGCAGGGACCGGAAGGCAGCCAGGACGGAAGGAGGTGCTAAGGTCCGGAAGACAACTCTGGAGAAACTGCGTGCCCGGCTACAGATACCACCTGAAGGGCATTTCGATAGGACCGATATCGCATGGGAAGGCAGGACGAATCAAGGTCGAGGTAGATTTCGAGAGACATTTCGGGCCATTATTCCCTGGGACAGATTGGGTGACTTCGTTGAAGGGGAGCAGAGCATGAGGGATTTTCCATGCACTTTCAACGAGGTTCCTACTTTAGGTCACAAGGAAGGGCAAGCTGAGAATGCGAAGGAGACAAGTTTCCTCCAGAAAATAAAGTAAGTTCTACGTACTCTGCATTGTTCCGCTTCCTCCAGTATATGGCGATGTGCGATTTCAGGAAGCATTGTCCAGGACAGGTTAGGTTTAGGGATGTTTGATTACACGTTGTTTCTAATTCTGTACTGCTTGGCACAGCTTTCACTGCGAATATGGTCCCCTTGACAAGACAGGTGAGGTCAAGAGAGAGGTCGACAAAATATTCGCCAGTGCGATGCAAAAAAATTATCAACAAATCAGAAGAACGCAAGAAAGCGAGTTGAGAAGCAGGAAAAGAAGGCAGCGAAGGAGGCTAAGAAATTTGCAGCGGCAGAAGCAAAACGACTTAAAGCATTGAAGAAGTCATTACCAGCCCAGCAGCTTCCTCCAGAAGTTGTATCAGAGGATTCAGAAGATTCAGATGTGGAAGGGGGTCGTACTCGGTTCCAGGACGGCATACCTGTTCCTGCCAAGACTGGTCCTGGGAGGCAGCGAAGGGCCAGCAGGGTTCAGGCAGGTATGACTTCAAAGCGTGGGTGCCAATGTAATTTTGTAGCGAAGCAGTTATACATGGACAGCACCCTCTGCGAAATCCAGTACCATAACATGAACCATGTTAACAGCCAGGGAAAGCCCTGTCATGGTAGTAGTTTCGCAGGTTTCAGGCACTCTTTAGGTGCCAGATTGTCTTGGAGAACTAGGAACTGGATTCGGTCCATGCTGGCCCAAGGGTTCTCTCCCGCACAAGTGATGGCCTTCCACAAGAAAGAGGTGTGGGAGTGCGCCATGGAGAATAGACCCTGCACAAGGGACACCTTCATCATGCCCGACGACGTATACAACTTGAGTAAGAAGAGGGCTGCCCAGTTATGGCAAAAGCATACACGAGACCCTACGAGTGTTAGGATGTGGAAGGAGGAGAATGAAGAATCTGTGTTCCATTACCATGAGTTCGGGAACTTTAACTTGAACGAAGCAGCACCCTCAACAGAGGAAGAGGAAGCACCATTTTGTCTAGGGATCCAGACACCATGGCAACTGGAAATGATGCTCAAGTACGGCCATAAAAGACAGGTGGCCATGGACGCAACTTTTGGCACTAATGAACCCAAGGTCAGTTCTCCTATCTCCAGGACGACATCGCTGTTTTAGGCAGCTCTTATTGGTGCATTCATTTGTAGATGCGCCCTGAATTGATTTCATTCGGATTTCTCTGCTTCATGTCTACTCACATATTGCAGGACGGGTGTTTCTGTTTCAGTACCCACTGTATACCGTCATGGTTTTTGACGAGTGGGAAAATGGGATCCCTGTTGCTTTCGTTATAGTCGGGAAGTCAAAGGAAAAGGATGTCAAACCGTGGCTTGAGAAATTGAATGCCCGGTGTCAAGCTTCACAACCGGATTGGGAGCCAGGTTCATTTATAGTAGACAACGCCCAGGCTGAGATAAACGCAATATCGTGAGTCCTCCATGTTCGTCATTGGACCTTTGCTTTAATTTTTTTCTCTTTGAAGTTGTAACCATAACGTAGGTTCGTTTCTAACTAATCCATACTGTCCTGGATTTGCAGAACCGTTTGGCCTACACTGCCAATCATGTTATGTTTATGGCATGTTCGGAAAGCATGGAAGGAAAATGCCGTACAGAAAATTAAGGACGACACTTTGCGAGTTCAGGTCCTGAAAGCTGTCGAAGAGATAATGTATTCGCCCGACCTAGTTGAAGGGGACATTGCTGTTGAAAGAGCAAAGCATAAGATTACTGGACTTCGAGAACGGTTTCCTGCTGCTGAAGCTTTCATATCGTACTTTGAGGAGACATGGAGCGCTAAAACTGGTATGTGGGTTACGGCTAATAGAAATTTTCCCCATTGTGGCCAGGACACGAATGCAGCAGTGGAATCATATCATGCTAACTTGAGATCTATTTTGACACAGACTAGACAGAAGTTGAGTGGCCGGCGGATGGACTGGCTTGTATACCATCTTATAGGAGATGTCTTAACTCATTACTGGTACGCAGTTCAATGCAAACTGTATGGATTTATAAAGAATAGAAAAGCAGAAGGAATAGTTGCAGGGGCCGTCCTAAGAGCGCGTGAAATTCCCGATGACTATGTGTCCATTTATCCAGATGGTCAGGACATTGCGATGGTTCTGTCAGTCAACAATTACCCATCGGTTTGGACTGTTACATGCCCTGATTCCATTTGGGCGCAATGCGACTGTCCTGTGGCGAAGAGAGGTAATATTTGTAAACATTGCGTGAAGGTTTTCAAACGTATACATCCTGAAGTCGAGGACGCTTTAATTATACGACTTGCAGGCACTCTTAAGGGGACAATTGAATCCGGTATGGACAACTCCTCCATCAATGCATTCGCTGGTGGCAGACTTCTCAACAATGGAGAAACGGAAGACAAAGAAGGGGTTCCTAGGACACAATCCGCTGGTCCTAATGGCATGTTCCGAGACTTCCTTGCTGAGGTAAAAGAGATTGAGGAATTAGTCACCCAGGACAGATCCTTGACAGCTTTTGGATTAGCGCAGGTTAGAGCTGCGAAAGGAAAGATATTCGAGAGACAGGCAAAGTCGAAAGCAGGACTGCTCCATCCTCTTTCACAACCCCAGTTTCATTCTGGAGAGTGTGACAATAATACTAGACGGCATCCTAGTTTCTTAGAACGATCTAGACATAAGGGGGGGAATGTTGGGAAAAAGAAGAAGGCTGTCCAGGACAGCTGAGACATTTCAACTCTTGTTCACCTTAATGAGTTTCGGTGTTGCATTTCCGTTACAGTTTATAGGACAGGACAGCGTCCTTAGGGGCGTCCTTTATATGTGTGTCGTTCTCGTTCCATTTGTTTTTTTTTTTTTTTTTTTTTTTTCTCTCTCTTATTTAATTTTTTTTTTTCTTTTCCTTTTTTCAATTTTTTTTTTTTTTTCCTCGCTTATTTAATTTTTTTTTTTTTCTTTTCCTTTTTTCAATTTTTTTTTTTTTTTTCTCGCTTATTTAATTTCTTTTTTTTTTCTTTTCCTTTTTTCTATTTTTTTTTTTTTTTTTTTTTCTCTCTTATTTTTTTTTTTTACTTTTCTTTTCCTTTTTTCTTTTTTTTTTTTTTTTTTTTTAATTATATTTTTTTCTTCTTTTCAATTTTTAAAATCTGTTTTACTTTTGTTTTTCATTATTCCTTTCCATTTCTTTTTCATTTCCAATATTTTTTTTTTTTTATTTCATTTTTTAATTTTTTATCTTCGGTGTAACATTCCAATGTAAGAGTCGACCCTATTTCTTTTTTTTAATTAACCAATGGACTCTCAAACAGATTTCCATTTCTTAAAAATCATCACAGAATGTTCTGTTCTGAAAGTATTTGTCCAGTTCACATAACTTCTATGTTTCACATTTCCTTCTTCCACGCCCTTCCGGTAGCACCGAGAACAAACAAAAAACGAAGAGCCAACAACAATTCAGTCCATCACCGTCCTAATGGAGTAGAAACAAAGAACTGTCCCCGCATTACAAAGGAAGTATCAAACAAACAACCGAGGTCTAAACACTATGTACACGCTGTCCTGTCAATAGAAACCATAACCTCGGCCGTCCTCGACATGGAATTCTAAACCGCTCCTCCCAAGTGGACATGCGGGTCCTCTTCAGTGACTCCCTCCATGACGCTGCTGCTCTCCCCCTTATACTCAGACGCGCTTAGGACCTCCGCCCCTCCGGCGCTCCCTTCCTCTCCAGTCGTCTCCTTCATCCTGACATCCCCATTGGCGCCGCGCTTGTCTTCGGCCACATCCTCCAAATCCCCTAGCTTCTGCAAAGCTTCCATAGTACATAGAACCTGGGAGGCGCCAAACTCCCCGATGTCAAGCCCTTCCAGGTCTGCGAGAGGGACTTCGTCTTTGTCCTCCCTCCCAGCTGTCCAAGGGCTCAACTGCTCGAAGCAGAACTTCATGGAAGCATCACGTAGCTCTGTCATGGCGTGGATGACATCGGCTGGGACAACATTCCATTGTCCGGTCCAGTCTAGACAACCTAATGCGTATTCGGAGTCCACTCCTTCGCGGAGTAGCATCACCCGCCAGAAATCCTCTAGAGCCCTATCCCTCCTGTCTTTCCCTGCTTCCAACCAGAGGACGCGAAGATCGTCTTCCTTATCAAGCGCCAGCATGTCCTTGCATGCCCGCCAGAAGCAGGCACGCATCCAGGACATTGCTTCCTTCACGGAATCCTCAAAACCGGTCCTAGTGGAGGTCATGGCGGAGAAAGCAATGAAATTACTGGAGGACGTGTCCATGGAGGGGAACATGAGCTTACCCACTGTGGAGAGGTCTCTCATGGCAAATTTCACCTGAGCCATCCTGTCGTACAGGAATTCAGCAGTCACACCAACCCTTGGACAGATCATTGGCGCCTCCACTCCGTTCTCCCGTCGACTGAATAGCTTCAAAGCTCGGACGAGGGGCGGGACGGCTGATGCAGATCCCTGGTTCCGGCACTCTGCCCGAATCCAGGTCAGGATATCCTGGAACTCCTCCTCGTTGTGTCTGCAGGGTAGAGTGAGAAAACCAGGGGCCGGCTTCTCCAGAAGACGCATGAAGAGAGGAGACCAGCTCCAGTGTGCCGCCTCTTCCTTGAGCAGAAGATTCCGGTCGTAGCGCTCCAACGCCTGAGCAACCCAGGACGCCCTCTCCTTGATCACTGCCTCCTTCGCGAGTTGTCTGGCGTCCTCAGCCTGCTGATACTTACGGACGTCGCTGTGGTGCACGATAAAGGCGTTTATCTCCATTTGTTGGAGGACGTCAGACTTCTTCCTGAATGTGTCGAGACATTGCTTGGCGGCTTCATAAACAGGTAGAGGAAGGCCGTCCTGTGACAATTCCAAGACACGAAATTAGTATCCAGAAACCCGAACATTGCGATGCTAACAAAGGTAGACAAAGGACATAAATTAAAAAAAAGGAACGGAGCAACTAACCCTGATGGCCGGGTCCATTGAGAATGCCCCCCAGGCGTTGAAAATTTTCCGACCCAGCGTTCCGTTAGCGTGGAGTGTAAGGACAGCTTGCTTCGCCTTCTCCAGGTCAGTCAGGAGGTCGAGGTCTATAACATCCCCCGTCTGCTCAATCAAACTGTATAGACCCGGGGGTTTACCTGGTTTCCGTGGAACCTCTCCCATCATGCTGTCCGGGAATCTGGTCATCGCCTTCAGCCTCAAGCGCTGCTCTAACTCTGAACGGGGATCGGAAGGAGGTGGAGGCATGCTGTCAAGAGGTACTGGTGTAGGGGTAGGTCGCGTCCGCAAGCCGGGCGTCCTGGGCGATGCGGACTCACCTCGAGGGCGCTTTGAAGTCCCTGCAGGAGCTGGAGAGCATGTCCTTGAAACCGATGGCGGTTTTGGTGTGTTTGGCGGTCCTCCCCGACCCCTCTCCAGTGCCGGCCCCTTGTTCTTCCTAGCACTGGTTGCTGTCTCCTTCTCCTGGGCCTCTCTTTTCCTCCTTCGCTCCTCTAACACCTCATGGACTGATAAGCCCTCCTTCTTCCTCTTCATAGGCGGCTGCGACATGTAAGCACTGTCACCACTGGAGGCGTCACTGGATAGTACCACGCACTCTTCCTCCAGCTCTTCTACTGAGGGCTCGTCCTCGGGCCTGTCTCCACCTTTACCTCCATTCTGCCAGGGCAACTTCATGTTGTACCTCCGGAAGACGACCTGAATTTCGGAGTTACCTTTCGCGCCGTTGACAGGAAACATTTTCAGGGGGCCGTCCTTCATGGACGAGTACATTGTACAGGCGTCCTGTTGTCGGTGCCATGCAAGTTCGCTCTTGTCCACCATATCTCTGTTACAGAATTTGCAGAAGAACGGGATCCGCTTCGACTTCATCTTCAGCGCCCTGTGTTTGCGACGCCATAAGGCGTTAACCTCCACTACCAGCCAGTCGAATTCAGACTGAGTATACGCCTCCCGCATTCGAGGCTTGTCTGTCCAGACAGTGGTGCAGAGGATGACGGCCTCCATCTCCCCCCTCTTATTCTTCACGGTCAACTACAAAACAAAACAAATACAGATTAGAAAATTGAAAACCATATGACACCTACTCGAGAAGAGGAAAAAAAACATATGACCTGGGCAACTTACACCAGGGACGATGCCAGGAGACGCGGTGCTGAGGATGTCCTGGGCTTCCTTCCCGATGGTGGTGTAATCGAGGATAGTCGCCTGGCTCCGCAGGATCTCCACAGCCTCGGCGTAGCTCGGTCCGGACAGATCTACTCCAGGACGATCACCTCCCTGAAACAACCACGAGAAAGGTCAGTCTGCTGTAAAGGCATAGAAAAAGACGGACAAGGCCAATGACAAGCATGCGACCTTTAGGAAGACTCATATGACCAATCAGATGACGACGTCCAGGACGCAAACATGCGATTGGACCGTGCACAATGGGACCAGTAACCCTGGGAGGACGACAAGACACAGGTAGTTGCGACACCTCTCAAATAACCCGGAACCAACACGCCGTGGAGAAACAACACATGCGGAACGAAGAAGAGATAGTGACTAACCTCGGCTGCCATTGCGTCGATGCTGCCTAGCGCAAAGTCTTCTTGTAAGACTTGATGTCGGAGCGATGTTACAGACGATGGTGCACGGGGTGGGCAGGTCGAAGTAGTCGAAGAAGAAGACGATGTCGAAGTTGAGAATGAAGAAGAGGATGGAGCTCCGCCAACAACCGCAGCACTAAACCCTAGCGAAGCAGCAGCGGCGGAATCCGACCCTAATCCTTCAATGCTCCACCATGATGAACCCTCGGAAGAGACACGCATCGCCCAACCTGCAGTGAATGCCCAGCTACCAGGACGGCGCCTCCCAGGACAACTACCCAGCTCTGCAACAGGAGAATCACGGCGCGAGCAGCGGAGCATCACGGCGGCGGGGAGAGGAGAGAATGACCGTGCTAGGGCACGGGGTGGGAGGGGGGTTGTTCAGCGGAGATTGCGCGGGTGGGTGAGTCATCACGCCACGTGGACGGCGACGGAGATCGCTTCGACGGACGAAGAAGGCGACGTCGAGGGAGAGTCGCGGGTCGGGGTCGGGCGCTGAAGACCCCGCGGGGGGGGGTCTCGGGAGCAGGCAGGACTCGGGCTGCCCGCGGGCTCGCGCAGCCCGCACGAGAGCTCCGCACAACGCTCGTAGGACTACAATACGGAGATCCCCCAAAACCGACCAAGCACCAAAAACCAGCCCCTAGACTAAGCCTAAAACCGGTCGTAGGGTATTTCTCGGGCCGTCATGAGCTGTGTCAGCATTGAGGCTGCCTCTTTAATTGTGGTGCAATGAAAATGGTTACATGTTGGCTGAGCGGCTGAAATGAGAAAGCGAGCTGGTTGGAAATTAATCAAGAATGGGTGGGTAATGGGGCTCATAAACTACCGTCTATTGGTGCATGGCATGACATTTAATTGTGATTGCAAATTTGGTTGGTAGACGGACTCCACTCCATGATACATTCTGAAATTGGCGGCTTTGGAGGATTTTGTGATTACTTTCAGATCTGGACGCCGTCTATTTTTCATCAAAAAATCATACATAACCGGTGCATTGCTCTCAAAATGACTCACTGGAATCCTACACTCCATATTGCCGAATGTGCACTCTGTGATTCACTGGACTTCACAGTAGTCAATATTCCGAGGGTGGGCATAGTGATAGTTATACTCAAAGTCTCACTCTGTGAAGTAAGCGGAGGACCAGCGGTGCTAGGAATGGCTGCGAGGGCAAGTAGAGGAGGTGGCCGGAGGCATGCTGCAGAATTTGAGAGTTTCCCCCTCCATGAAATTGACGCTGAGTTCCCAAATCTCATGTCCGAGAGTGAGTACAGCGATGAGAGTGAGTACAGTGACGAATCAGATGGTCCCATTGGAATAGCGGAGCCAGTGGATTACACCAACTTGGAGCGGGTGCATGGGCATCGTCGGGGAAGCTCGGGAGCTGCAGGCGGGGGATGTGCCGAGCCCATTCACGTTGGACGGTCGGGGACTGCAGCCATGAGAGGCCGAGCAGCTACTGGTCTCAGAGCAAGCCGGGGCCAAGGGTGGGCAGCCAAGCAACTGCGGCAATCGGATTAGGGGGGGTGAGAGACCATGAGCAGCTAAGCTTCGAACAAATCAGTCCGCAGTACAGACGAGGAAGAGCAGCATCGCAGGTCGGGGGCCCAACATTCGGCACTGCAACTGACCGCCACAATGGACGCCGCAGTGGGGCTAGAGAGACGGGAAGGGGGGCTGCAAGGCCCAGGAGGGTGCGCTTGTACACCAATCCCACATCGGACGGAGCGAGGAGGACCACTCGACACCAGGGGCGCAGTGGCTGCAACGTCGAAGAGGAGGATCATGCAACGGACTGTGGAGGAGCAGGTATGTCCACCCCGTCAGTTCCTGTATCTGCACGGAGACCGCAGCGAGGAGCAGAGAGGCGGAGTGCAAATCTGAGGTAGGGACGTTGAAGGATTGGTCTGTGGACCGATGAGCAACTGCGGGAAGCATTAGCAGCAGTAGATGGGGGAATGCCAATAAGGACAGCAGCCAAGACCTATGGCATTCCATACTCAAGTTTCAGGGAATGGTGCCATAGCATTTGCACATCTAGAAAAAAGGGACCTCCTAGTGTTCTGAATCCAGCCGAGGAGCAAGAGCTTGTGAATTACCTAATCCAGATGTGTGATAGGGGCTATGGTTTGAGTCCTACAGCGCTCCGCATGAAGGTGTATGAGATGACACAATCCAGATGGACACCTTTTCGGAATGGTATCCCTAGAGATGGTTGGATGCGTTGGTGGAAGAAGCGGCATCCGGAACTCACTCTGCGAGCATCACACGCAATGGAATCAGCACGCGCAAGAGGGCTATGCAAAGAGAATGTAAGAAGTTTCTATGAGAACTTGCAGCACTTATGTTCCTTGCACAAGTACTCACCTGACAGGATCAGGAATTGCAACGAATCAGGGGCTCAAGCGGGAAGAAATGGCGGAGCCATAGTCATTGCAAAACGGGGAGCACGCCGTGTCCATAGTATCGTGCCGAACCAGCGGGAGTGGTTGTCAGTTCTGGTTTGCATCAATGCCTCAGGTACATCTATTCCATCATTCTACATATTTTGAGGGAGACGTTTTCGACAAAACTACATAGAGAAGTGTGAGGCGGGAGCAACAATGGCAATGCAACAACGAGCATGGATGACATCTTACCTCTTCTCTGCTTGGATTTCACACTTCATTGCGAGTGTGAGGAGGACAGGTGAGATCTCTTGTGAAAACCGGCACTTGTTAATTTTGGATGGGCACTCCAGTCATGTGACTTTGGATACGGTGCGGGAGGCAAGCGCTGCAGGTTTAGACTTGTTGACGCTTCCTTCGCACACATCACACGCACTTCAACCGTTAGATGTGGCAGTGTTTAAGCCCTTCAAGCAGTATTTCAGAGAATACCACGACTTTTGGAGCAGTAGACACCTTGATGAATCAGCCACGAAGGATGTACTGGCTCACAGGGTATCATTGGCACTTCGAAAAGCATTGTCAAAGAGCAACATACAGAAGGGGTTCAGCACCACTGGCATTCATCCAATTAACTTCCAAGCTGTGGATACGCACCTACTCCCTTCGGAAGTTTTCACTGCCGCAGGTGGGGAGGGAGAGCATGAGCAGCAATCGGGCTATGCCAGCCCTGCAACGATGGCAGGGGGGTCTGAGACTGACGACCAGGGAAACGACATAACAGAGGAAGGAGAGGATCTTCGCTTACTTGAACCGGTGGAAGGCGATGCAAATGGAGCGGCTCTTGACGGAGCAGCGGCGGCGAGCATTGAAGTAGAGCTCGCTGAAATCCCGGACTCCAACAGCGAGCACTATTTTGCTGACGCAGATGCTTCAAATCCTGAAATTGCCGAGGACATTATCGGATTAGAATGTGATGAGGAGGGCGTGGATTCAATCACGGGTTTTCTGACTCTGCCCACAGTGACTCCGCGAGCGAATGCCAGGCACCGCGACCCCATCATGGACTTCACTAAGTCTATCATGCTGACATCAGAGGAGTACATCGAGGCAGCAGCAAAGGTGAAGGAGGCCAAGGCCGCAGCAACAAGGGCGAGGGACATTGCACGTGAGGAAAAAGAAGAACGAAAAAAACGCAAGGAGATTCAGCGAGAGGAGGATCGAAAAGCGAAGGAGGCCCGAGCTGCAGAAATGGCGGAGGCGCGAGCAGTCAAGCAAGCGGAGCGCGACCAAGCTCGAGCGGTGCGGGAGGCGAAACAAGCCGCAGCTTCACATGCTCGCGCGGTCAAGGCAGCCGAAAGAGAGGCCGCGGCACGTCAAAAGGCGGAGCGCGCCATGCAGGCAGCAGAGTCACGGGCATGCAGGGAGGCGGAGAAAGCTCGCAGAGCTTCGAATCTTCTCGCGAGGGCAACGAAGAGGATACAGGGGCAACGGAGAGGATACAGGGGCAACGAAGCGCAGAGATAGAGCGACGCGGACCAAGTCCGCAGTGGTTTGAAAGAGCAGGGGGCGGAGACTTCGATGATGCCGAGACTCTGACAGCTCCGATGTCGCCCACAGCCTGTGCTCTGGGAGCCCATTTGCCGTACCTTGCATCACTTACTTCGCAGCAGCCTCAAATCCCCACGTTCACCATGCAATTCCCAGGTTCGTTACACTTGTGACCTCTACGCTGCCCATTCGACCGTTGCCGCAGTACTCTCCAAACCTGAGCCATGCCTCTCCGGGAGAAGGACTCCCCTTCACAACTCACGGTGCAACAGGAAATGAACGCTTGCCTCACCAATGACTGTTGGGCTAGATCCTGGTTTTTCTCACAATTTTCATCCCCCTCTTTGCAGGTTTGGTGCACGGCGTTCCCTTAACAGTTTTTAGTTTTTCATATGGTTGGTTTTCAGTGAAACGATGGTTGGTAGGTAGAAACTATGTGGTTGGAGTAATAGCAACAACTGTTACCTTTTTTGCAACAATAGGTGGACAGTGAATAGTTCTTTTGTGGTCGGTTTTAGGTGGACCTATAGGTCGGTTTCATGTAATACCAAAAAAATGGCTTTAATAAATCATAGTAATTTAAATATTGGAATAAACTGAAAATTGAAACTTGCATTCCTCCTAAAACCTATTTCCCTTTCCTAGAAAAATCTCACACCACTTATACACCTCGTAGTTCAATGGGAATCCTCTTAAATGGTCGGTTTTGGGTCTGTCTACCTTAATTGCTACTAAAAAACATTTCAAACATTTCAAAAACGAAGTCTTCTGAGATTCTCTATCTTATATTCTTGAAAGGACAAGCAATCAAGTCTCTTCAATCAAATTTGAATCCAAAGCAACATTAGTCTTACTCATACTAACTTAATCACTGGAATATCTTGAATAAATATATATATATATATATATATATATATAAATATATATATAAAAGTGGTATACACCTTTGACTAGAGTTATGTCTAATATTATTATATTTTATCCTTATGGCTCACATATTCTAAAGGTATATTCCTTGCTGCTATTTCCAACATTCTATTCATCCAAGTTTTTGGCAAAAAACAAATCAGCTTCAAGAATTCTTTATATTTCTCCACACTATTGAACTATATTAACCCTTAAAGGTCCAGAGAGTTTTGGGACCACCAAGACCCGAAACTGCAGATTTTGACCACCTTGTGGAAATTGATGTATGTTTCCAATAAAATTTTCTTTTCTGGTATTTCCGACCGTAAGATCTTGAACCTAACTACTTGCACTAACACCATGTCAAATTTCAACAATTGGATCTTTACCGTTTGTGAGATTATAACGTCCAAAGTTTACTGTTTCTTTTTTTTTGGCTTTCCTCGAAAGGCATTGTCTAAATGGTGCCAAGGGAAACTTGATGATTGTTACCCCAAACATTTTGTTCATATTTTTTTCCATATAGGTAACTAAGTTGGGCACCTCCCTGCAAAATTTTGAAGACTTCTTTTGATTCTTTGGCCTTCATGCAAATTATTTTCTAATCGTAGGTACAAAATCAACAATATGGTAAAACTTAAATAACATTAAATTTTTTTGGTTCGGAAAAAAACTGAACGGTGAAAAGTTACATCTATGAATTTGTAAATTTAGGAAGAAAAAAAAATTGAAAAATTCCTAAATCTCAAATTGTGACAATTTTTGAAAGGAAAAAATGTAAAATTACAAAAAACTTTGAAGCTTGTTCATAGAGTTTTTGGAGGCTGCCCTTGTAAATTTGGTAAACTTTTTGGCTAGGGTTACTTTGGATTTTGAGTAATGATTTGGTTATGTACATAGTTTTAAATAAAAAAATGAAAAAAAACCTAATTTTAAACTGCCCTATTTCAACTTGAAACCTAAAATATCTAGATGAAGGATCTAAAATTGGAATTTGACTTTGAAAATTTTACCATGTACACCTTACGGTAAAGGAAGCATTTAATAAAAATCTTAGGCAAAAATATTACTTTTAACCTCTTCAACTAGCTGCCGGAAATAGCAAAAACCCAAATTGGGTTTCCTGGACCTTTAGGGACTAAGGATTGTACTTGCATTTAGCATAGAACTGCCAATACCTTTTTAGTAGTTCATACTTCCAATAACTCCCCTAATTAGATAATTTTAGACATTATTCTCCATGTACAAGATTGTAATTTCTATGCAAATGATCCTCAAATGGAAGTTTCACTATCAAGATTTCATAAAAATCTTCCCATAGTTGCAATGAAATGCTTCTTTTATAAATAAGTTAAATCTATGTTCTATATTCACAAGCTTGTAGTATCTCATATGCTCTAAAGAATTCGATTACAATAAACCAATTAGAACACTTAAAACAGCCATGGAACCTGCTCAACCATCATTCCAATTATCCCAATTGATCCAAAGCACATTGGATGTTGTGAGGTTTCTATAGACAATACTGCATCCATGCAACCAAAGTGCTACCGTATCTTGGTATATAATAATGCAAGCCTTTTATTTTGAGAAAGGTATCACTAGTCTTGACAATTTCTCGATTTCATACACCAATTGATATAACTTCACAAATCTTTGTTTCCTCTCACCAAGTCACCATGAAAAGTACAAATTGGTCACATCCGATCCTATCAACATTCCAAAATTTACATCATAATTGTACTTTTTAAAAATTAAAACATTACCATACCAACCTTTCCAAGCTTTACAAAGTTGATCACTTCTTTATTGATAAAGCTGCAACAATTTGGGGGCCCCCTGAGAATGCAAGTCTCAACACAATTCCTTTCAAAGATCTTTGGGTCTACTAATTGTTTTTGGCATTCAATTGCCACAAAGAACCAAAATCAATTGGAATACACCTAGCCTTAAGAAAAGATTTAGTCAAAAAATGGATGTAGAAGCCAAAATTAGTACCAAGTAACATGGAAGAAATGGATTAAAATGCCAATTTTGAATGACACTAATATGTTTCTAAGCAAAACCTATCAAAGTTTGGAACAACTTCAGTTGTTGGTTTGGAAAAGCTTTGGCTAAACAACAAAAAATAACCATCGAAGCAAATGTTTCCATAATGTATCACATTGCACTCTAGTACTTGGCTCAGCGATGCTACTGTGGCAGCGGCGAGCAGTGAGCAGTGAGCGGTGAGCAAACAAAAATCGTGCCGGGGTGCAAAAGTGAGCAGACAAAAAACACGCCGAGGCCAACATTTTCGTGTCGCCGGGGACATCGTTTGACCTATGACCGTGGAAATTTGTCGAGCATATGTGGCATATCACCGTGGAAATTGCGAGGTACCGCCCCCGAATACTGGCAGCAAAAAGAATGTCGGATCCGACAGACGCTCTTGGGCGACTATAAAATGTTGAGGTACCTCAAATGTGCGCAAGTGATTAGCAACATGGGGATGGTAGAAGAGGACTGTGAAGTTTGGATTCCGAATGCGGAAGAGTGCGAAGTAATTGATATCCTCTCAAACCTAGGTGACTATTCGATTCCGACTAGAAGGGAAGAGGTTGTGATTGACACAACGGAAAACATGGACGCCTTGATTCCTCCAAGACCAGGCCCATATTCTCAGCTTCGCAGCTCGAGGAACATTCCAAGGATTGCAAGTCCGTGTTGGAAGCCAAAGATGATGAGACCGATCGTGACAAGGACGTTGAGATGCGCAGCCAATCCATATGCTGGTGCTGGTGGGGATGGAAAGATGTACGTGTCGCAATTGCCCAAGCATTTAGAGCAACCAACAACTCCAACCATTTCAGCGACTGATATTGCAATCAGTCTTGAAGAACACCAAGGCTGGGAGAGACTAGACTTTTCTGTTGATGGAGCAGATAGTATTGTAATTTGTCGTTGAGCAGTAGTAAGGCTAACAAAATATTTAAGTGTAAAGTGCATTAGTGCTTGCAGCCGTAGCATCGTCCAAGCCTAGGAAGTCTAAATGTCGTTAGCATCGTCCAAGCCTAGGAAGTCTAAATGTCGTTATCATGTATCTT
Source organism: Ceratodon purpureus (assembly GCA_014871385.1). Taxonomy (NCBI): domain Eukaryota; kingdom Viridiplantae; phylum Streptophyta; class Bryopsida; order Pseudoditrichales; family Ditrichaceae; genus Ceratodon; species Ceratodon purpureus. The sequence goes on along the minus strand of CM026422.1, from coordinate 16,642,654 downwards.
AACCAACCTGGGTACAATAAAGAATGACATAGGGGACGAGAAAATATTTAAATTTTGGCATTTCAATTTTACTCGATCTAATGTGATGTTTCACCTCCATTCTGGGTACAATTAAGATCCGTAACAAGGACGTTGTGCAAAGGGCAGCTGGCGTTATGAACTTATATATTAATTAAGAAATCTTAAGTTACCGTGACGTAATTCTATAATTCCAATGGTAGTTCTGGAAGTGGTCAACAGGAGGGCACCCACGATATTGTTGGGAAGACTATCTAGACCCACTGTAGAATCCGTCAGCCACATTCAGGGAATGGTCAGCTTGGTGCGGTACTAGGGTGAAGAGAACGGGGACGAAGTGTCATGGGACTCTGATGGCCGGGCTACTGCATCATCTGGAGCCGGTGGTACCTGGCTTATTATGAGATAGGAAATGAAATTAGTTTGTGGGACAGTTTTGGGACAAAGAACTCAACATACATAGCCACTTGGTTTGTGAAACGAGGTTGGATGATGCACAGTTTGCTGTCAATTTGGTTTAAGAATAAAAGTGTAATGGCTCAAACAATGTGCAAATGTAAGCTTGGCAAAGATAGACTGATATCAAAGTGATTACCATTACGTGCAAAACGGGGTCTTGAAAAGGCCGTGTAAGCCTCCCCTTTCTAGGTGAACTCTCTGCCCAAATGCGGCATTGTCGTTGGCAGCGGGTGCCAGGATCGCTGCCCGCAGAGTTAATAGGGCGACTTAATGGTCTCGGGATGGGGTTGCGGGGCGGGGTCGGTGTGCCTAGTGGCGCCGAGGTGGCTGCCTTGTTTGGTGAACCACGCCTTCTCGCATTTATTGACCTTGAAGCCCGATTCGAAGGAGAGATGACGGGAGATTGGTGTCAACCATTTCAAGATTCGAAGTTTGCTGCCACAACGGGAAGAAGCCATGGAGCTCGGTCGATAGTAGGTTGGTCTCCCCACCTGGGAATGGGGTGAATCGAAGTTGGGTGCGTACAATTTTGGTGTTGCAGGAGCAACGACCCAATTCGCAGGTGAAACTCGAGAGAATCAAGGGAAATTGTGACAACTAAACCAGTGAGCATGATTGTACAGATACGCACTGGCAGCAGTTACAAATTTGAGCAGCAAGCATTCGAAGGGTGTTCTTGCAACACCTCCTGCCGTGGACTGAAGAGGTTGTGTAAGTGTCAATTTCTCTATGACAAGTTTGGGTCGTGCATTTGTACATTGCATGCTATTCATTTGATCCTGCAATTTCCTTGAGTGGCTATGGTATAGGGTTTGGTTGTTGTGAACTCTGCGGTTTTGGGTATATGGCAATCTTAAAAACGATTTTCTGCATACTTCCAGGTCGATCCGGGGCCTTGAGAGCTTGAATCACTACTTCAGAATTTTGAACTCTCGATGGCAGCACCAGGGGTGGAGCCTTCAAGCTACCGTGTTGGAATTTCGATTGATGCACGCTACGCACTACTTGTTAGGAGAGGTTCATTGAGATCCGAGCAACCCTGCCCATCAACATTTCCAGGACGGAGGGCAGCCGGAGATACAAACATTGACTTGTGGGTCGATGGCAGCATTCACCCGGTTGATCCAGGAACAAGGAGGCCACCTCCATTCAGAACTCTTCGAGATTGCCTGGAATTCATATGTCATGGAGAGCAAGGTTTGTATGGATATGCACGCAGATTGGGTCTCAATGATGGAGGAGGACCTACACGGCGTGAGATGGAAATGCAGTGCCGACATTTAGAAGAAGAACTCGGCAAGGTGAGAGACAACCTTGCTGGCAGCAGAGAAAGGCTCGACCATAACATGGACATTGAGGATACATGCATGCAATTGCGGGTTGAATTGGAGACTATTCGAACCGAGATGAGCAGCATGGAGAGAAATCATAGGGTGACGGTGCAGGGCTTGGAGACCGAGGTGCGTCGCTGGCAGCAAGCAAGTGAGCGCCTATCGGAGGGGCCTAGCCCTTTGAAGGACACGCCTATGGGGATGCGACGTAGGGCTCGACCGCTCAGGGGGATTCATGAATTGAATCATGGTTCAGGGTGGGCAAAACGCAGAGTGAAGCTCGTTAGGACGCATTTGCAACCTCATCTCGTGGATGCTGTCAACGACAACAACCGGGTCAACCATGAGAAGCAGCGACTTCATGGGGATAAAGCCTCCCAAACAGTAATTGCTGTAGCGTTAGCAAAGATACTGACTAGGCATGAAGGTCTCACCCTCGCAACTCAGCCATCTATGGAGCATGTTAAGAGAAAGATTGCTAGTAACGTCCTCAAGGCAATTGGAAAAAGGGTAGGGCCGAGTAATATTCTTGCTGTCTGCGACTAAGCAGGGGTGTCTTATCGCGGCTATGGTGCAATTTACCAAGCCGTGAAGGCTCCAGTTCGGGATTTGACCAAGGATGCCAAATCCAACATACTACCTAGTCCCTACCACGTCAGAAGGCTTCGGCAGGAGCTAAATGCGAACTTGCTACAATTCATTGGCCAGTACTACCACGCTGAGGGAAGGATGGAGCTGCCAGCAGTGTCAAAGAAAACCAAAAAATCCGAGGAGCAGCGAAAGGAGGTGGTCTTAGATGAAAAGAACTCGCTATTCACGGACCTTGAGGTGGTCCAGCAGAGCATGGCGATCTTTTATGGCATCACGGAGTCAGGTATGCATCCTCTTCTTCTCTTGTTGACAGCAATGGTGAATGTTCGTTTGGTGCCAGCAACTGCATTGTGTGTCTTTAACAAAGGAAGCTAATTCGATTGCATTACAGAAACATTCTCACGTGAGGATATTCTTCTAGAGTTGGAAGGGGCTCCGTTGATATTTGTCCTCAAATTGGATGAGGCAGAGATTGTAAACAGGAAGAAATTTGAACGTGTTAGCATCACGTTGATGAATAGGGCTTTAGTCGGGACCGTCGTGTGCAATGAACTGCATATACTACGACCAGAAGAGGATAAAGCCCACTGTGGGGACAGCAAGCCAGGCAAACGCTGCCATCAAGAGCCGTGGTAAAGCAAAGTGGGTGGGGGGGCTATTTTCCAGCACCGTACCTGAGGAACCTTGTGACATGACAACATCTAGTAGGTGGAGGCCTATCCTGCCGATTCCTTTGTCCAGAGTGCACATTTGTACATTGCATGCCTTGGTTCGATTGACGGAGAAGATTGTGCACATGCATATCATGTATGTTTGGAACATACAGAATCAGAGACTAAGGGCTACTGCAATTGAACAGATGGAGAAGTCGTTGCCCTGGAGAAGCTAGTTGATGCGATCGCGAGCTCGGCTTCGGCTTAGAGTCTATGTTTTTTTTTGTTGATAGTGCCATAGCGGATTAGTATTAGTTGCATTTACTTTGTTTCACGTTGCATTTTTATTTGCTGCCCTGATTTTCGACTCTATGTTTGCAGCTGCGGTGCCAGCAAATAGTTGCTGGCAGCAGTGTGTAAGTAGTTCCGATTGGGGGGGTTAGGGTCAGACTTTCGAGAAACCGAACCTCATTATTTTTGGACACTTATGATGAATGGTATCCTCTTTTATTTCTATCTTGTACATGTGGTTGCCACATTGGTCGTGATGGTATGGAAGTCGCCTTTGTCGTGAACCCTAATGTGTGTTGACAGCAACATGTTCTACTAGAAGACTTCTATTCATCAAGGAGGAAGGTTACAGACCGTTCTAGGGATGATTGACCATATATTCAACCATACATGATGTGTCAAGCACAACGCATAGTCCCTTACAAGTGTAAAGAATCATTCTAGCATTGGTTTAGTGAACCATGGTCCATGGAGCCATTTCAAATACTGTAGGCAGACTTGTGAAGACCCTAATAGATCACCTTAATGCCGTGGTGAAAACGTTGTTGTCCTACACCTTGGCTATCTTGATGGTTATGGGAACTGCCACCTCACCAAGAAGTACACGCCTCTCATTACGTATGTTGATCTACATCAATGCTTCCTACAAAATGCGTTAGTACAATTATGCTGGCACCAAGTAGCAGCACCTTCCGTATCTAAAACCAATGGAGTGATGTTGCTTACATGTACCTTTTTTTCACGTGAACCGTCTGCTTCTACCAGAACCATGTTGTACTCTTTGGGATCATCGTCTCCGATCGTCATTGCAATTTCATGGCGCAAGTGGGATACAGCCCAATCCTTGCTCACTCTCCCTATGAATTTCAAAAACTTCGGCACTCACTCATCGTCGGTGGAGGAGGTAGGTGGGCGGACTCATAATTTCCTCGTTCAAAGTGCTGGCAGAAAGTTTGCTGACATGAGTAGTCGGCTCGGGATCCGGTCCTTGCTCCACCGGTCCGCTGTCAGCCCGGCACTGTAGATGTGCCCTCCACACGCCTCGCTCGGAGGTCATTGGTTCGAGCCCCCGTGGCGGTTGCTGGCACCACGGTGGCACAGCCAGTGCCATGTCAAAAAGTACGTGGGCAGCCCCGTTTTTTTCTCATGTGCCGCTTACACGGCCTTTTCTTGACCTGTTTTTGCACGTAATGATATGTATTAAAGGAGCAAGTTAAAAATAGTACAACGATTCTCACATACGGTTCGCTCCAACTTTAGGGTCGTCTACCTTAACGACATCGTTATACTATCTACGTTCTAGAATAAGAGAGAAGGCACTACTCATTATCCGCAAATCTCAGATTCGCGACCGTCGATGCATGCATCAATGTATGACATACATTTCAGCTTCTTAAATATATCTATATTCTGTGTGAAATATGCCTTCTTACTCATATTGCACTTATGCAGTCGTATTGGTTTACATGGCTACCGGGACAGACAGAAAAATTATCATTCATCTAGCACTGTCCTAGCAATATATCATTCATCTAGCAACGTCCCACCCTGAATGGGCTGTCTAATTCATGGAACCGGCGGCCGTGATAGTTCAACCCAAGTGTACATTAATAATGGGACGGGTGTATACCGGCCGGGGTGCCACTCCAACCCGGCTGTCAGGTTTCTATGCCAATCCGGCTCTTAACGCTAGGCCGCAGTACCCCGATGTCGACCTCCTCCCGAAAGTGATTGTCGGATCCGACAGTGGGTTTTGGCCACTCAGCATTGTCGCGGGCGGCCCCAGTCGACCCTCGTCGGATAGTTTTCTGACGGACGCCTGCTTTGGTTTTTGCCTCTCACGGCACATGGAGTATTTCCCGTCCACCAACATCCATCTTCGAGTGGTTAAAAAATATAATTGTTGAGAGCAGAGAGCCGTTTGGATGATGGAACTCTACAGGTGGCCAGTAACTCCGCATTTATCATATAATATAACCGCAGCCACGGCATTGATCTCATGTACGTCCCAACAATTTATCACTCATCTAGCAACGTCCCACCTTGAATGGGTTGTCTAATTCTTTGAATCCGCACCCGTGGTAGTTCAAGCACGGTTCGTCAGTAATAGGGGGTCAACTGCAACCCGGCCCGGGCGCTACTTTTACCAGGCTCCCGAGTTTCTATAGGACTTTGGCTCCTAACGTTAGGCCGCAGTACCCCGATGTCGACCTCCTTCCAAAAGCGAGTGTCGGATCCGACAGCGGGTTTTGGACCCTCACCAATGTCGTGGGTAGCCCCAGTCGACCCTCGTTGCATAGGAATGTGACGGACGGCGAGTTCGGATTTTGCCACTGACGACAGTCGTGAGTATTTCCCGTCCACCAACAGCCCTCTTGGAGTAGTAAATAGTAATGATTGTCGAGAGCAGAGGGCCATCTGGATGTTGGAACTCTGCAGGTATCTGATAACACTGTAATTATCATAGTGTATTACCGCAGCCACAGCATTGATCTGATGTAGGATCCAATGTGCAGGATCCCTAAAACCTAGGTGCAGGTCTTTATCCCGGAACAAGAAACTAGACCTTAATGCCTAAAAATAGATTTTTTTGTAATTCCATGGTAATTGACAATGAAGCAGTCTGTTGGAGGTTATCGAGATGTGTGCCATCTTAATGACCTCGGTTTCATAAATTTCAGTTTACTCACCTTAATACAGCCATAGCACAGCCAAATTTCTGGGACGATGATTCACCGCTCCATTTCACCGTACACCATTACAGCAGTTTCGTAATTGCCGGCGGCTCGCTCATACTGCCTGTGGGCTGATCTCTATATATGAGGTTATTGAAGAACGGTGGGTCATTCCCATCTGATGCCAATGGACCTCGCAATGAAACCAATCTGTTTTAGCCTAGGTCGTAGATCGCGAATTATGTTAGACACCAGCTCCATGATGGATCCGCAGATCGGGGATATAGTATTTTGCAAGCCTTCTGCCCAGGCCAAGATTGAGTTTTCACTCTATCAGTCTGTTAAGGATTGGTCTCAGAATTTCAAGACGTGGCTTTTGAAGGTGTTTACATGCAGTGTGCTCTATGATGATCAATTTTTCCATTCCGTTGACGCTCCAAAGAGGATAAGGTGCATCATGCTCTTCGTCTGGGTACCTGGCCAAGGCTTTCAGGAAGCACCTTCCGGAGGAATCATGACACCTCATATTCCTCCCAGTGAGTCCACAACCTTCCATCGACTGAGTCAGGTGGGATTCTTCCCGGACGGCAACAGCGTCCCGTTGTGTTTTGCGCAGCCCTCCCCACCCGACCCATTCACGTTTCTCAGAGTTGATTTCTAGAGGGACACCTAACGCCAGGACTCGTATTTAGGGCTACAGGTTCCTAACGTTGCTGACAACCCATCGATGCAATGCCCTACGCTGCGCATGATATCTCTAGGGAAACAAAATGGCGAACGCTGGATTTGTAATGGTTCTGTGATTGGTCCAAGTCTGAAATCTATTTCGGAGGTGGCGAAAGAAGTTCCTCTTTGACATCTATTGTTGCAACATTCCAGTATTGTCCTCTGTAGTACGTGGCACGCTAGGTCACTGAGGCACAGCCGTAGGCAAAGAGTGTCTCGTAGACACAAAGCATGAACCTGGTTTTATCATATGGTACAGGTCTTCTACCATAGAGACATCAAATTATCACCTACGTTCTAGAGTACATGAGAAGGAAGTAGACAGCGTGAAATGATCGCAGATTCGCAACAGGCTTTGCGAGAATCAATGTATTGTTCTCATTTTGATCCTTTAATACATATATAATCACTTTGAAATCAACATCACTTCTTATATCTAAGGTTTGCACATTGCACTGTATGTATTATAATGCTTCTAAAATTCAACCAAATCGACAGCAATCTGGGCATCACCCATGACCATTCCGCACTTTAGGCGGGCGTGCATGATGAATTCTTCGTCCCCGATGCGGACCGACACCCATGCGGGCAATACTCAAATCCTCACTTATGTCTGGCTAGGTATCATGTGCACCGGATATTGTAGTAACCCGACTGTCGGGTTCCCATGCCACTGCAGCTCTGTTCCCATGTCCGCAGTATCCCAGCTGGACAAGTCCCCGAATGTTGTTGTCGGATCTTACAATGGGTTAAGGCCAATCATCCATGCCGTGGTTGCCCCTGGACCACCTCCTCCAATTCCATCCCAAGTTCCAACGATGGCTTATGATATATTCTTGAAGGAATTATGAGGGGATATAATGGAGGGCATTTTCTTTAACGCCTTAAGCATCCCTTTATTGCTCGTCAACACAATTGTTTAGGAAGGACCATGCCTTTACAAATCGTCACAATCCGGCCATTTGGGAATCTAACAAGACATTGCCAAGATGTCATCACTCATTGCAACCTATTCTCAAGATAACTTGAAGCTTTCCAAGTCTATTACAAGGCCTCACCGCAGCAGTCATTTACATAGGCTACCCTATACGCTACTGCTCAACTTCGCCGTTCTCTGTGTACTCTTCCAAGAAATCTAGCCTCTCCCAACCCTCATGATCTTGAAGGTTGATTGCAATCTCAGTCTCCGTCGACGCATGCACGATGGGTCGCACAAAAGGCTTACGCAGCAGTGACACGTACATCTTTCCGTCCCCAACCGCACCTCCGTATGGATTTGACACATTCCAGACTTTCTTTGGGTGGCCTGGAGTGAAGCTCTTTGGTTTCCATGACGGACTTGAAATCTTTGGAAGTACTCCGGAAGTGCGAAGCTCGCAGTATGATCCAACTCTAGGAGGAACCACGGAATCATCATACATGTTTTCAGCTCTATCCACAGTAGGACCTACATATTTACTCACCATCGAATAGTCATCCAAGTTTGAGAGGATGTCAATAACCTCACATTCCTCCACGTTGGGAACCCAAACATCAGTTTCCTTCTCTACCCTCTCCATCAAGTGCCACTTTTGATCTCAAGACTGAAGTGCTTTCCACCAATTTCTAGTTCAATTTTGACACGTGTCGGATCGGATATTCAATTCCACGGACATGTTCAGGAGGGGTACCCTCCTAATTTGGCACGTGTCGGATCAGATATTCAAATCCACGGATATGTTTAGGAGGGGTACCCTCCTCATTTTCTTGCCCCCCGGTTCTGCGGAAATAGGTCCTCTTTCACAAAATTTTGGTGGCCGGCGGTGAAATTTTCTGCTCGCCGCTCACCTGCTCACCGCTACCACACCAGAATTCCCGGAATGAATAACAACAAACTTTGGTATCCTTTGGCACTCCATTTCTTTCCCAAGTTGTACTTATGTCCCTCCTATTATCTATCAAAAAACAAATTCACTTGTCTAAATAATATTTGTGAAACTCATTAGGCCATTTCAGGAAATTGGTTGGTTTACCTTACTAGACAAGTTAAATCACGTTAAATGAGGCATAATTGTAAAAAATAATATCCATTTAAGATACAGGTATGTAAGAAAATTAACCTCAGCAAACATTAATTACGTTCTACCAAGCAATATACACCGGGAAAAACGGCCTTAAAATCTCTCGTTGACAACGCATTTCAGGCATCTTCAATGCTACAAGCTTCTCAGCTCCACAAGCTTAAAAATTGAACCAGCATGTAAAAGAAATTTCCATTGCTTTATCTTACAGTCTGCAAAGATATCCATTTGAATAAGAGTATTATTCAATGTCACACTAGCCGCATAATGGTAGAGTCTCTGCCTACGTCTGCTACTATTTTACAAATTGTGGAAAAAAAAACTTCCCACTGCGGTCACTTAGTACGGGCCGTTCTCAAAATGCCAGCAAGATACCAAGGGGGAATAAGAGTTGCAAAACTGCACCACGAACTGCCCCTGATGTCCTCAGAAATGGCCCTTCCTTAAATACGTGACCACAATGTATCTGAAAAGAATCACAATGGATGGGTATCCTATAAACCATCCCATGCATTTGGCCGTAGTATGCGCTTCAAGAACTCGTAGGTCATAAACACAATACCAACACTAGGAATGACCTTGAGATACTCTGGAAAAATCCCCCTGTAAAGACCAAAAAGACCCTCTTTCGCAATGATTTCCTTAACTGTTCCACTAAGCCCCGACTTGTAAACCTGAGCCCTTCCCCCGGCTCCTTCCAACTGCATTCGCCTCCTTACGAGATCAATGGGAAATGTTGCTGTTCAGATCAAAACCCAACGACGCTGTTATATTTACCACTGAATTCAAAAACCAAAAGAAACTTCAAATATTGAGCTGCAGCACATAGCAATGAGCTATTATTAATATGCTTTTAATACTTGTATGAGATCTAAATGTCTTTTAACCTGTTTTGAAAGCTCAACATGACTAATCATCAAGTAAAGCATGAATAACAGGGATGACTACAATACGCAAGATGAATAGTGATGAAATCCAGGAGTTATATTTTTGATCTGTTACATACCTGAGGATGAACAGATTCCAGCAAAACTACCACAAGCAAGACTGACTAATACAGGTGACAAGTCCGGCCTGCATAATCACAAATCATCGTTTAAACCGCTAGTAAACAAAACAAAAGAATACAATTTTCAGCAAATAACTGATAATACGAGATTCAATTTTCACTGAAATGTAGTCAAAGCCGTGATGGACTAAAAAGACATGTGTCTTGAAGCAAGGGTGCTTAAATAATACCTCTTGGCCACCCACATCGACTTCAAAGTTTCATAAACACAAAAATTGATAGCGATGTTCGGGCCAACACCCTGTCACCAAAAGTAAAACCCTGTTAGAAGCACATCTTTCCATGATTCCCAACACTAAAAACTCCTGAAGTAAAGAGTGAACAACAAATGAGCTCAAGACGAGCCATATCTTTAGTTCCTGCAAACTTCCACTAATTCGGATTGATTGCATAGCGAATTATAACCACCCGGATGATAAGAGTTATTTTGCAGGACAACCATTAAGTAGAGTAACACTTGTGTGAAAACCATATCGATGCACATGAACTCTTAAGTGACTTGATTTTCATAGCATCCTTAATCTCATACCACCATGCAGCGTTCCAAAACGTCTTCAGATAGTAGCTGGTACATGCTATCCTACTTTATAATCATTTAATGATCTGAAAACTTAGGCCCCTCGTCCAAATTTCCAACTAAGTCATCTGGGATCCAAGTGAGTCGATTCTCTTAAAGCAGCGACCACGCAGTTCACGGCCAAAACCCCACCCGCTACATGAGTAAAATTTAACTCTTGTTACTTACCTGGCTTTGCACATGGGCAAGCGTCGGTTGGGCATCGCTGAAACCCCACCCAGTAAGATTATGTGACTTCACAACTCTTCAGCAATGCCCGACCGACCCCATACCTGCATGTTATGCGTTCCCGCATTCCCCATCAGCAGGCTAATCGTCAGGGTTTTCTCAACTATAACTATAGCATTAAAAGAATTACCTATACGAATATCGCTTAGCGCATTAATTTAAAGAGAACGGGGAGAGGGCTTCTCAGAATTTCCTAAAACTACCAAAATAGTTCAACACCTCCGTGTTGCAAAGGCTGATATTTGGGTTTCATTTCTATAATACCCTTAATCGCCTACTTTGACGCAATTGCCCTACGCTTGGAGGTGACTAATACAACCAGTGCTTTTATGATATCACGAGTCACATCTGTGGACGAATTTATCAACTGCTCATTGTTGAAACCATCATTGAGATGTTATCCAGTGCTTCCTGGTATGCAATCTTGAAAATAATATACCCTAAACAACTGTATAGTCAGAAAGGAGTCAAATAATAGCCCTTGCAAGAAAGCTTAGTGGCCATACCATAAGTGTGGGTCCCAAGCCCTTGTAAAGACCACGAAAGCCCTCATCGCGAGTGATAGTCACAAGAGCGTGAGTAATGCCCCTGTAATACATTTCCTTCGTCTACATATGCACCCAAAGAGAAACAGTAAAATTAGAAACAAGCGAAGCATCCTCAAGCCAGCTGCACAAAAATGTGGCGATATGATACTCTACTTTAGAGAAAAATTCGGGCAGAACCATACAGTTTACGGCAAGTGGCACTAGTTTTATGAGGTCATCCGAAACTCAAGATATATTACAACCAAAATCTTATTAAAACTCCAAACGTGCTATTGATAAGTAAGATTCACCTGTGCAGCCAAGCGCGTGCGAACCAGGTCTAGCGGGTAGGTCAAGGATGCAGCTGTAATGCCAGCACCCCCACCAGCTACCAACCTTGTACTCATTCCAACCCCAAGGCTTTCCTGATTGCCTTCGATGCCCAAGATCCTTCTTAAGTGCTGGCAATAAAATGAGCGTGTCATCAGCTTTGCGAATAAAATCTTGGATGCGCACAGATATAGGAAGTACATTATAAAAGTAAAGTGGATAACACAGCTGATTAATCCAACCACAAACCCATCGCTCACACCCCTGGAGTAGCCAAAGGGAGTCCATGAACACACGTTCACCAATTCACATTCATAAACTACTATTAACCTCAGCAGCGTATAATATGGATCGTTGAGTTGTTCTAATTGCTTACCATTTTGTACTGCTCGTATGCAAAAAAGTTGATGGATGAATACGGGAGTCGATGAACAATCGTTACCCCGTTGCCCTTCCAAAATGCTCTAAAGCCTTCCTCCTTGAAGATTCGCCTGGTTTCTCTCAAAATGCTAGGACTTTCATTCATCATAGCACCGGCATCTGCTCGCATACCTTGAACCTAAACCATCAACAATGCAACCAGCAAGGAAGTAACTATGTGAGCGTGTAAAGAGCAGAACATTCAACTCTCAGCTATTTTCACATCAAAATTTCACAACTCTTTACGGCATGAACTGAGTTTACTTTAAGTTGAATTTATACTAGAACAACATGCGTTAGCCTAAGTTTCGCAGTCATCAATGTCAGACAAGATCTCCAATCCTGAGTTCAGGTGTCTATGCCAAAAGAACAATCCTTACTATTCCGGATTATGACACAATACCAGATTATAGGCAAACATGATATTCGTTAAATCATTGAAGCTGAAAATACGCAATGCACACCTGGAAAAGAATAGTAAGCCGAGCAAGTGGGGCAGTGCATGTTTTGCTGAACGCCCCTGCGATGCCACCAGAAAGTAGCTGTGAGACTGTGCTGATCTGAGATGGAGCTCGCACCACAGGCCTCACTTGAGGCTCCTGCATCGCTCCGGAGGGACTAGCCTCATTGCTGCTATTAGGTCTGTCGTCAATTGCGCCTGCCAGTGCTCTGTGTGCTCCACCCACAACACCACCTATTTGAGCCTCACCCGCATGTGGTTGCATCCCTCTGTACTTCCCTTCACCTCTCGTACATTTGGATAGCGTCGATGGACTTCCTCAATCGAATCAATCTCCGACAGAACAGAATCACTCACTGCTATTGAAAGTGCAGGTGAAAGAGACCTAATTCAGTCGCTCTTGCAATTAATAATTCGAGCTGTGAGGATCCGTTGATCGATACTCAAGTGGAGCCAAACGATCTGAATCCCTTGAATATATCTCTAGAGCACAGTACAAACCTGCAGAGATCCACCTCCTTCCTTGCAACTCGACCCGCTTCAATCTTTCGTCATTGTGCTCGAGTCAAATTTGAGCCACGCTCTTCAATGAATACACCTTAAGCCTACGATACAGAGACCCTGAATTATATGACATGCAGTTTCCTCGTAAACCTGAGCATCCATGGCCCACACCAGAAACAAATTAGGTCAAATAACCCAACCACCTAGTGATTATTCAACATACCGCGTCGAGTTCCCAACCCTCGAAAAACTACTACGCTTACTGGATCGACTATTTGCGCCACATGCCAGCTAACAGTTCACCAAAAAACAACAGGTGATCGGGACAAATCCCAAACTCAATAGCTACCAGTCTAATCACCACATCCACCTAATGCAGGTAGACAAAATCTCTGTCATAATTGCGCAGCAAGGCTGCGATATTCAGACTGCACTAGCTAACGACATTGATACACAATACCAAATTAGGTCTAGAACCTATCCAATCCGAAAACAGGGGCACCCTTCTGACCGAAACCCAAAACCCTAGCCAATCAATCTCTCACCTTCACATCAAACCCCACAATCACTCCCTCACATCCCCTCACCAAAACCTCCAGAAAAAATTTCACACACATCCACCGCTCCAAAAACCTAAAATAGCACCGATCCAAAAATCATTTTAAAATATTAAAAATTTGAAAAACTCACCTTCGACACGATCAGCGAAAAAAACCCCAAAAACCCTCGTGCACGAGGAAAATTAAGGATGGGCCCTAAAGCACAAACCCAAAGTCCAGGTGGAAAAACTCCTGGTGATGGAAGGGAGAATGCTTGGGTGATCTGATAAACGATGGGATGACGGAACCTGGAGAGCAAAAACTCCCACAGACAGCAGGGGCGAGATCGATTGGCGGTTTTGAGCGATGGAAGATATACGACGATGTCGGAACTTGTGTGTATGTGTGTAGTGATGTTTCGTAAACCCAGAAGCGGACGAATTGAAATCCGGAAGCAGAAACAGCGAGGTTTTGGCTACAGCGTAAACTTAACCCCAAGCTGACAGGAGTCTTCTTTTTAGGGTTTCGGAGCCCTGCCCTGCCCTGCCCTGCTGGAGGTAGGGCCCACATTCTTACGTTCCCGAGTTCCCTTGTTCCCATGGTTTGTTGGGGGGTTTGTTGGGGGCAGGGCTTTTTTCCATTTTTCATGAAGAGCTCAAGTGGCGACTCATATAAAATGTTATAGTGGTGCTGCATATTTCAACATTCATCCATCTATTGGATAGAGAATATTACGAATTAATTATTTTATATTCATTCATAATTTGGTGATTTCATCCAAGATATTATTTTAGCTTGAAGTTTTATGGCAAAAACTTCATGATATTTGGCCATTTTTAGCAAGACTATTTTTTTCTGGTGCAATCGGGCACTATTTCACCTAAGAAAAATGGGTTGGTTGGAGAATCTTGATTGGGGGACGTTTTTTTGTCCAAGTGTAACGTGGATGGGCATGCGAAGTCCCTCATTCTGCTAGGAAGCCAAGAGAAGTCTCTCTATAAACCGAAAGTTCTTAAACCCATCCACACTCAATGCCGAGGTAACCTTGAAGTTATTGAATTCGGAGGTCAACAGAAGTTGACTACTCTTGTGATTCGCAAAGAGCTATGATAGAGATGGCCCTCACATATTAGAGTTGCAAATAGTACAGAGTGTGTCCTCGCTTTACATGCATGTACTCCCTATTTAAAAATGTCTGTTTTTGTATCTATAAGAACTAAATTAATTATTACAAGTTTTTGAGAAGGTATTATTTTGAATATTAATGACATAAAAAAAGTTTTTTATATAACATTGGGTGATTTAGATGTACGTAGGGAGTTTATATTTTTAGCTGTGAAGTCTTGAAGTATAAGTTTTATTTTAGATTCGGTGTTTTAGGATTTAAGTAGTACCGGTATGTCCTATTTTAGAGAACCTTAAGCAAGGTTTAGTATGTTTATAGAGGAGGTATGATGGAGACTATATTTCCTATGATGAGGATTAGATACATAAAAAATAGCATATTTTGGTACAATGTGTAATCAATATTAATGTTCTTAAATATTTTTACAATGAAGATTCTTTTCCAAGTTCTTGTATTCAAGAAACAGGCCAATCTAATTTTAATCACTACAAATTCATAACTTGATAATGGTGCTATTAAAATCAATATCACAAATATTCATTTATAGCCAAATTTCATGGTAAAATTTCATATTTCAATTAGATTTTTAAAAAACTCAAAGAAGTGATTTGGATACCAGACTCCATCCAAATTGGAGAAGTCTATTGATGAATCATTGGAGAGGTGACAAAAACAAGATTATATCTATTTTCGATGTTTGTTTATGAAGTACCTTATATCAATGTCCACAAATAAAAAACAGACAAAATTATTGTTCTTCTATAAGAAAGTAGATAATATAAAACACATGTATACAAAGATGAGGTAAATGATGAGAAGTACGAGTATATATTTTGTAATATTGGAGGATTATGAATTCATTATATAAAAAAATTATAATGGAGTTGCCATGTACAACTTATACTATGAAATAGAATCATACAGTTAATGATAATTTCTTATCATAACTTGGTGTATTACCACCTTAAATAGAATACTCTAGCATCTTAATCATATGATTAGATATTAAGCCTAAACACAAAAACACATCAAACTAACTGTAAAGTAGTTGTGACTAGTTAATGACTAATACAAATCATAGCACAAATATACTCGTTCATCATCTAGCAGAAGAATTGAGAAATAATTGAGAAGACAGTCTCTTGTGGTGGTAAAGATGGCCCATCAAGAGATGCAGCACTAAGATCAGGACAATCTCCTTCTTGGGCGCTCCAGGGAGGAAGCAGTCCTCTCAGCATCCAGGTGAACAAACAGAAACTCATCGTTCCGCATGTCTTCTAACGTGATAAATTGAATGGATTTGTCAATCAATCCAAGTGGAGCCTGTCATCTTTGCAAAAAACGAATATGCATCTACCATTTCGTCTATCTGCACAACAAAAAATAACATTTTAGTACAAGCAACCTGACTGTAAAACTGGTCACCAAAACTGAAACAAAATGTATTGCATTTGCAAACTTACCTACTATGCAATGTAATGCTTCCAGGTAGGGATTATGAGATCACATGTCATACAACTGTGAGACCAGATTTAACGAAACTAATGTAAAAGCTAACTTTGAAAGATATTGCTAAGATATTGTGGTATTTAATAGACAATCTCCAGCATCGAAGTTAGTAGTTCAGATTGTAAGGTATTGCCATTGAGTGCTGTGAACAGATGATGGAAGGTGGAACCATATCAGGAGCTAGAAGGAATTTCTAAGACTTACAATTTTCTTAGTTGGGCGACCAGATCCATGACCAGCTTTTGTATCGATACGTGCAATTATTGGATTTGTCTGTGGACTGTTTTCCAAGCTTGTGCAAAGTTCGTACTGCAATGTCTGTGTCACATGCAACAGTGGAAGTAAGGAGACGCGAAGAGTAAAAGACCATCGAAGTATCGGTGTATTAACAACTGATCAGAAACTTTCATTAGGTTTGGAGAAACACACCGCTAGCAATTTCAATGAGTGTAGGGGAACCACTCGGTCATCATGATCCGCTGTCAGAAGCATGGTGGAGGGATACTGAACAGACTCTGCGCCATTCTCCCATGGCCGTCTCACATTGTGCAACGGGGAGTACCTGCACAAGAGAAGATGGTTACCACATGAACCACTGTGTACACAAAGAGCATGTAGCAGTGAAAGGAGTCGAGTTTATGACTAAATGGAATTGAAGGATAAACAGAAATGCTTACTTGATAAGCCAGTCGAATTCTTCTGCAACATCAGCACAACCATAATCCGAAGTCCACGCGTGACCTGAGCATAAACTCGTTTTGCGTAAGTAGAAGATCTCAATTCCTCAAATACTGATTAATTTACAAAAAAGGAGCTGTCTGAAAATTAAACACAGCAAGCATGAAGCTTTCAAATGCAGATCATGACAACAAGATAAACAATATTATGAGGTTTACCAATAGTAAATTTGTGAAATCTGAGCATATCCATAACACCAACATGTGCCAAAGCACACCCGTACAGATCTGGTCTCTGCACAAATAAGAAAAAACGACAACGCCAAAAATATATTGAGAACGCATGTGAGAAAGTAAGTGTGGAGGTAATCAAGCAAATCTTCTACAGATAGAACCTGAAATAACTTCACAGCATCTAAATGAGCACCTGATTGATGCAGGCAGCCACCAACAAGCCTCCGTTACTCCCGCCCTCGATGCACAGCTTTTTCTTTTGAGTGTAACCCCTTTCTACCAAATACTCTCCACATGCTATGAAATCATCAAAGCAATTTTGTTTATTTCCAAGAGAGCCAGCCTTGTGCCATTCTTCCCCATACTCTCCTCCTCCCCTAATATTTGCAATTGCGATGACTGCTCCAAAATGTTGAGCTAAGACTAGACGAGAGACGCTGAAAGACGGCGTCAAGCTGACATTGAAACCTCCATATCCATATAGTAGAGC
This sequence comes from Ceratodon purpureus, assembly GCA_014871385.1. Classification (NCBI taxonomy): domain Eukaryota; kingdom Viridiplantae; phylum Streptophyta; class Bryopsida; order Pseudoditrichales; family Ditrichaceae; genus Ceratodon; species Ceratodon purpureus. Next base: position 16,625,160 of record CM026422.1, on the reverse strand, counting down.
TGGATGGCTTCCATCTGGAACCAAACCTTTTCGTATGACAACAAACATTGGCACCTTGACTGTGCCATCTTTACTCGTCACAAATTCCTGTATTTAGCATAAGGTCAGAAACTCTGGTCCTTGGTTGGTTCCGAGTTAGTGTGAATTCCACTCCGAATAGCTCTTTGAGTAAATTTTGAAGAATACGAACGTAAAAGCAGAACAAAGTTGAAGAGTCATCATTGAAAATAACGATGTAGCTGAAATGGAAGAACGATTGAACAAGAGAGAACTCACAGAAATTTGGTGAGCAAGAAATCTAAATTAGAGGAACAAAATCTGTACCTGACGAGTCTCGAACAATGACCTATCCAGATTCGCGACTGTGGTCTCCCTTAACACTGTTACTTCAGGGGTTCCAGTACTCATATCACACCGATAAATGATTCCCGGGGTCAGAAAGCTTGTGAAACTATAAAAGAAATCTGGATCTTCTGGTCTTCCTGATATCTCAGCTACGGAACCAATCTCAAGCGGGAGTATGTGCAGCAAATCACCAGTTCGATGATCATGTACCTTGAGCACATGTTTCACGTCGCTCATGTAACACACAACTAACAGGTCCTTGTTAACCAAATTGGCTGAAGAAAGAACATCGCTTTCAGATTCCGATATCACGTCTGTCCAGAAAGATGGATCAGTAACATCCACCCTTGTCAATTTATACCTGGATGCATCCTTATTGGTTAAAAAGGTAAAAACTGGTCCTTCATTAGCAACCAGCTCGTACTGAGCATCAAAGTTGTCGACGAGTTTTACAAAGGGTAGCTGTTCCTTGTTTTTTCTTAGCCCTTCTAAACCTTCGGGGAGAATGGAAAGGTCGCAGTAATAAAGTCTGTTGACTGGGTCACAACCCTCTTCAATGGATAACACCAAATACTGTAACAATACCACCAAATTTCAAAAACTTCCATCAGAGAACTAATCTAGTCATTGTGAAGTTGAAGAGCTTCATTGCAGCAAAGGGATCATGGGGGAAAACCCCTAATACTATTCTCCGTCAGCTACAAGTATAGTAAGTACATGTATTGCAGTATATAGGGGGAGGAGTCATTTTGAAGCCATAACTACGTTTCCGCAAGTACCTGGCCATCGTCAGTAACCTCTGCTCGAGAGAACCACTGAGAATTTTTGGAATCTCTCCAACATAGAATATCTTCGGATTGATCAGTTCCAAGAAAATGATAATACAGCTCATGAAAGAGGTTAGTATCAGTCTCAGTGCCTGCGTCTTCGACCCCGTTCGTACTGCCATGTATCATGATATGTCAGTCACGACAAGGGCATATGATCAAATCAGCAAATTTCCAACAAGGTATCAGACCTCCAGTTTAGGTGTTAGAATAATATAAATATATATATTGTTGATGCCAACACAGCAGTACAAGGTGCAGGGACGGACGTGGGTTCAGGATAACGGTTGTAGAAGAAGCCTTTGTGGTCATATGTCCACGCCAAAGATGAAAATTTCACCTGCACAGAAATACAAGGAGATGCTTAGAGCACTCTCCTGTATGACGTACCCCATAGACTGAACTCTTTATAAATTTTGCTACAATGAGGCAGCTCCAAGAATCCTACGATATTCAAAAAGGTTTTCAAATAGTATACTATGGAATATGATATTAAGATAAAAGCTAGGGAACTACTCAAGACACCAACTATTATAGTCAATCGGCCGGATATTTGTACGTCTCAATGTTTCCTAGATTACTGAAAATTAAGTAACAAGGCTAATTTAAAAGACAGCAACTATGTGCAAATGCAATGCTTACCCAGGAGAGGGTGTCGGACAGCACAATTCTATCAGCCACACGCATCACTTTAATAGTGATCCAGTCACTTCCGCTGGCGCTTTGGCCATACGCCAGATATTTAGCATCTTCACTAAATTTCATGAGTGCCAAGGAAACAGTGCCATCGTCACTCCATGTGTTTGGGTCTATCAACACCTCCCCATCCTCGTTCAACGTGTCCTGCAGACACAGTCTAAATGGTTAAATTGCGATTGTCCGATGAAGCTTTGATTCCCAAAACATTCAAGATAAAGCAAAGGCTTCTAGATAATCAAACCTCATCTACTGCATCTACCAGTTTGCTATTTTTTCAGCAATTTGCGAATCCAGAGGAAAAGATATCACGAAATGTCAACGTCCAGGATGTAAAGTTTGATCGCCCCTTCCCTTTCATTCACTACCGTGCACAGACAGCAACTAATATGGTTGAACACAAAGAAAATCATATCGTCGAGCATGGGCAGAATTCTACCTGCATGTAAACTACGCTTTGGGCTTGCAAACCCGTGTTAAGAGTGTATATCCATTTGTTGCCCCGCCTGTAAGGACATGAAAACTTGGGATAATCATAAGAAGCTGTGATCCTTTCTCTCAGCTTCTCTTGCGTGTCACAAGTAGACAGCACCGATTTGGTCAATTGCACCTGATTTTTCACAAAAACTTGTGTTCCCTCTGCCTTTGGGTCCTCCAACCTGCTCATCTCAATTCATAAACTGCTTAGGAAATACAACAAATATTCATATTTAAAATTTACCCTGATACATCACTAATAGGTAAAGGAATTTAAGAAGTCTAGAGAGAAAAATATTGGCAACATCAGTGCGTGCATTTAAGAATGTCAGATTAACAGCCCTACATCATTGCAGGATCTTATCAGGGATGCTTCAAGTTGATAGCAGCATAAATCACCCAAGAGTCAATCAGGATAAAACAAATTGGCACAATCTTTGAAAGCGTTCCCGTACAGTTACTCATGAATCATGGCTAAGAAACTTCACAACAGATTGTTACAGCACGTACGCTAAAAACCGTGGATATGGTTGCTTGGGCATGTGCCTGAACATTCAAAGTAACGCAATTTGCAAAGCATTAAGAAACTTACAGGCGATATGGATCGGGGACTTGGCGATTATGTATATGGTCGATCTTAGTCACATCCCTGTCAACCTTTGGATAATTCATAGGCTGATGCACAACAGACTTCTCCAGCATCCCATTCGGCTCCTGTATGGATCCCATAGCACAAAGAGTGTCGAAGTGCTTAGATCGTGAAGTCTTCGACCACAAGTTCCCCTACACTGGGGTGACAGGTGTCCGAAACTTAATACGAGTCACCTTCAAGACATTCCTCGATGTTACGGATCGGAACACAAGAAAGACTGTCCGGCCAGAGGTGAATCAGTATGTTATATTCAGCAAATCGAGGCCCCACTCAGTATTGCACATTTTCCAAACGACAACTTTCCTCGCTCCATGCATAAACCTAAGGAGTAGCTCCGTAATTGTCGAGCAACAATTTCTTGATGCCACAATCCTGCGAGGAAGAGAATGTGACAGAGTAAGTACTGAAGCTTTATGTAATCAGTGATACCATGTTTCTAAACTCCATGCATGAGTGCACAATGCCATGTCATATAATGGTACCAATAACAATTTCAGAGAATATTAAAACGTGTGAGGTAAAACGCAATTTGAGGACCTTTGATGAAGTCAGTCGGCAGAACACTATTCCACAACACTATTCCATGCTACTGTGGTGGTTCTATCCAAGAAAGCGGAAATTCAAATTACACTATGTGCATAACAGTACTGTTTAGGCTGGTAAAGAAATCTAGGCAAGCTGAAGCTGTGTATGAACTCAGCAACGTTACCAATTCTACAGCATCATACCATAATGTCTCAGCTTCACATGTAAAAAGGTAATGGTGGTACAACTTAAAAAATCTTCTTTGTTATTGGTACCATTGCCTTAAAATGACCAAGGAAAAGGAGAAGGAGAAGGAGTGTGCCGACGAGTGAATAAGACTATGTGTGCTTCAATTTACTGTACCTTCCCATCTGTACTGGACTCTCATTGTGAAGTTTTCCAAATATGACACAAGGTATATTCTTTTCATGATTGAAGAAGCTGCTCTTGACATGATGCAAACCAGAACACGTAAGAAAGATTCGTAATCCGAAGTGCTCGGATTCTCGACACGGTAGCAAGGTTCGCTTCTGAGGATTCAGCGGGATAGGCACCAGAATAAAATTAAAAAGCAAGTACTAGCAATCAGTCGAAAATGTCAAAACACGCAATGCAGACTCGTGACTACTAAGTTAGCTTATTCATAACAGTACCAGAGATCATCTCTAAATCCTAAACGGGATAGGTTCTACAATGAAACAAATTCTGACAGAGAGTTCAAAAAATGCCTTGCAGTATCATACTCGTTCCTCGCATCCTTCAGAAAAAAATTTCAACACAGAGAAGTTAGAGAAGTAAGTCTAAGCAGGACGTCACTTCGATCTCAAACACGTCACTCATTGATCATTTGAGTACTCGTTCTTACAAAATCTTCGGTTGAGCAATCCTCGTTTCTCCAATAAGTGAAGTTCCATCTTCTCTCTCTACATCTCTCATCTACTTCTGAAAACACGTGAATCATGATATTCTCTCAATTTTTGCAATGAAGATCATAATCAGTCCAGCACTTCAAGCATGAGGACTCCTGGCGAGCATAATATTTTACGCGGGCCATATCTTACTCGGGCGAGCATAATATTATGGCCTCCCGAAGTTACCCTTATTGAATGAGAAACGACGTTTAGATTCCAGAACACAATCTCACGTTTCACGTCTCAAATTCGTCATATCTCTCACGTACTTTCCTACTCGGAATGTATGAGCGGAAAAAGGATCTACACATGATCGAAACGAAAAGCTGAAGAATCTTCTAGATATTTCGTCATCAGAATTCAGCACCGGAAATGCTATGTCATAAATACTAAGAGAAGTTTCTATCATGACGAAATCTGTTCCTATGCCACTTCCGATCCTCACAAAATCAACAATTGCTCTAAGACCTGGTTATCTAATTCCATGATTGCAATGTTTCATTTGCTGAGCATGGAATATTTAGGGCACTTCTAGGAACAAAATGCGTTCAACTACGGTTCAAGCAACCAGAGCTTTCTCTTGGTGATAAGAATGTACTCTATCGAGGACTTTTCATGTTTCATGTACTGAAATACATACTGCTAAAGTGTGGGGTGGAGGGGCCAGAATCTGGCGGTCAAGTGGGTAAATGGAAAGTCCCCCTAACAAAAGCTTCTCTTTCCTAGAAGCTCATTCGCCATCTGTACAGCAAGTCTACATATGAGGCTTATGCGCAGTGCAATGTGAGGCGACAACAAAACTAACATTGCAGACTCGTCTCTGACGGCCTTCCTGCGAACATTTCGAAGAAAAATTCGGTACAACCAAAAAGACACAAATGAATAACATCAGGGCAGCAGAACCGCAACAGAGAGTACCGCGCACCTGCAATTCAAGCATCAGTCCCACCGCAGTGCATTCTCTCCTGCATTCTCTGCGACATTCTCTTTATGATCTCTCCTACTCTACCTTCACGCCCTTAGCCCTCAGGTTGAATTTAAAAGTAGTCAAAGGAGGTGTTCCCAGTAGCTGATCTGCAACTGGGTACATCCAGAAACGTTGCAGGTGCACTTCTTCCGGAAGTTCGTGAAATGATTCCAAAAAAATTGGCGCGCTTAGGTGACAAAAGGACAGCAAAGTCGTCCCCAACTTCTCAGTGCCTCACCTTTCAATTACTCAGCACGAGCGCAGTGAATGCAACGAAAAAGACCACTACTTGCTAGAAGTCCGCTTCGATCTTGAAATTTATCGCCTGCCTAAGCTCTGCTCCCAACTTCCAAAGCTGTTGTTCATCGGCTTGCCTAGATAGCCAGCCGCCAGTCTTGAGGTGCGTCGAGTCTCCCAAGGCTCAGAAGGTCTTCCGCCCGCGGTATTGTCTCGATTTTAGCAGCACCAGGCACCACATGTGGCAGCTCACTGCCAGTCCCTCCACTCCGAGGCCTAGTGAACAATCTTTTTTCTCTCCGACTTCCAGCTCTAGATTGGCATGCACGGGACTCGCGCAGCAACTGCAACCCGCGTTAACGCGGCGTCTTCGTTATGACTTCAGCTGGTTCGGGAACATGAGAAGAAGGTGTGATAAATGCAATATCTGCCCAGATGTGCAGTTCCCAGAAGTTGGAAGAATGTCACCGCTCGAGGATTCATTCGGAATGTTGGTCGCTCCTCTGGTCGAGCAAATATCTCATCCCTCCAACCTCAGCTCTTTGCCATCTACAGTATCTGACCCGACTGCGGTGCGACCCCCACATCTACTACCTTCTATTCTTGGTTCCTGTCTCTGGCACTTCATTTATCACAATCTACGGCTTTGCTTCACTGTGGTGGTCCACACTGTCCACAATGCAAGTTACCATGCCAGTTTTGGGCCCAGTTTTAACTTATTCATTGGTTTTCAGGATCTCCTTCTACAAGGCCAAAGGTTGCCTTCTTGATAGTTGTGACTCTGTCAGCAACTGTTGGGACTTCGAAATCGTCACCTTTGTTGTAGAGTAGAAACCAGAGTTGTGCGGGTATCACACCAAATCTACGCAATAGGTACATGTAACATTTAGTGTGGTCATACTCATGTTCATTAGAAGCAGATTTAAGAAATACCCGCACAACTCTGGTAGAAACTACAAACCAACATCTTGAACATTATAAAGTAGGAGTATCAAAGTAGGTCTTGGTTAGCAAATTAGAATTTCATTTGTTGGCTTGTGTCAAATTGCTCAGAACCCACCCAACCACCCCATGTGCATGGCATAGTATGGTACGGTATGCCAACACTTTATGAGTTGTATGTAGTTACTTAGTATTTTTGAATAAAACCTAAGAAATTCCACAACTTAATCATAATACAACATGTTCAAATAATGACTTTTTAACCCCTAATATAATTTCAGTATTTCTCACCATGTCTTTTAATTAATCTTGAGTGAAAATGATGAGAAAACTTTGACTACAGTTTGACTACAATGAGAAAGCTAGAAAGGAATAAAAGCTCCATTCGTTTTCAAAAACGAATAATAAATAAATAAAAATAAATAAAAATTCACTATGCAAACTTCAAATACGAATTTCAAATTTAAAAAAAATAAAAATAAAAAAATTACATCTAATAACAAAATAAATGCGTTTAGAATATGATAATTTCTAAGATTTTTTTATTTATTTTTATTTTTGGAACAAATAATTTCTAAGATTTGAATGTAACTGATGGCCATTTGAGATGCCAGGAAGTTGCTGGGAAGAGAGAGAAGCGTGTGGGTAATGTGATCCTGAGAAACAGGCCCAGTTTTGTGCCAAGTTTATGCAAAGGCACTGGCATCCTTTCACAGTAACTTATCCCTTCGTTCGGTGCTAAGTTATCGTTTCCTTGTTCTGGGGCAGATGATGTCTAGGTCTTGTTTTAAATATTTTTTGGGGGGCACAAGGTTGAAGGCAACACAAATTGATAAATCATTATGGTCATTATTTCAACCAGTTTTGTTCGAGTTACGAGATGGCAGAAGGCTTGGCTCAGTTTTGGTAACCCTTGAAAAAATCCTTTGGGGATAGTGGATATGGTGATGTAGTTTAGGCATTTTTCTTCCGTAGAAAAGTTACCAGTGGGAATTTTAATGAGCCACATCAATATGCAGTCCTGCTTCACTTTTTATCTTAAATCCATATGAAGTGTGGAATAATTCCAAATAAATCAAAATGTTAGCGTGTATCACTACTTGTAATGGGCATTTTTAAGTTAGAGTTGTTTTTAAGACCCTTGACCGTTTTGAATTTTCTAAATACCCTTTATATACTACCTAATATTGTAGTGTTACCTATGTGTTGATTGCCTTCAGTAAATGTTATTTTTGAGGGTTTCCAAGCATTTTTGGATCTGTTGGATGTTGAGTTGTCTAGTAAGATTATGCATATGGTGTTTATATTATGGGGGGGAAGCACAATAAAGTGTACCAAAAAAGTGCTCTGCTCATTGTCCATTTCAGCCCCTATCGCATAGACATAAGAAAGTGGCATCTCGATTGTTGGTATGTTGGGAAGAAGTATGGGTTTAGAAAATAGACTTGATTCTCTAAAGTGTGGGAAAATATGGTATGAATTCGTGTCTTCTACAATGCTCTACGAGAAGCTCAAAGTCCGACAAAGTGAATGTCCACATTTGAAAAAGTGATAAGAACGATGTCGAATGTTGTCGGAAATCACTTCTGTCTCCACCGGGATCTCCGTTTGTGAATTGCGGATGTATAAATGGCAATGACCACTTGAAATGAAAGTTTGGGTGCACGAGAAGTATTTCAAGGACGTTTTTTAAAACACTGTTTTCCGTGAAACTTTTTGTGAGGTTTTTTTCACCGAACATTGTTTTTTAAATTGGAAAAAACATCCTCTAAAGACAATAGAGGTCCCCAAGTGAAGAAATTAAAACTTTGAAAAAGTTCATTTTCATGATTTAGAACTAGCGGTCAAGTTAAGTTTCAATTGAAGATGCTCTTTTTATGGAGATGCGTGTAAAATATCTTATGACATCTTAAAAAGTGACTAAAATGCTCAAAAACTACACCAAAATGCTCAAAATCAGCTTTGAGCTTTCAAAAACAGCACACTTCATATTCACTTCTTAGTCGTCACATATTGCACTTTGTGGTACACTTTATTGTGCTTCCCCCCTATGACAAATCAAATTATCTCGACATTTTTTTTTTTTGAATTTTTGAATCTTGTGGAGCATACCATCTTTAGCATGAGATGACCATATATTAAAACAAAAATTCTTAACTGGTCATCAATGGACTTTTCCACCATTCTTACATAAATTTCATAAACTAATCATATGACCTTAAGTGAAGGTGCCAATAATTGTGCAATACCTACAAATATTTTAAACCTCTTATAATTGACTTATGGTAACACCATTTTCCAACTTTCCATAGTCCATGTTAGTGGCTACTGGCTCATCATCGGCTAGTTAATAGTTGAACACTCATTCTTTCTATGACCCGCCATTGGCAGTTTTCATAAACGCTTATTCTATGCTAATGGAGTTTTAGTTTTTGAACTTCTAAAAATGAATAGAAAATTCTATACCATTGCCAAAAGTTTGATTTTCTTGTTCTTATCCATTTTTGCACAACCTTCATCATGTTTTTTTAGCATACCTCCTATGTCATTTAACGAGAAGACTCTATTCTAATTTTGATGGTTTCTAGTGCTAATACCTTGTTGCTTATGTTCTACTCTACAACAAGGACCACGGGAAAAGCAACCCAAGTAGACTTTTTATCTTTAAGCTCCTAAAGGTGCTTCAACGACTCAAGTTCCTATACCTTTCTATGTAGGGTGGAACTCCGATCGACTTATGACCTTTCTATACTATAACTTGTAAGCGTTTTCCGTGCCTCGGCAATGTAAACACCCGACATTAGCTCAATCAAAGCATGGCTTCTCCTAGTTGTTGTTATTTGTGGCACTTATAACCAACCTGAATCAAACTACAATTTCTAGATAAAGGTATTTGGAAGCTATGACCTAGATGATAAAGGTATTTAGAAGCCACGACCTAGATGATAAAGGTATTTAGAAGCGACGACTTAGTTGATAAAGGTATTCGGACGTCACTAGTGGGCCTATTTCACATCCCTAAACTTGTAACCCGGATGGAGGATTACGGGGTTAAGGTAGAGACATCTAAAACCACCAACTTAAGGTTTTTAAGCTTTTTTTTTTCAGGGTTATTTTTAGGGTGTAATTTTCACGTGTCGAAAATAGGTTTTTCCATAGAATGCAAATTTTTTCAAAATTTTCTTCCCAATATTGAAATAGGTAATAAATTTTAAACACAAAAGTACTTTGTGACCCAAACTGATTTATAGACTTTTCCATTGTCACACCTAGCTAGTACTAATTTCCACTCATGATCCAACCCAATATCACCAGGATTTTGAGTGTTTTGGTTGGTCAGATTGAATTCACTGATCTGAAAACGCTAGTTCAGGCTGTTCAGCCAAGTTGCGATTTTGGAGAGATCTACAGGTTGGTTCTTGGGGTGCTGGTGGTTTGAGGTCTGTCTACCCTAAAGGACCACTGCGATGCTCTAACCGTTGATTGCAATCTAAGTTCTAAGGAGCTGGCCCTCAAGCGCAAATACAGGACACGGCCACAGGTCCTGACAGGAATGGTTTCATGGTCGGTCCATGACCACATAAGTTTGGTCTGGACTCTGGACTCTGGACTCTGAGCCTGAGCACCACTTCGAAGAAACTACAAAGGGCCCACAACTCCTTGGTAGCAGTTTGATTCCGTCCAGAGGGCAGTGGCTGGGTGGGGGCAACCTGCACAAGTTACATTGGTACTTGCTCACCTCTCTGCCACAACTGGCTGTACAACAGTTGTTGCTTTACTGCTTGCTGTACACAGCCTGATCAACTCACTGTAGCAACTCTACTGTATATGACACATACAGTGCAAAGCCCAGCAACGCCGACCGCGTTCGTATCATGATAGCCAACTTCGACGAAGGAAGTTCCAAATCACCTTTGGTTCGAAACCATTATATCTAGCCTGGGACGGTGGATCGCGTGGCAGTGATGTTTCCTGAAATATTCAGGAACCTAGCGATGGTCCAGACGTCACGAATCGATAAGACAGTAAGTTAATTATCTGCTAATTGCACTTTCATGATTCCCTTCCTGCAAACTTCCACCGAATGACGTAAATTCCAGGAGACTTGCAGAACATTTCTGGAACTGTATTCATGCCCAGGCTGGGTTATTAACTTGGACTGTCTGCATTTTGGAAGTTACAGGTGATAGTTGTGTGTGTTTGGCTCGATGCATAATGTATTCAATGGGTTGGGATTAGCTTAGGATCGCGAGCTGCATCTCAGGGATTCTTCCTTGTCCATTGCCAGCTCCAAGAGGCACGTGGATTAGGGGGAAGCTGGGAGGGTAGATCGACCGCTTGCTCTCGTGGATCAGAGGGTGATTGTATTTCTAACGATTCTGCAAGAGGCATTAACTGTAGGGGAGGCACCGGCAGCTCGGATATCGATGAGTGCAGTGTGATATCGATATTCAATGTCTCTGTTTCAAGGCATTGATAAAGGGTTGCTCTGATATGATGTGAGGTGGGGAAGAGGGACTGCTCGTGTCCACGGGTGAAGAGGAAGCACCAACCGCTCTTGCCTCCAGTCTGAGATCGGCCCGCATTTTGAGTCTTGGACTGTTCATTTATCGCCTGATGAACACATTTATGAATCGACACTGTTATATTCGAGACGTGGGCCAGATGGATTGATCCAAGTTGTCGATGCTGGCAATGTCGTGACCCGTACGTGAGTTATTCTGGAATATAATTCATATTCTCAAGCGCCGAAACTCTATGCACCACCAGCCTTCTGCCTCTGTAGAATTCACGAAATACAAGAATGAATCCAAAGCTCCTGAATCCTTGACCCAAGTTGATGACAGTTGCTTGACCACAACCACCGGTTTTTACTTCAGTTTCAACCATTAGCTTTTCTGTGTTTTGTATTTGTCCTGTTTATGTAGACGAGAAACGCCGGTCTCCCTCCGGAGACCGCTCCGTTCGTTCGCTCCAGCACTGAACCTATGTCCACGGGACATATGGTAATGGTATAGAATCACTTTCCTCTTTCAAGAGTAGGCACTCAAGTTGTCCTAATTATGATTCAATTTTCATCATGTCCAGCTGAGGACTACCGGTTTGATAGCGACTGTTTTATCAACGGTTAGATGGAAATTGGTTACGGAATGGCTAAGAAACAATGATGATCCCAAAATTGCTTTATAACAAATGTTGCAAATGTTGCAAATGTTGCTTTATAACAAATTGCTTTATAACAAATGTTACAAATGTTGCCTCCTACCTAGATGGGTAGAATTTTTGCAACATATATTAACAAAAATAAAGAAAAATAATAATAGAAATCGAATTCTTAATGTATAACGTCCATCATTTGAGTACATATGAAACTTTAATTTATTGAGTTAATGCTAGTTGGATTGCAAAGTTTATGTGGTTACATAAGTGATGTAGTCATATCAAAGCCACTACACCAGATGGGATATCCCATCAAAACTCTAAAGCTAAGCGCCTTTGGGCCGGAATAGTATTGTACTGAAATGGGTGACTTCCTGGGAAGTCTTGGTGCTACATCCATAAGTTCCCAATGCCAACGTGGTGCCTACTACCATAGTCCACCTAACTATGGTGGGGTCTTGAGATCTCGTTGTATGGGCATCCAAAAAGACCTTGGGGGATGATATGTCGATTGTCTTCGAGGCACTTACTACTTAGTGTAGAAAAAGTGTCTACCTTCGAAAGGATGGAGTAGCTCTAGATTCATTATCCTTTGCCCAATGGCCAAATTGGATTAGTAAATAGAATGAACAAACACTATATTCACGCCGACCCCTTTGGGGCTGGAGTTCTTCTTCTGTGGTTGTGTAACAAATTGTATTATCATGCAACTTTTGTTACAATTGTTTTGCTAGTAGCTGGACTTTCGTTACAAACTTACAGTGTGATTTTTTTTTAAAATAATTTAATAGCAATTCATAGAACAATACAGTCTTGGGGTCGCTCTCAGGAATCACTCTGATCGGTTGACATCCCATTGATAGTTAGATTGCAATCAAATCTCTGTCAGCTTTGAATGGAGATTGACCGGAATCTAGTACCTATAAGTGCATGGAACTTGTGGCCATCTTGATAACAATATGGTGTGTGAATCGTAAAAGCTTAGTTTTGCCAAATTTTAGTGAAACCAGCTATCGGTACCAGGAAGATTGATCAGGTTGTGGATGCTGGGTATCAGGCCGATCGGTAGGGTGTCATGCATTGAAAATCAGTTCCGAGTCTCTGCTTTAGTGATCTATACCTTGTAGACCTCTAAAGAAGCACCAACTCTAGGCAACCGACTTATGCCTTGATGCACCTTGCTCAAGAGATGATCTGACTTATTCGTCCAAAACGCAGACAACTTATTCAGTCAACAAAATCATCCATGAGTACCAGTACTCTCTGTCAAACTGATCTATTGTGCAAAGTCTTATATTACAGTGGATCAGTAGCTTGGATTCGAGTCATCATATATAATTTGGTGGTATGTAAGAAGATACTGATAAAGTCTACGAATGGATCCTGGTACAGCTACCCGATTACTTTGAAATGAGTGGATCTATTGTGATCCAAGCCAGAAAATTGGAGAGTGGGCCACAAGCCACCCACCATTCTAACAGCTGAGTCGCTGACCGCTTGAAGTTTGACAGTGCAAGTGACTGGATAACACTCACACACTAGGCATGCCGACAATTCACAGAGGTATATAGGGTCACTAAACTCCAAATCGTAGGTATGATATCATATACAGACCAATAATTTAATTTTAGTTCAAGTCTTCTGAACTCCATTCCGAACGGTGCTAGCTACTCTTTCAATTATATGGCAACGATTCGTCATGCGAAGCGAGTGAGATCAGCAGTGCGTAACCTCAAACATTTGATTCCAAATGCTGTATAGTGTGCAATTTGGCATGGTGGTACTATATTCCGGCTTGATTTGGACTCTGGAGTGGTGCAGTATAGGCTGAGAATCATGTTATGGAGAAGGTGACAACTCAATCTGTGATGCAGACGTGATGCAGACTCATCAGCCTCGACTTATCAGGAGGCTGAGAAGACTTTCGAATATTGTACATGTGGCGCAGAGCTTTCCCAAATAATGCAGTTATAGATCTTTCCTTCCAATAGCTACTGTGGTGGTATGTGTTCACGACATTCACCTGTAATTAAGAGAAGATTCCTGATATCTTTCTACCATGCATCGGTCGTCAAACTATGATTTTATGCTTTCGACGTGCGAGAATTTTCCATGATGCTCGTAATCAAGTCATAGACAACATCCCACAATTCAGGCAACGCGATTACCAACGAATTGATCTCCACTAGATCGCATAAGTATGATGTCAGCATATTTCTTGCTGAAATATATCAAGCTATATCTTTGACAAATTCACTGATCGCAAGGCCCATGCATTTAAGTTTCTGAGACCAACTCCTCATTCGATCTGACCACATGATTCATGCTTTCAAGTTAAATTTTTAATACGTGTCGATCCGGATCGAGATTTAGGACCAAATGTTCTCAGATGAATAAGCCTTTTGAGTAATAACTAGTACGTTAGATTTTTCATCTTTATTCAACTGCACCACCTACTGGGAACATGAATCTTCAACTTGGTATTCATATGCACACCAACTTGTTGTCGTTTTTTTTCCTTGAAAGTTTCGTGAAAATTTTAACTGACTAATTTGATTGCTTCATGAACGATTCAGCCCATCGAATTAACTCTAGAGGTGTGGTAGAGCACATGTTTTATATTTCCAAGTAAGTTAAATTAGAAAATGGTATGCTGTAAACTTTACATTTTTAGAAGTGGTCATGTGCTAAATTTAGGTAAAGAATAAAGAAACATTGTTACACCAAATCTCAGAATTTAGAGGAAAACAATCCACAGAACTATGGATCATGGATCCATAATTCGATGTCAACAAGTTGAATCATATTTGCCAATGAGTTAGAAATGAATTAATTACTGATTTACAGACACACCAATAAGTCGTCAGTATAAGATCACTTTCCACTATGGTGGTTCAGTTCTCTGTTGAGTCACCAGCTTGCATTCTTTACCCCAGTTTAAGCAAATGAAGATGAAAACACAATTATTGCTTTCATTTGCTTAAACTTGGGTATGGGTATATAAAGTGGAGACACACTATCCACCATTTGTAACCCTAGACCTGTGAGGGCTCTCCACCTCTCTTTGAGCTCTTTGCGCATTAGAGAAGTTGTCAAGTTTCTTTGACCTTTGAATACAAAAACATTGAGGTAACCTCAATATTGAGTGCGGATAGGAGCCTAAATTACCAATTTAAAGGGGAAGTTTGGGGTGCAGAGCGGAGTCACCCCATGGTTATTGCATTTTGTAGGTCAAAAATAATTTAACTGGGCATGTGATTGGAAAGAAAAGGTGGAGAGCATTCACAAAATTAGGGTTAAAAATGAGGAGAGGCCATTTCCAATTTATATTGGTGGACACCCAGTCCAATGCACCAACACTGAAATGATACAAAACTTGTTAAATTTGTTTGAAAACAAGTGAACTTTTAAAACTTTTCAATCAATGCTACAATTCCTTTCATATTCTTCCTTCAAGATATTTCATAAATTTTCAATTTGGAAATTTAGAATAAGCATTGCAGATATTTATACATTTAAATGATTATAATTGAAAGACAACATTGGTGGTTATTATTCAGACCTAAATTACTAATTAATTACTTTGGTGGTTATTATTCACACCAAAACACTTTTTTAGGACTAAAATTTTCTAACCCTTATACCTTATAGGATGCATATGTAGCAAGTAAAATATGATGTATTTTGATTACATTTAAAGCAGTGACTACATATCACCTTCTTAAACCAATTACATCATTGGAAATTCAATCTTTTATTAAAAGTTTGGTTTTACAAGAAGTTAGACAAACATAATTCAATGAAAGTGAACTATTTTGTATATGCATAATTCAATTACTTTTGTTACATTGTTAGCAGTGTTTTTTCTTCTTTTTTTTTTTTTTAAAAAAAAAATATTGGGAAGATCTTATACACGTATTTAATTTAGAATTTATTTTCTGAATAAGGTTTTTATTACAATGATTCAGACAGAAGTTGCACTCTTCAGTTATGTAGGCTTGCAAAATAAATTTGCACATTACTTGTAAAACTTTGCAAGCAATTACATAGTTACTTTATTATGGCATGATATGCTGAATAAGGTGTAAATTAGTGAAACCCACCCACCTCCCTTACACATGGCTTAGTGGTAGTTACTCCAAACTTGAAGCTTACTTTACTTGGGGCTCACTACAAGCTTGAACTTTACTCTAGCAAGTCATTAATTTATGACCATTTGATCTAGGTTAACTTTCATCTAAGGGTCAAAGATGATTGGACCAGCGAGGCTATTTCTGTCCATATAACAAACAAGTGAATCTTTATAGACTTCTTTGAGGGTATAAAACCATGGGAGTTTCTTGGCCATATGCATCTGTTTACTTGTCTGCTTTGAAAGTAATTCTAGTTTGCTACATGTGTGTGAGAGATTTTTAGAGCTTGTGAAGTTTTGGTTTATGGTGGTGTGGAGCTGAAGCAAAGTGCAACATGGCTGAGTTTGGAGGAACTACTACTCAGGTCCTCTAATTTATGTTTGCAATTAGACTCTTTCATCTCTCCCTTTGATTTGTGTCCTCTAATTTATGTTTGCAATTAGACTCTTTCATCTCTCCCTTTGATTTGTATGTTTGGTGTAGGATTTGATTTTTCTTGTGACTGCAATAACAAGCTGTAAAGGGCTGTTGACACCTTGTCTACAAACATAATCCTAACTATGGTTTTGGTTGTGTATATGGGGACAAGTGAGGTCCTTTACCTCTGGATTTTTCTTACTTTACTACACCAACATTCAAGGGATGAAAAGATTTCTGGAGACTCAAACTATTTTGTGTTTGATCTTGTATTGTCAGTTTTAAGACAAACTTTTCTTTATTATTTGGATTGTTTTGTCATACACTACTATATTATAAGTAGTGTGTTGATTGAGAATTCTCTGGTGAAAAGCACTATGTGTCTATATTGGTAATTTGGAATCACAAGAGAGTGTACATATTTGTTTAGGTTTGAATTGAGAATGGGCTGATTGAGAATGAAATTTGGTGAGGAAGGTGATAAAAGCTTCCCTGTAAAGGAATGTCCTGCCCACCCACCCTTAGGGGTAGGGAAGTTTTTTTTTTTGGGCTGCTAGCAGCCTGATTGCAACGAATTTCTCCTTTAAAAACAGCCTTTGTAAATTTTAAGTGAAAAATTTGGATGAAGAAGCCAACTTTGAAACAACTATTTCCAAAATTTGGATGACATCAATAATAAATGGATGAAAGATCATTTAATGTACAAAAGTTGAATGAATGTAGATAAATTTAGTGAGACATCTAAATTCTATGTTGCGAGTTGAGTAGTTGCTGAAAATGAAAGAAAAAAAACACTGATTGTTAGAATTGACTTGTTGGACGTTATAATTCAATTCTACAAACTATCACTTCTGTTTTATAATTCCATGCAGATGCAAAATGTTAAACCACACATTGGAGTTATAGATTTTCTATTTTTCTTCTTATTTAAGTTCATGGGCAAAGATTATACGACTAGTAGAGTTATCCTTAAAGTCACTTTGTGTTTTAAAAAGATACCATGAGTTTTGCTTTAATGTATTATTTTTTTTTACTTCGAATAGTTGGGAGGCATGGAAGAACTTAGTGGTCTCACTATACTAGCGTAAGAGCTTGGTGGTCTCTAAAATAAAGGAAAACTAGTTTTGCCGTCATTCCATCCTTGAAAACTAATTTTCCTTGAGTTTTAAGACCACCAAGCCCTTACACACCGAATATAGTGAGACCACTAAGTTCTTCCATGTCTCCCGACTATTTGAAATAAAAAAATAATACATTTAAGCAAAACTCATGGTATCTAAGTCAAATACCGGATGCCTTTACAAATAGCTGTAGTGTCTACTGAATGAATTGGTGTCACTTACAATAATTGGTGGTTATTATTCACACCAAAATTTTATTACATTTTTTCAAATGTAAATTGAGAAATCAACAATTAATTAGTGTGTATTTTTCAACAACCACAGAAGAAGCCCTTAGATCATTCGTTGTTCAGAATAGTGTGCGCCGTAAATTTACCTAAGCCCTTCTTCACAGGCTTGGAATCTGCAGAAAAAGCCAGAATTCAATCAGAATGGAGGGAAACTTTAGAACGGATATGAAACAAGTGTTTGCTATTATCCAATTAAAAATTTAAAAAAGAAAGAAGTATTTGCTATCATTGAAAAAGATGCACATATTCTGCACATATTCTGCACATATTCTGCATATATTCTGCACCGACAACCGGTACTGTTGCATAGCTCACAGACAAGGATAGTCTAAATTCCAACATTGTCAAAGTTTTTTTGAAAATAAAATTATTTCTTATTATTAATTTTTGGGTCTATATCTGGCCGTAAGTAAAAAGAATACAGACAAGTAGATCGGCTTTGTATTTTGTTTTCTTGCAACTGAAGGAAGGAAACTGTTCGATTTGTGCAACAACAAAACAATTAATTAATTAAAAAAACAACAAGAAGAAAACGAAGAAAAAGACAAGTTGTATTGTAAAATGAGCTTTACATATTGCCACAACGTCATGTTAATGTTGAACTATAGTAATCCAAAAACTCTCGTTGTATTTTGCAGAGTCTATCTAATCTTTTCTAATCTTCATATACAGTCTAATCTTGATAATATCACACCATCCGTTTCACCATAAAGTGTGATATAAACAAGGTGTGACATATTTGATAATGTCACATTTTGAAGATTTGTACATAATGTGATATTATCAAGGTTAGAGTATAGCCAAATACATACAATCTGTCCATTCATACAATTGTCCATCCATATAATCTGTCCATCCCTACAATCTGTCCATCCATAAACTCTGTTCATCCATACATCTGTCCATCCAACCATCAAATACATCCATCCATACTTGATATTATCACACTTACACTACAGATTTTGGAAAAAAATAGTGACATTATCAAGGGTGATAGTGATATTAACGAGGGAGTTTTACACTAGGAAAATCGGTTTCAAACTTTTAGGTGACAATATCAAGGTGTTCTATTAACAAGGGTGACATTATCAAGGTTAGACTGTAGCATGATTAAGCTTCACGAAGGTCATGCATTGTTGATATGAAAACATCTTTTTGTGCTATTTGTAATCGAGAAATTACTTTGCCAAAGAGGACATATATATTCTTCTTTTCAGAACTTAGACATAAATATCTTTGTTTTAGTAAATTTTTGGATCATTCTGTTCACAAAAAATATATCATATTTTCCTTTGTACACCATTAAATAAAGAAGCCTTAAATCAATGAATAAATTTAACAATTATTTCTAAGATTCCTTGACAATGTTTTACTATATCATATATGCCAAATTGAAATGATTTTTTCCTACCTTCACCTCCTTGATCTACAATCTAGCTACTAAAAAATGTGTGGTCTTGTCTATACAAATTTTTACCATAAGGATTGAAAGATTAAAGCTTTCGAAGCAAAGAATTTTTGTATTTGACACAGTTTTCTATTATATCAGACAAGATTAGTAGACTTCAATTCCCTTAGGATTGAAATTTTTACACTATCAAAGTTGAATGTTTTTAATTGTTGCAAACAAGCTCTTTCTGATATATTTACACCAATTTTTTGAGTCGGCCAATGAGAGTCATATTTCAAGTCAATCTTGGAATTAAAAGGATTCCATTTTTATCAATACATGTTTTTATTGTAAAAGAATGTATTCCATACTATAATCCACGATTAAAGAGCTAAAAATAAATCATCAAAAAAATGCTCCATTTATATAGCAAGAAATGATTTGACTCAACTTTAGAAATGATATCAAATTTGGGTCAGATTCTATAGAAATGATATCAGACATGGGCCCAAAATCATAAATGGAATGGGTTAGCTGATTTGCGGTGACTTGGAAATCATGCGCATTGTTTACAGCCTTGTGCATGGCGACTTCAGATAATAGGTTTGCAACGTGGTTGGCAGCGAAAAAATTATGCTTTTTTGCTGGTAGCGCGACTGGCAACTAGGAATGTAGGGAAGTAAGGTAAATATGCACACAATCATCCATACAAACATGCTCATCCATAAATTTTTCTATTCTAAGACATTTTCATCCAAAAAGTGGCGATTTTTGTGTACTTCTTCGGAGGGCATTGGCGATTTCATCCGCTAAATTTCTCATTTTTTCTAGTATGTAGGTCGCACAGCCTGAAAACAGGTAAGCAACTGGCAAAAATTCGCACCTAATTTTTTTGCTGGTCGTTGGTAATGGGGGCCGTTAATATTTATGGAAGGGTAGGATTGTTGGCTGAATTGAAGATGCATCCAAGTGGAATTCCAAGTTTAGGAACACAAGTTTAGGTGGCTGTAGATTTGTTTTGATCATGTGCATATTAACAAGATCGGAGTCCTCAATTAACAGTTTTTTTTTTTTTTTTTTTTGAGGGAAAGGTGACCATCAAACATTACGTGCAAAATGGGGTCATGAAAAGGCCGTGTAAGCCTGCCCTTTCTAGGTGAACCCCCTGCTGCCCCCCGCACTGTCGCTGGCAGCGGGTGCCAGAGTTGCTGCCCGCACAGAATTGCGTGGCGCACTGTGAACAATCCTCCGAGGAATAATTCTTGAGACATGAATGACTTGTCTCGGGGTTTGGTCCCAAGTGGGTAGATGGTGTCAGCCCGGCACTGTAGATTGTGCCCCCCACACGCCTCGCTCGGAGGTCATTGGTTTGAGCCCCCGTGGCGGTTGCTGGCACCACGGTGGCACCTTTGGTGCCGTGTCAAAAAGTACGCGGGCAGCGCCTGTTTTTTTCTCTCACGTGCCGCTTACACAGCCTTTTCATGACCCCATTTTGCACGTAATGTTAGTGCAAAAAAACCCCCCAAGCCCAGTGAAAACTGGGGGAGGAAAAAGCGAAGTAGAATCAATCTGGGTCCCAAATCAAGGGTCTTAGGTTCGTGGTGAGGGCCGGGGTGAACCGCCACTGGGGGGAGTGAAGGCCTCCTTTGCAGAAGACCTCCTTACAACACCAAATGGAGATAAATTCCTGCTCTAATTTAGACTTACGAGTCTCACCACAGTTCTGCCAATTCTTAAGCACTATGGACCTACGGGCCATACCGGCGCAGATCGTATCCCTCCAAGCAGATTGGCAGATTTGGAGCACATTCAAGGGTTCATTCTTGGAAATGAACCGCTTACGTGCACACCATAAACTCCACAGTAAGGCAACTCGTAGCACGTCCCAAGCTTGATTGGGCGGGTTCGGAGATGGCGCAGCACTAGCCGAGAACGGGTGGAGGCCTGGGGGATCCCGGTGAGCTTCTCCCTCCAAGAGAGTTGCCCGGAGAGACCCAGTGCCAGCCTGATGCCAGCGACTCAAGCCCATACACACCTCGCAAACCTACAGTCCGACAGCAAGTGCTCCAAAGTTTCTTCAAAACCAACAGCGCAGCTGCGGCACTCCGCGTCGAAGCCCATTACCTTAGCCCACGCACCGGTAGGTAGTCCTCCTGAGTTACACTGCCATGAGAAGAATTGTAATTTTGCCGGCTTGATGGAGTTCCATTGCAACTTGATGGCGCGCTTCGTCTCGTCTTCAGTGAGGTTAAGCTGGGCTTGCTTGAGGAGTAGTCTCCCTTTCTGTGGCTTGATGAGAAAAGGCCAGTGCGGTATCCGTTGCGAGCTGAATAGTTGAAGAAAGCATGCTCCTTGATGAGGCCGACCTTGTCCCAATTCCACTCATAGGGGTCGAAGGGGAGCTTTGCGCCGATTCCCATGCACCAGATATCGTCTGAATATTCTGCCTTGGGGTTGATGGTGGTGGTGCGCAGATCACCACACGGTGTGACGACTCAGGCCCGATGAAGAGTGAGGAAGCTGATATCCTGTAGAGGACCGTGTGCTCTCTCAAAAAAATTAGCTATGATTTGTACAAAGAGTGAGCCCAAGCCCGGGGAATGCAGCTGAAAGATGGAACTTAACTTTCCTTCAGGGTTGAGGGTGGCTAGCCATTCAAAGGGTGCGAACAGGATTTCTGGAGCTAGTTTCAATGTGGCCGGGATAGCCTGCAGGATGGCGCTCTTGCAGTCGATGAGCTGTCGGTTGCCGAGAGTGAGCGCCAGCTCCTGGGCTGCCTTCCACATGTTCAGAAGGGGGTCCTAGAGATCTCCCACTTGAATAATTTTTCGCCGCATCCAGGTGCAGCCATATGGCATAGGCGTAGGCTGAGTCTCCAAACATATTCTCAGCTTCGTCTAGCAGTTCGCCATTCCAGAAAATGTTCTGCCGGATGACTGCTTTGGGGGTGGTTGGTTGTTGAAAAAAGAGTTGGTGGCGGATGCTTACCCATGCTTTCCATATCCCGAGCCAGAGGCTAGATCCTTTGGTTCAAATAGAGGTTGCATAAAGGATAAACTGGATGTGAGGAGGCCACTCACCTCCCTTCTTGGGACGGATGTTGTTAACTCGATGTTGTATCAGGGCGCGCCATGGAGCGTCTCCTTGCATGAGGCCTCGAACGAAGATTTTGACCAAAAGGGCTTGGATTTGTAGCTCGGGGTCCAGCAGCTTCACTCCTCCTTGCTTGAGTGGAAGGATCAGAGAGTTCCATGCCACGTCCTTGGCCCGGCAGTTACGATCGCTGTTTTCCCCATACCATATATAGTTTCGAATGAGTGCTCTTACCTTAGCTATGGAACGGAGATGTGGGCTCCAACAGCTAGCCACATACTATATTGATGATAAGAGCACCTGATTAGAAATTAGAATTCTGCTCGCCAAGCAGAGGTAGGTGGGCTCCAATATGTTAGCTTCTTCCGCAAGGAAGCCAAGATTGCAGCAAATCTATCCTCCGGCGAAACCTGAAAGCCAATTTGGAACCCAAGGTACCTGGTTAACTCAACTAGTTGGAGCCATCTGAGGTTCACCTCTGTGCCCTATGTGAAGGGCTGTGGGTTGTTGGAAACCCAAATGGCTGTTGATTTGTGCCAATTGATGCACGCCTAAGAAGCTAGTCAGAAGATTTTCAGGGCGGCTTTGGCACTGTTAAGGTTCTGAAGAGTGTCTGAGAAGTAGAGGTTAGTATCATCCGCGAATTCGCAGTCAATGAGAGGTTTAGAGGTATTGGGAAGAAGAATACCTTCCACTTGAGGGTCGTTCTTAAGGACATAGCCTAGACAATCTGCAACAAAGAGAAAGAGGAAGGGGGCAAGCGGACAACCTTGGCGGATGGATCGAGTGAGTTTAAATGGCTCACTAGTAGTGCCATTTAGGCCCACAACACACCACGATTCTATGTATAGGGCTCTTGTCCATGCTATCCAAGTGCTATCAAAGCCCATGGCCAACATGGTGCCCTCTAAGAAGCCCCATTCTACTCTATCATAGGCCTTCTCAAAATCTAATAGAAGCATAACCATCGGTTGGTTTGACTCTATAGCCCAACCCATAGTCTCTAAGGCTAAGAAAACGTTGTCTATGATGCTACGACCTTTAAAAAACCCTGTTTGGTTAGGCCTAATAATTCTAGGGAGGACTCAATTAACAGTTTCTACGTAGTTCCATAACACAATACTGGCCAACACTTCTTGACAATTTCATTATGAAATTTGCTTGAACTGCAAGCCATGAATATCATTTCACAATCAGTCTCACATTTGGTCAACAATAGTACTCTAAATCCTAATTACTAGAAGCACATTTGAGCCTTTAGCTTTGGTCATGGCGGACGAGGTCCCATGTCGTACGAGTCGCCGCAACCATCATGGTTTGTTTAATAAAGATGTGTTCTCCCTGCACTACGATGATCCACAGTGCTTCCCCGAATTGCCCTATGATTCCTCTAAGAATTCTGAAGAGAATTTAGGCAATCAAGATGACGAGTCCCCTATCAGGACGCAGGTCGTCAAGTATAGCGACCTCGAGGCTCTCTAGCAGCAATGGGCGGACGGGAGAAGGGGTCAAGGCGACAAAGTTATGCAGAAGGCATTTGTCTCACTGTCCCCCTGTCCTATGGGCACCGGGTCAGTAGCCTTACGAACAGACACTTTATTCACGCCAGCCATTCAATTGGCTGGTGTTTCTATATATCTATCTATGTAGAAGGTGGGGCAAGGAGTAGACCTCTAGTGGCTACAACACCACTGCAGTTTAGAGCCAACCAAGGGCTCATCTACCGCAGCACTCAATCCATTGTGTCACCATTCAATTTGCCACGAGTGCGCTTGCGCTCCGACACACCGAGAAACACTGCAGCTAGACGTCGCATATGGCCAAGAAATCAAGGACAGAGTCAGCCTTTGGGAGAGACAACATGAAACTCCCCTTTTGCTGCTGTAGATTTTTCACCGTTGCTGTATATGAACCTTGAATGAACAAATGGGTAAGTCTTGACAATTAACACATAAACAGAACACAAGACATTGAAATAGACAGCAATTTTTTTGTTCTTTTCAGTTGAAAGGATCATTTAAAACAACATTTATGATCATGTTTCCTACACTAACAAAGTTATGCCAAGTGTCATGTCATCTTTGATGTAGGGACTGTCAATCGGGGGACGCAATGATTAAAGGGATTACAGAGGCGAACAACATCAGCTAGAGCACGCCGCAAGATTGAAGAATTGCAGCAAGCTCTAGTGGTTGTGGACAAAAGATAGAGCATGAAGAGGGCTGCAATTATGTACATCATACCTTACTCAAGTTTCTGGGAATGGTGTTGGGGGGAAGCACAATAAAGTCAACTACAAAAGTGCTTAGTTCATTGCCAATTTCAGCCCTTATTGCAAAGACTTAAAAAAGTGGCATCTTGGTTGTTGGTATGATGGGAAGAAGTTTGGGTATAGAAAATAGACTTGATTATCTAAAGTGTGGAAGAATATGATATGAATTCGCGTCTTTTACAATGCCGTACGAGAATCTTAAAGTCCGACAAAGTGAATGCAGTCATTTGAAAAAGTGATAAGAACATCTGCCAAATGTTGTCGGAATTCACTTTTGATTCCATGGTGCCCTCTGTATGTGAATTGCGGTTGTAGAAATGACAATGACTACTTCAAATGAAAGTTATGGCGGACGAGAAGTACCGCAAGGACGGTATTGAGACCCAGTTTTCTGCGAAACTTTTTGGGGTTTTTTTTTCACCGAACATTGTTTTTTAAATTGAAAAAAACATCCTCTAAAGATAATAGACGGTGCCAAATAAAGAAATTAAGACTTCAGAAAAGTTCATTTTCATGATTTAGAAATAGTGGTCAAATTAAGTTTCAATTGAGGACGTTCTTTTTATGAAGATGCGTGTAAGATATGTTTCGACACCCTGGAAAGTGACTAAAATGCTCAAAAACTACACCAAAATGCTCAAAATCAGCTTTGAGCTTTAAAAAATAGCACACTTCATATTCACTTCTACGGTGATCACATATTGCACTTTGTGGTCCACTTTATTGTGCTCTCCCAGTGTTATGGAATTTGTAGGAGCATAAAGAAGGGCCCGCCCAACGTCTTCAGTCCTGTTGAAGAGGAGGTGTTGGTGACCTATTTGATAAAGATGTGTGATAGAAGATACGACTTGAGACCAACAGCTCTATGAATGAAGGTCTACAAAATAACGTAGTCGAGGTCGACACCCTTCTGGAATGGGATCCCAAGCAATGGGTGGATGCGCAGGTGGAAGCGGAGACACTCAAAATTGACGCTGTGAGTTTCACAAGCACTTGAATTAGCACATGCAAATGGTCCATGCAAGGAGAATGTCTGAAGTTTTTATGAGAATCTGCAGCAACTCTATGATTTGGACAAACATACACTTGACAAGATATGGAACTACGATGAATCTCGGACTCATGGTGAGAGGAATGGTGGGGCAATTGTCATTGTTAGAACTTAGAATAGGGACACGTCGAGTTAACAGCATCATGCCAAATCAAAGAGAATGGTTATCTATCTTAGTGTGCATCAATGCATCTGAATCTGTTATTTCAGCCTTTTACATTTTCTAACTTAGGCATTTCCGCCAGAACTACATAGAGAAATGTGAGGCTGGAGCTACAATAGCTATGCACCAAAGAGCATGGATGACATCTTACCTTTTCTCGGCGTCGA
Source organism: Ceratodon purpureus (assembly GCA_014871385.1). Lineage (NCBI taxonomy): Eukaryota > Viridiplantae > Streptophyta > Bryopsida > Pseudoditrichales > Ditrichaceae > Ceratodon > Ceratodon purpureus. The sequence continues at coordinate 16,599,324 of CM026422.1, read as the reverse complement.
CATCACAATTCATTCTGAGTGTGAAAAGATATTACGGTATTTCTTCATAAAAATTGCCACTTGTTTATTTTAGATGGACATAATAGTCATGTCATCTTAGATGTTGTTATGGAGGAAAGCGCTGTCGGCTTGGATTTGTTAACTCTTCCTGCACACACGTCACAAGCACTTCAACCGTTAGATGTGGGAGTTGCATTAGGAGAAATGTGGGGTCCCCTAAAGGCCTTATAAGACAGCCCGAGGTAGGTGAACTTACTGCCTACACATGCCTCTCTATGTAATCCCAATGGTCGATATCTTGCCTGCTGATAGCATCAAGAGCTATAGTATTGACAACGTCATTACTTTTGGCATTGTTGACTGCGTTGACAGCAGTGGCACACGCCGTCGCCGGCAACAATTGGCTTGACTGACAAAATTTAATGTTGACAGAAACATGGCACCATTGGTGCCAACAGATAAAGTGCACAAGTTTCACTAAAATTTTAGGCACGAGGGAAACCCAAAGGCCTTTTAGAGACCCCAAATTTCCCCTAATGTCAAGTCATTCAAGCAATATTTTAGAGAGTACCATGACTTCCGGAGTAGCAATCACTTCAACGAAGCAAACTCTAAAGATACTTTAGTTAAAGGGGTGTCACTAGCTCTAAGGAGAGCTCTAACTCCTAACAACATCAAGAAGAGATTTAGTGCTACTAGAATTCTTCTCTAGAATTTCAATGCGGTACAGGAGCACATGCGTCCATGTAAGACCTAGCGGTACACCAAAGTGTAGCAGCCGCAGTAGAGAGAAAGCATGTCAGAAGCGAGTCAAGAACCAGTAATTGCGAGAATTGACCAAGACTGTGCAAGAGGAGAGTTATAGGACAATGAGCCTGAAGAGGGGAACATACTAGAGGTACAGACTGCCACATCAAGGCTGAGCTTGCTGAGGTCCCTAACTCCATTGCCGTCCATTTTTTTGTCAAGAAAGACCCCAGTGACACTACAATTGCGGAGGAGGTTGTTGGTTTGGAGCAAAACGCTAATGATGGGGGCTCGATTATGCAATTTCTAATTCTGCCAACCATTGCAATAAGAGTTAGTCCATAGACACAAGATCCAATACTCGACTTCAGCAAGTCAATCTTGCTCACGTCTGTGTAGTATATTTACGATGTAGGGCAAATGAAAGAAGCCAAAGCAGCGGCCGCAAGACAAAAAGAGGAAGCAAGGGTTGAAAATGAGGAGCACAAGAAAAGGAAGGAAATTGAACGCTAGGAAGAGCGACGGGCAAAGGAAGCATGAGTAGCCCAGGTCGCAAAGGCTTGCGCACAAAAGGCGGCACAACGTGAAGAAACCCGTGCGGTAAAGGCAGCTTGAGCTGCGGAGGCTACATCTCTCAAAGCCGCAAAGCCTTGCTAAATAAGAAGACACGCAATGACAGAAGGCCAAACGAGCTCTTCAAGCTTGGAAGGAGCGGACCTGTAAAGCGCATACAGCAGCAATGGAACTCACCCTTGCAAGGGAATGGGCTCTTTGCCAATATTTGAGGACTACGCAGACGGCAGAAGAGCGGCAAACCATAAGGCCGCAATTGCAATGCAAGTCAACGGACTCCTAATCTGAAGGAAGGAGTAGCAATTTTGCTGCTTGGAACGTACAACTGAAGGATTCCAATCCGTCCGTCCCAGGATTTGCCACTCTTGTATCATTTGTGTTGCACTCGCCACCACTAGATCCCCTCTACCGACACATGCAACAATTTTGAGCAAAAGGTCTTCCAATCCGCCTGTGTCCGACGTTGCCGAACGCGCAACCCTCCTCTTCCTCACGGTCCAATGTCAAACTTGGCAGACACTTGGCAATCCCTCTGCATGCACAACGTTCAAACCAGCAGTGGCATTCAATTGACAGAGGCAGCGTATGATCGGACAAGCAAGAGCAAGGCAACTACTGAAACATGCAGGAAGAAGATCTTGCAAACGAGGAGCATCACCACTTCCGTCTCCTTAGGAGAATGACCGTTGAGAACGCGCGGGAGTTTTGTTTTTTAGGGATGACCATGTCACGAAGAGGGTAGGGATTGCATGGACTTGGGGTCGATACTTGGACTGTTCACAAGGGTTGGGAACGCACAGGTTTGATGCCTCGACCTACCATTTTTTGGAATACTAATTGGTTTGACTTGTGGTTCACAGTTTAATTAGTTATGGAAAAACTTAACTAAGGTTCTTAACCGATTTCCATTCACGATTTCTTCTGAGCCTAATGGTTGGTTACTAGTTTCAGAACACTTTTTGGTTCAAAAATTCACGATTACTTGCATATTGGTTCAAAAAATTTGAAAAAATAATCTTGCAACAATACACCTCAATTATGTATGCTAATTCTCTTAAGTGGTTGGTTTTAGGTGTCTCTACCATAATCTCCAAAAATATTGGCTAAGATTTCAATTGGCTAAAGATGTTGGTTACAAAGATGCCCCCTCCTTTTAACCACTCCAAGAGCTGAAATTCCAGCCAAATATTCCTGAAGATTATATAGGGCTAATATATTTGGTGACCGAAGCTGCTAGGGTTTTTGGTATGTTGAAGCATCTCTACTGCAATCCCTTCAAATAGCCCCTTGATCTAGATAATGGAGGAACTGTCGAAGGGGTTTATAGAGGGGAGGGAGTATAGTGCCCCACCCTAAAACTCTAAAATCCAGTTTATTGCACGTTGTCCAAGTCTATTCCCTTGGTACAAATCACAAGGCATTGATTAAACTTGAACCATTCTTCTAGTTTTTTTCTCGGGCTACCCTGGATTAAAAAATTCAATTGAATTTATTTTTTCAGGGCACTCCTTTGAAGAACCATGAGGCTTTAGACTTCAATAATATATTTGGATCTTCAACTTTCCTTTATGGATCTTCAATTTTCATTTTTGGATCTTTAGTTTTCATTTTTGAATCTTCAATTTTCATTTTTGGATCTTTAATTTTCATTTTTGGATTTTCAAAAATCATCTTTAGATATCTCGTTTATCTTACCAAATATCTATTTTTAAATTTTAACTTTCCATTTATGATTTTCAATCTTCCATTTGTGATTTTTGATCTTCCATTTATGATTTTCGATCGTCCATTTATGATTTTTGATCTTCCATTTATGATTTTTTGAACTGAATCTATTTATGATTTTTAATCTTCCATTTATAATTTTCAAACTTTCAATTATTTTGAGGTGCTTCAAATATTTTGCTCAAAACTTTGGAATTTTTATTACAAAATTTAGAATTTAACAATGCTTTTGGTAATTCCTCATGAACAAATCCCTTGTTTGCCTTTATTCAAACCGTGACCACTTTGACACTTGTGATTAAAAATAATCTTTGACTCAAAAGCTGACCTTCCGGCCATAACGAACTACAAAGATGCTACTTTGGAAGGTTTGAAGGGAGAGAAAACGAGCCGCAAGGCCCTTGAAACTATTCCGGGAAGTTAGATTTAGAGGGGTGTGGCGCCATGGATTTATGCGTTGGTGGGGTCCATTTATGGCCGGGTGGGGAGCTTGAACGCCAACTACCCCTGGGATTTTGAGGTTGGCGGGGCAAAAAGAGCTATGCTCTCACTCAGTGAGAAACAATCCTTCTCAAACATTTCCAGGCTATTCAGTACAGTATGGGCTTGGCCAACCTCATTCCCACTCCACCTCCACCAACTTTGAACCCTCCAAAAACACTTCCTTCTGTCCTTTCTGCACCAAAAACACCGGCCAACAATCACACAAACAAACAAACACCTACGGAGCTCCAAACACACCTTCAACCAGATCCAAGCTTGCTCTCCCTCTCCCACACCAGGTATGACACATGCAAACTCTCTCATAATTTACAACATTCCACAGATCTGATTGATGACTGTACTGATGATGCATGCCCATTGTCATCTTCGCATTCTCATATCCTCAGTCTATCACTTCATGCACTAAGTTAGGGTGTTGAACAATCTGCACACATCCTGTGCAGATCTTGTTAGTGGGATGCATCTCATTTACCTTCAGGAGAAAGTTTTATGAGTTTAGGAGCTTAGCGTGAATTCTGTTGGATTTTTTTTATTTTTTTGGATTTGAGTTCAAATTTGATAGTTTTGGAGATTGGCATGGGGTTGGGAGTTTGGCAATGGGTGCTGGTTTGGGTTGGTGTTATGGTGGCGATCTCTGATGCGGACACCCTTGAGAGCTGTGGTTAGGTTTCTGCATTCTTGTGGATGTGGGATTTTGTGTTGTTTTGATAGTTTTGGATGTGGGATGTGTCTTGTTGGCATTGAGAGCGTGGATTTGCAGGTTGAGGGTAGGGGGATGGGTTGGTCTTTTGTTTGAGTTGTTTAGTTGATTTGGGTTCTGTGTGGTTTGTTGATGCAGGCGACGGGGAGTTCAGGGGGTTAGGGTTTTGTGGCGTGGAGGATAAAGGAGGGGTTATGACAACAACGGAGCAAGCTTCAGCTGTGCCCACTATGGCCGCTTTCGTCATCGGCGGCACAGGTATGTTTTGGTTTTGCAGCGATTCAAGGACAATTGACGATGTACTGTAGAGTCCTGTGGTCTTCGACGGTTGTACTGTTCACTTAAGAGTATTAATGTGGGCCACGATGCTCTTGGACTCCACTTCTTCTACGTTCTCTCAGAGATCTGATTGCCATAGTGTTTTCAAACTTAGCGATAGTACATCAATCATGTTGTGGCGCACGAGATAACGAACATAACATCGTGTGAAATATTTCCTTGATAGGTTTAAGTGAGAGATGGGTAGGGAGTGTAGTTTTTCACTATGATACATACTTTGGTGATATTAGAATTATTTGTAATCTTACCCACTCTCTCATCCCATAGTTATCTTAAATTAAGGTTAGGTTGAAGGTTGGGTTCCACAGCGAGGACAGTGAATTTGAATGTGAGTTGCAAATATACCAAATCTAAGAGCTTGATGGTCTCAAAACGGCTAAATTACTCAAGGTGACAATATGACATCCAGAGTAAGCTTTGAGGATCCTCGTAAGCTTTGAATGAGATCCTAGAATGCTTTGATGATCGCAGAATGCTAAGATTCATGTAGTGTATTTGCAACGCACATTCAAATTCACTGTTCTCACTGTGGAATCCAACCAGACCTACCCGCAGTTTGGATAACGTTACCATGTCATCTGTAACCTCAGCTTCTTCGTTACCTCAATCACGTTTGGAGCACATACTTAAAGCACCGATGTTTGACCCACCTGAGTGGAGTACATGTTGCGCCTTTGGTCACTAACACAAAACCAATGGAATCTACATATAATTCAAATGTGTTCCACTTCAGATGTTAAATGAAACCGTTTCTTTCTCATAATAGATCCTCTCTCTCCCATGAACGTTCACTTCTGTAGTAGTTGCTCCTCGTGATATTCTGCTTTTGCCTTACTTCAGAGTTGACACTGGATCTACAAGGTCGCCATCGTTGTTGTGTAGTTCTGTGTCTCTACTTGCCTAGCTCAAAAGAACTATTCAGAATATCTTCTTCCGCAGTTACTGGTATTTGATCGTTTCATGGCATGTGAATGCACCAAGACCTTCGATTATCAGTTTTACAGACAAACTATCTTTTCAATGTTTTATTCTAGGCAGTGATTCACGACAATCAAAAGTTGATTGCTATCTATCTCAAGACTTGAAAAGTTTCAAGATGCGTTTGCACTCGACTGAACAGGTTGGGAGGGTTGGATTTCAGGGATGGTGGGCAAAAAGCTTGTAGCGGAGCTCGCACAGTCAGAGCAGTTCAGCCGGATCGTGACCATGGGCAGGCGAGTGGTGGCCTACGACGGTCCTGGCAAGGAGAAACTCGATCAACATGTTGTGGACTTCGACAAGATCGATGAACACAAGTCGTTGCTTGAGAATCTTGATGTGGGGTTCAATACTATGGGGACAACAGCAAAAGATGCTGGAACCCCTGAGCAGTTCATCAAGATAGACCACGACATTCCACTCCATGTTGCCCGTTTGTTCAAGGAGGCGAACCCCTCAAAGCCCCTCCATTTTTGTCTCCTGTCCAGTGGAGGCGCTTCCGCCACCTCTTCCATGCTGTACCCCAAGACAAAGGGGCTGTTGGAGCAGCATATCACTGAGTTAGGGTTTGCAAAATTGTCAATCTTCCGACCTGGACTTCTTGTCTATGATGGCGATAAGAGGGAGAAGCCAAGACTTGCGGAGTCAATTGGGGTCGCGATACACAAGCCCCTGAATTTCCTTACTGGTGGACGAGCAGCCATAGGCGTTACTTCGGTAGCCAAGGCAATGACAGTAGTTGCTGGGAAGGGGATTGGAGGAGAAAAGGTGGAAGCCTATGATAACCGTGCCATAGGGAATCTTGCTGGCGGAAAGTAGGCCTGCTGAAAACTTTCTACTTCACCCTTGTAATTGAAATTTGCGTTTTGTTTTCTCAGTAGAGAAGTTGTGTACAGTTTGTTGGTTAGATTGTGGTCCTAAGGAGAAGAATATCTACACTTGCTGTGTAGCTACTCTTTTGTGTTGCATGTGGTTGACATACATTGGCAGCTTATGACAATGATGTATCTTTAAGCATAGCCTAAAGTTACTACATATGTAAAGCTGTATAACGAAAGTTGTTTTTGTAAATCGAAGCTTCTACCTTTTTATGATGTGTATTGCTTAGTTGGGGATTCAAACATGATTTGTACTGCTACATACGTTAGTGTCAAGTTTGGAGTGATTGCTATATTCCAATTCTTGCACTTGTATGTTACTTCCTGCAGAACCAGGAGTTGTTCTTGTTTACAGTACTAAATGTGAGTTCAAAGTTACAGAAGCTATAACATACAACCTTCCGGAGATAGTTATTTCGCAGTTTTCTCGGACGACTGGCTGATCATGGAACCAAATACATCACCTTGATTGAGATATATATTTAGATATCGATGAACCTCACAACATGTATTCCAACATTCAAACTTTACTGCAATCTCAGGATAAAACTCCTTGTAAGTTTCCAACCAACCTTGTATACCACTCGGGGACTTACTTCAATCAAGCATAAGCTTCACTACCATAATTAAGACCAACTTTGGGAATGTCATAATGCTTACTAGCACTAGCTAAATAGTGACTAAGTATTACAAAATATTGTTTATGTTCCTCGACACCTTGCAATGACTCAAAATGGCAAATTTAGTCAAAGATAGTGCATCCGATTTCACTTTCTACTTGTGGTGTTTTCTCTTTGGGGAAGTGTACAATAGTAGACAAAAGAGATAAATATATTCAACTATGTGACTCCGTCTTACTTTACTTCTATTATGATTGTCGCCACAAGCACAAATAGTTGCAAGTTTATGATGTTGCAAAGGAAGCACCTAAAGTGTGATGATGTTGGGTTCTCAAATTGGCAAAAAGAGGAGTCACATGTCACATGGTGTTGGAATAAGGTTTGAGTTGCAAGGGCTTATTGTGTGGGGCTTAAATTCTTAATGACATTTTGGTGGTTGTGTGTTAGGTGTATTTTTCATGTGTCAAAGACATCTAAAGCTGATAGTGGCAACATCTTGTGAAGTAATTAAGGCGGTCTAATTAAAAAAAATTATGGTAGCTAGGCAGCTTTAGTAATTGGCTTATACTTCTATTTTTATAAGATTGATATGGCAATGAAGAAGTTGTGCGGCTTCTTCATGGTGGCTTTGCAAAAAGACCATACTATGAAGTTAGTTTATGATTATGTTGGAAAGATCCATGACTACCATGGTGAGCTGCAAAAAATTGCGATGGACCATGGTTATGGAAATTATTGGAAACAAGATTCTATAGAATGTTAAGACAAGATGGATTTGCTTGCTCATTCTGACCAAAAGGATCTTTGCCACATGTCGCACCTTGCTATTGAGAATGACGTTTGACATGTCTTCTAATGAGAAGAATCAAGAGACACAAAAGGAGTTAGATAAGTCATATTTTGACTTACTTATTGATGTTTACATTTCTAAATATTCAAATGTTGTCAAAGCATGTCAAGGGAGTTGTTTCATATGTTTGGCAATTGTCACATCAAGTATAAAAAGACGGACGGGAGAAATACTTAGCTTTGAAAGCTAATGAATATGGCTCAATCATATTCTTCAGGGGTAGGTTAATGGAAGAGACATTGAGATATAATACTTATAGCTTGTTCCCACTTGGTCTTTGCAAAGACCATGTATAAAAATATAACACCTCACAATTTTGGAAAAATACCTTTTTTTGTAGGAAAGGTGAGATTTGGAAAGGTGTTAGCAACAGTAAGGGGATTACATAATGGCCCCTCAAGTGCCACATTAGCTAAGACCGTTCTTTAGTGTTCAAAACTAGGGAATATTTTCTATTTTGGTGCTCCCTTAACAATTGTCTACTATTGCTCAAATATTTTTTGTCCTCCTAAACGTTAGCTAATATTCATTCTTAAAAGTGTGCAATGTGTACATCCATGAAGGATCGGTAATTACCAAAGAATGTAGGTGGGAACATACACTTTTTAAAGGATGAAAGACCCCCTTGTAAGACCACCTCTAAGACTAGGTGGAAACATACCTTTAAGTTTTGAACTTGTTGACTACACCATGTATGCTTCCACAAGAAGATTGGTTTCCCGAGCTTAGTCACTCATCAAAGGCGGTATCACTCCTAGAATAGTGTTGAGGCACAAGTGATAGGTTCAGATATTTCTTTTCATTTATGTCTTGATTTTATTTTCTTTCATTTTAGTTTACAAAGGATTTCACATGAGTTCGCAAAGATGACTGAGTCTCTCATCACAAGGTACTTGATGCTTTTGACACTGTGTACTTTCAGTGTTGGAACTAGCCAATTTGTGAGGAGATATTATATGGTCATTTTGAAGTGCTCAAAAATTTGTATTGGCACCCTCATTTCATTGTTGAAGCCTTGCCTATTTCTCCTAGATGAATGTTCGTGTGAAGCTGACCTTAGATGGAGCTGTTAGAATAGCTTCCAGAGTCAATACAAAGATGCAACTCCATCTGTTCTGCGCTGATTTTTTATGGGGAAAGTGGACAACAACAAATAACCTTTCATGATGCTGATCCTTCTGCCCAACACAATGCTGATCAGCATAGTAGGCCAATAAATGGTTACTTTTCATAAATTCATCTGTTGGAGAAAGTTTGCATGACTTGGAAAATGTGATGTATCATTCTTGACCAGATGACATTGACTAACTTCTACCATTGAAAATTACATGACGTCCTCAGGAGCAGGTCCACGATCCATCTGTTTTGCACTGAGTTTGATGGGGAAAGTAGACAACAACGGATCCCTGTATTTTTGTGCTACGAGCTTTTTTAGGAGCCACTCCCATTGGTTGGCTTTTTTTCTTCCAAAACCCTCAGTGAAATTTTCAATTTGGACCCCCCAAGGTTATTTTTGGTAAATTTTATTTCAAAAATGGGGCCTGCGCCTCCGAATTAGACTAGAAGGACACCTAAATTAAGGGCTCATCAACCCTGCCCCTCCGAAAACCGCTCGTAGCACTAAATTACACTGATCCGACAACAACAACTGAGCCCTGAGTATGAAGAGAGAGAGAGTTGCCACTTGAAGTGAGGCTATGCTGGAGTGTCCATATGCTGATGTCATTCTGACATCGCTAACTCCTAAAATTCTTTGAGATCATATTCTGATTGCAATTCTTTTGGGCAGCCTAATTTATTTTGAGGTATGGACATTTGCACAAGGTAGTTAAGAAAAAACACAAAAATTTAAGTCGGCTTCTCAAAGAGATAGAGTCCTCCCTGGACATGAAGTTGAAGTACATTTACTAGTACCAAAAAGACTCTGATGTCACATAGTTGAATACACATGAGATATTTGCACCTACAATGTCAAACTATTAAACACACATTGACTTTCATCAAAAGTTTGATGCAATAAAGATAAATACACATTGATATCTACCTCAAATGATACTCATGCAGTTGGATACTATCAAAAGTAGAACAAATTTTGCCACACTATTTTCCCACAACTCTAGCACCTACACGTTCCAAAAGCTTTTACACAATATCACAGTGAAAAAACATAAGTCTGAACATCACACCTCACCTGAGTCCTGACTAAAAAAGCACAAAAGAAGGTTTATGGTAAACTGGCCTACACTAGTGGAAAAGGTGCACAACTACACCAAAAATGAACACCAAATTGTGACCAATTACACCGAATATTTCAAGTTTTTGGTGTAATTGGTCACATTTAGGTGTTCACCTTTGGTATAGTTGTGCACCTTTTCTACTAGTGCTATGACCGCCACAATAAGGATTCAGCAATATTAGGCATGTAGTTGTATTTTGTAACTATTTTTCATAGATAAAACTTAAGATTTAAAGAAGACAGGAGGTGGAAGCATAATTTTTGGACATGATATGAATTAGTTATAGAATTTTAAAGGGTGTCGCCACTAATATCCCATGACTGCCACTACGTTATTCATAGATGGGGGGCGTTCATAAATAGGGTATTCATAGATGGGGAATGCCACTTCTAAGGATGACGGTCATAGAAAAGTGGCGGTCATAGCACAGTTTACCATATTGCAAGCAGGACTTCCAGTCCAATGACATCACCTTCCTCGAGTCACTTCCAAGTTCCAACTCCAAGGCATGCAAAAGTCCTCCCATTTTCCCAAGTTGAAACAAGCCATGGCATTGCCACCTCCCCTGCCACATCACCCCGAACTTTCCACCAAAACAGCTCCAACACTGCACACCTGACCAGGCCCACCCACCACTTTGCCCACTGAGCCCCCATTTCCTTGAATTCCAAATCACAAGTAACAATTACAAGATGCCAAGCCCCCATTTCCATCCACAGTGGTCAACTTGCACAACCAACACGAGTCGTCACACTCACCTGCCGTCTCTTCTCTTTTATCATCACACAGAATCCTCAGCTGCCATGGTGCCACCTCCGAATCCCAAACTCCCATCTTCATCATCACCCTGCAGCCTGCACCTTACCAAACTCCCTCTCCCACCTTGGGTTCATACCACACCAAACAACTCAGCTTCTTACTTATAGTTGCATCGGCGGCATTTGTTTACCTGTCTAGTTCTAAGTTATGATGCTAGGTTGATGACTTGAAGTGATATGATGCAAATTTGAAGTAATATGATGCAAGGTTGAAGTCATATGATGTAAGGTTGAAGTCATATGATGCAAGGTTGAAGTGCTATGATGCAAGGTTGAAGGTTGAAGGTGGGACGACTTGGGTCGATCCGGTTGATGTGCTTGTGTACCTTACCCAATTGGTTTCAGATTCCACTAACCTTGGGTTGAAACCTGGACATCAAGTTGCAGATAAAACTATGAGTTGTGGTGGATTTGGAGGATCATTTTAGGATGATGAGTGATGATTGAAGGAGAGGTCGGAGGATGACTTGGGTTGATGCTGAGAGGTTTTGGAGATTGGAGGTCAAAGGGTAGGAGCTTGGTTGAGTTGTTGGAAGGGTAGAGGAGCGATGAAGTACCGGTTGAGGATGGCTGTTCAGAGAGTGGGAAGTGTGGAGGTTTGGCTGTCGGCGCTCAACTACATTGTGTTTGGGATCTGTGGGTTGCTGGATAAGCTGCTGTGCCCGGTGTTTCGTTTCCTGGACTGGCAGGTGGACCGGAATTCCACGCCGTGTCATTGTGCTCCTCATCCGAGTGCCCTAGGAGTTGGCGATGGCGGGAGTGTGTACAACGCGCTGGATTTTTGGAGGGGACCGAGTCATACGCTCTACGAGCGGGGGAAGAAGTGGAATGCTGGGCGAGGGGGTGAGGAGGAGGATGCGGTGGGAAGCTCCAGGATTGTGAGCTTCGTGGAGAGATGGAAGACGAGGGGCCGGCGGAAGGCGGTGGCGGTGGCGCCTTCGAGTGAGGTGGCCACGAAGAGTAAGCGTTTGCGGTCGACGTGTTGGTCGGATTGTGGATGCGAGACGTGCACTGCTTGGCTGAAGAAGGAGACTCTTCTGTACGTTCATGCTGATTGCAAAGGTGTGTCTTGGTTTTTTTTTTTTTTAAGGTTATGTGGTTTGATGGCTTTTTTGGAGGAGTTTTGGAGTGTGACTTGGGTTTTGAAATGCTCTGGTGTTGGCAGATTTCGATGGGAAGGAGTTTGATTCTGGAGTGCATAATGTGATATTTGTGCACGGGTTTCTGTCGTCGTCGTCGTTTTGGGTGGAAACGGTGCTGCCGCATTTGTCGAAGGAGGTCCGATCGTCACATCGGTTGTTTGCTGTGGACGTGCTTGGGTTTGGGAAGAGCCCTCGACCTCACGAGTTTTTGTACACGAATGCGGACCACGTGGAGATGATCCGAAGGTAAACCTGGACTTCACATTAATTTTTGCAACCGTCGCATTGAATTCCAGAATCAAGATTGTGCCTTAATTTACAGACAAACTTAGGAAGTATTTGTGAGTGTTGTGGTGCTTGAAATGGTTCATCTGCTTCTTAATGCATCAATCAGGTTTTCGAATGTCCATGGCTGACATGTACTGCGATGAATATTCTCGAAATTGAAAAAGTGTTTTTAATTTCAATTTCATCACTTATGCATTTCAGTGCCAAGGATCCTCGAACACAAGCTCACCACTTGGCCAAGAGCTAATTCAGATTAAAGAGCCGCTTGAAATCCCTTTTCTCTGGGAGATTCTGGGAGAGCCTCTTTCTTCTTTCCCGATGGGGATGTATGTGGGTTGCGTGAACTTGGCTTAGTTTGAAACTTATCGTGGCTTACGTGTAGCCCTGTAATGACCATTCTTTCAGATCCGTTCTTGAGAAATATGGAATCAAGAAGTTCCACCTGGTGGCACATTCCATGGGCTGCACAATTGCGTTGGCCTTGGCTGGTCAGGATCCAGCTGCTGTAAATTCCATCACCATTCTTGCGCCGGTACGTCGACTCCCCTATAATTACCTATCCTGTTGTTTGCTGGACAGCTGAGTGTGTAGGTCTTTGTCTCTTTTTGAGTAAGATTGAAAATGTGCTGGAAGAAAAATTGAAAAGTTGGCCTTTTCAAAATGAATGTCTTTTAATTTTCTGATGGCCGAACTGCTACTTAACGACCTATTTTGCAGCTTTACTTCCCAACGAGACCTGGCGTGCCGCCTGCATCCTATGTTTTGAGCAATGTGGCACCACAGAAAGTTTGGCCCTTTTTTGCATTTGTTCACGCACTCATGTCCTGGTACGAGCATCTGGGAAGAGTCGTGTGCCTTGTGTTTTGCAAACACCACAGATTCTGGATTCCTCTCATGACATTCTTCTCCAAACTTTTGGGCAGCAGGTGATTCTTGCCCTAAACCCCCTTCTTTCTCAATACTATTATTATCTCATGTCATTCAGTCTTGCCGAACAAGTTAAAACAACTTAACCCCTGGTTCTAATTATCAAACATATCACTAGATTCTATTCCGACGCATCGTCTTAATCGTTTTGTACCAAGCTGAAAGGGAAATATTTATCAACAGAGAAGCGTTAACTTTTTATTCTATATGAGAAAATAAACGAGCCCCTCTTGTGCGACTGAGTTAGGGAACCCTATCCTACAAGGGTCCCAATACCACCATGCCCAGGGTCTTCTTCCAACTCGATCATTAACCCTGCACCTTGTGACATTAAGTTTGCGTTAACGTTTGTTCAAAAATCCTATCATTGCACGCAGTGTTGTGCATGTATTTATGTTGTGTGGAGAAGTCTACAATTGTCTCAAAGTCCTTCTGAACATAATTTTTGAAAAATTGTTCACTTCTCATGAATTGTTGAATTTATCAACTCTTAATGCTTTAGTAATTCTCATCTCCTTGAATTAATGAAACGAGGCGAATTAGCCCAAGTTCTTTGTCCATCTCTGTGTATGCTAAAATCCCAAGAGTGGCAGTGTGTTCATCTACCTTATCACTCATTGCTAAACCCTGTGTTGACTGGTTTTCTGTGCAGAATGCCGGCTTCTTTCATACACGATTACATGCAGCATAGCCATAACTCGGCCTTCAAGATGTTCCACAACACCATCTGCGCTGGGCCCTTTGTGATGGAACACTCCATGACAGAGCTTGCCAAAGCTGGGCGGCATGTCCATGTGATCCATGGAGAGGACGATGGAACATGCTCTGTGGAATGCGGTGTTGCCCTCACTCGGAAGTTCACGAATGTGACTCTTTCAAGAATCCCCGGAGCTGATCACTTGTCAGTTGTCTTGGGTCGAGAACAGGAGCTCGCTCAAGAATTGGAGACTCAAATTCTTGGTCATTACCAATAGGTCATCAAAATTTTATTATCCATTTATTTTATTTAAAAATTAATGTATATAGCTTAATTTAACTCAATAATTGGTTCTTATCCAGGGTTGTTAAACTGATGAACGGAGGTGTTTTTGGAATCAACTTTCATGAGTGTAGTAGAAGCTTGATTTCATGAAAAATTAAGCCATGATAACCACATGTTTCAATGACATGTGACGGTGTCCATAGTAGAATGGTTGGACCTTGGAACAAGGTGTATGCTACCCGGAAGCAACTACATCTGTTGTGATAACAAACATACTTACCAGTGATAGATATAGTTTGTGGAATATGTTGAAATAATAATATGATTAATCTACAGGTTAGGCATTGGTTGACTTGTAAGTGATAAGGATTGTTGATAAAAAATCAAGTGTTCTGGAAACTAAAGAGTCACGAAGGATATGTTGCAAATATGTTTCAAAAACTTACAAAAATTAATGCCAACATAATTTGTAAGATATTAGATATTTTCTAAAAAATCCTTCAAAAGTTCTAACTTTTGACAACGTCATAGAAATTATATGTCAATGACAATAATTTCTTTATCATTTAGACAAGGGTAATGCAAATCATATGTTGGTAACAACAATTGCTTTGTCATTTTATGCTCTAGGTTTCTAGCAGCTTGGACATTGCTTTGGAATGGAATTTGAAAAATAATACATCAAAGTTGGGCAGTTTTGGATATTGCTTTGCAATGGAACTTGAAAAAGAATATAACAAATTTGGGCAATTTTATCTTATGCTTTGCAGTGGACTCTTCAAAACCATCATATTCCACTACTAGCACTATAATTTGATTTTTTTTTTGACCAAATAGAGTTTGAGAATTTTTAGAAAATTTACTTAGATTTGTAAATAAGTGTTTTTTGCCGAAGCTACTAATAACCTATGGTATTAGGTTTGTTTTATATAACAAAATAAGCCTCCATACAACCTAAAGGTCGCAAATTAGATTAAATAAAATTTCAACTTGTTCAATTATAATTCCTGGCCATTAAATATGAATTTTAATAGTGATGATTTTAGTTGTTTGTAATCAAATTGTTACACTGAAAATCTAGTTACTTATTTTTAAAAGAAATTTTGAAATTAAAGGAAAACTTTTAGCGAAACATTAAGGAAATATGATTGTATAAAGCTTAGATATTACTTATATGTAAACATGTTATCACTAAAGTATTACCCAAATATCATACAATTATTGTATAAAACCTTTGCTACAGTCTAATCTCCATATTATGACACTCCATAATATGACCATATTATTATTTTAAGCAATACACATGGGACAAGTCGTTTCTATGATTAATCCATGTTTGCCATTGTAAAGTTAAGGCTTCTTAAACATGTCATAATAGACAGGGACGACTGTACGAAGAAATTTGAAAAATAAAAATTACCAATTTCAAGGAATGGCCTGGAGTACATCATGTAAGGAAATTGGTGTTGATTTTGTGAATCCAATTAACCATTTGTAAGGATTTAAGCATGTAATAACTTGAAATAGGTCTTCATTCTTAGAGTAAGGTGGACCTAAGTTTTATGTTCATTGGAATTAATTGCCATAGTTACATTTTGTCTACAATTGCCAAGAAGGTTAGGAACTTCGACTCCTTGGTATGTAACTAGGATTGATATACCTAAAACCACCAGCATCCTCAGAACCAACTTGCAGGTCTCCCCATAACCGCAATTAGGCTAAACTAGCATTGTCAGAACATTCAATTCAAATTGATCAATCAAAACACTCAAAAAACTGGTGGTTTTTGGTCGGATCATGAGTGAGTGAAAATTAGTACCAGCTAGGTGTGACAATGGAAAAAGTCTACAGATCAGTTTTGTGTTTAGAAATTTGTATCTATTTATGTATTGGGAAGAAAATTTTGAAAATTTTGTACTATGTTAGAAAACAACTTTCCTACATGCAAAAATTATACCCCAAAAATAACCTTGAAAAGAAAGGCTCAAAATCTTTAAATTGGTGGTTTTAGGTACAATCACCCTAACTGGTGATTGGGCAGAATTTCAAACGATTGCACGAGAAGGAACTCGTGCATCGCCAAGCTTGGGAGTCGGGACTCAACTGGGGCCTCATCACTGTAGCGCTCCATCGCTACAGTCAAAGTGCAAGCTCCGCGAACAAGTCACTTGCAGGCCATGCTCCATTCGTCGTCTGTGCTGTACAGTACTGTACATCCAGTCCTGGCTCCGACACTCTCGAAGGCCATGTCCAGGCGCGAGGTTCCCTATGCTGCAACCCTCGTCTGTAGGTGCCGCTCTTGGTCTAATCTTCCAGGCTCTAAATCACGATGTACAGTAGTAAGTTAGTCCAGTTGCGTTGCAAAATCATGTTCATATATAGCCAGAAATTTACCTGACTAGAGTTTCTCGTTTTGGATCGTATCTTCGTTCCGAAGCGGACAAAGCGGGTCGACCGGCGAGGGTTTCTGGAAAAAGATGGCGTGGTCGATTCAGCCGACTTGAGCACGATGGGAAGTGCTTCCCCAGAGTTAACTTACGCTATGGCAGTAGGCTAGAGTAGTTCCAGTTGCAGATCTCGGGTAAGTTTTCAATGAGCGCACTTGTCGGTAAGGTCGGTAATCACCAGCCGACCTTGTGGCTTGCCATCTGTTGGCCGAATTACTACGCAGGTACTCTACTAATCGATCTGTCTATCCTGCATACTTCCTTTTGAACTCCATATTCTAGCTTCCGATCCTTAGAAAATATTCGCCACTCCCTGTTGTTGGACAGCACATTTCTTGCCATCGGAACTATCTGTGCGGAGAGTTTCAACGACAAGCATTAAGCACATCCTCTTAGGGCATAACTGATCTAGAGCTTTTTTTTTTCTTTGCACAAAATTCATCCGAATTAGTTCTGCAATGTTTTTGGGCATGTTTAGGTTCATGTGTCGCACAAGGTGTGATGTGGCTATTATGAGCTATTAGAGACTGATTTTGAAATGAGTCAGAGTGCCGATTCTGATGCATGATGTTAATTTTGAGATATTTTGCAGACTTGCAAAGCTACAGAGCATGGAGCACCAGAGCGTTGCATCCACGTCCAGTAGCAACATGTAAGTGATTTGGATTTTTGCAATTAAACTAATAGCATGTGACACAACTTATAATTTGACTGGAAAGGATTTAGTGGCTTTTCCAAACTTGTCTAAACGCCATGGAATTCAGTTTAGGACTTTCATGTTACTGTGCTGTCTGCCAAGTTGAGAGGAGAACGTCATGGGCCAATTAATGTCTTTCGTTCTTCTTGTACTGTATCGATGACGGTTGTGGAATGAAGATGATCAAAGTGGCATTGTGCGATCTTTTTACTGAAGTGCTGTTCCTCTTAGACTCTTCTTGTTCTCAACTTCATGGATGACTTTCAGGGATGGTGGGAGCATGGATGATGGTGAAGATGTTGCACTACAAGCTAAACATAAGATTTTCTTGAGCCATAGCGGTTTTCAGAAAGGTTTTGTGGAGCACTTGTGTATGGAGCTGGAAGGATGCTACAGGTTTCCCTTCTTTGACAAGCGCCGAGAGAGCTTACCAATTGGGGAAGATTTTCCAAGGCATATCTTCGATGCAATCCGGCAATGTGATGTGGGAGTGGTCATCTTGTCGGATGAGTTCTTCACATCAAAGTGGCCAATGATGGAGTTGGTCGCCATGCATGAGAGGGTGCTTGATGAAGTGGAGAAGGGGAAGTCCAACTTCAAAGTCATACCCGTGTTTTTTAGGACTTCACCAAAAGATCTTGAAGACCATGACAAGTGTAGTGGGTGGTTTTCATTTTGGCAAGAGTTGGCTAGAAAGAATCCTAAGAGAGTCCAGGTTGGAAAGTGGGAAGCTGCATTGAAGTACCTTCGCAAATTAAATGGTGTGGTGTTTGAAGGATTTGGTGAAATGAAGCTTGTGAAGGAGATTGTTGATGAGATATGCAAAGTGGTTCCTGCGGAAATCAAAATGGAAGATTCTCATATTCAAGGAAAGTCACGTATATGCAATGTAAGTGTAGGATTGCTTAAATTTTTTTGCTTAATCATTTTATATGAATTAAATGAAATTGTCGCTTCATATCACGTAAGTTTCATGAATGAAGCTTTAGGTCTTCTTTAGGTTGTCTTAGACTTGAATTTATAACATTGAAATGTTTAATAGATCATATTTTAGAGATATTTCATCTTCTTTTTTAGGTTTGTAACAGGTGATGTTATATATCAAAATACATGCTAACATTTTGGTTTATGTGATTTATTGTCTAGATAATTCAAAGCAAAATTGATGCCTTGAGAAAGGACCCCATTCATGGAGTTTGTGTCTTGGGATTGTATGGAATGGGAGGTATTGGAAAGACCTCCATTTGCAAAGCTTTGTGCAATGATTTCTTTACAAAATACCATGGGAAGGTATGTCATGCGGAATTAGAACGAGGCAGCAAGGAAGGCTTGCTCAGAGAAGTACTAAAGAGTCTTACAAATACTAGCCGGGAACGATTGAACGAGTTCAATGAAAATCAGGTAATGTGAACACATCAAAGTAATGCCAATATGATCAATATATTACAGACTTTCTAGGAACAATTTTTAAGACAGATGCCAAGTTGGTGATTGATGTTTTTTTACATTTGTGGTTGCAGTTACAAAATGCTCTAAAGGAAGGAATTATCAAAGATCCTATCTTCTTAGCTCTAGACAACATGTCGGACCAGGATGGATCAATAGCTGAAGTGCTCACATACCTCTCTGGGAGGCTTCCAACCGGAAGCATTGTGATGGTGACAGCACGTTCTAAAGATTGGCTATTGCGTGTGAATCCATACATAGTTGACAGCAAGTGCATGCAAATGCCCGAGTTGTTGTTAGAAGAAGCCAAGTCTTTATTTGCACAATCATCTAATGCACACTTGAGGAATAGTGTGGATGAGAAGTTAATACTACGATGTGTGCAACGGTGCTATTTTAAGAAGGAGGATGATAGTGGGAGTTGCCATTACCATCCATTGGCATTGATTGTATTGGGCAGTCAATTGTCCCGACTGGCTAATTTGAATGAGTGGGTGATGCTATTAGATCGGATTGACGAAGACATCTTCAACCAATCAAGGGAGAACAATCATCCAATATTCTCCATCTTGAGGAAGAGTTTTGATGCATTGTCTCCTGGCGATCAGTTGTTGTTTGTGGATGTTGCATTATATCTACCAGATGTAGACTCATACTTTTACGAAGGTGATTACAGCGTGTTCGAATGGCTTGGCATGGTGCATAAGTTGCAAAGGGTTGATGATGTGATAAGAGCGGTGAGTTTGTAAGCAAAGGCGTGGCGTCTCTGCAATCATTACGTATACAGATTTGAGGACCATTTCTAGGTTCTTGCAAGTGGAATTTGACGTAGTTTGTTGGTCTGGTAATGATGGGCTGGTCTCTATACTCCCTTCTGATCTGATGACGCAGGATGTGACATTGAATTGGGACTGTAATCCAAAACAACTCTTAGCTTCCGTGTTCTGGTGGTATCAGATCAGCAGGCAGCTTGGGATTCAGCCCTTACCAGCGAATCTTGCCCTATAGAATATTGAATTCTTAAGTTTGCACTGAATTTAAAGTTTATTGAATGCTGGTTAAGCATGTATACTTTGAGTTTATGTGACCCTCATTTCAATGACTAGGAATGACCTGCTTTCGGTTACTCTGTATGTTAATTTGCAGCTGGAGAGGCTGAGGGCAAAATCATTGCTGGAGAGGGTGGGTGACGGAGTTAAGGAACGGATTGGCATGCATGACTTGTGGCGAGCATTTTGTTTGGCGGAGACCCATGGTGGGGAGATGGGACAGCGTCGGTGGATGTACGAGGCAGTGAACTGCAGCAGTGAACTTGTTGAAGCGAGTCCGTCTGGCGCTTGCTGGGAGAATGTGAAGCGAATGGCGTTCTTGGGTGATGATCCGAGGAGTTTGGAGAAAGCGGACTTTGGTCACTTTGCCAACGTGACAGTTCTGAAGATTTCAATATTGGAGAGGCGGATGTCCAAGAAGGTTGCGATCAACTTGTCAGGACTCATTCACCTCAAGAGCTTGGAGGTGTGGGGCTTTGAATCGGGTGATAACCTTGTCATACAAGGTTTGCCAAGGAGCCTCTTGTATTTCGTCTACGGCTGTGATTCTTTGGGTGTGACAGCTCCTACACAGGAGTTTGTGAAGCAGATTGCTTGTCTTGAAGACCTGCAGTGTCTATGCTTGATTTGTTATCCAGGTCGGAAGCTACCAGATATCAGAAGCATGGTTTCCTTGCGCGTTGCTAAGTTTTACGAGTGTGAGAATGCGGCCACATTGGCAGGGTTGAGCTTGAACTTGACCAACTTGCGAGTGTTAAATCTGCGAGGGTGTAGGCAGTTGCGTAGCTGCCCTGGTGTGGGTGACTTGGTTGCTCTGGAGGAGCTTAATTGTTGGGGCTGTGAGAAGCTTGAGAGGTTGCCCAGTCTACGGAAGTTGAGAAATATGCGGATATTGGACATCGATGGGTGTGAATTGATCACCGAATTGCCAGGTCTGGAAGATTTGGTGGCACTGGAGGAACTTCATGCCTCAGATCAGATATTTTGGTGTAGAGCTAGATTGAAGTTGCCTGATTTGAGGAAGCTGAAAAACCTTCGTGTGCTGGATTTAGGTGGTCGTCGTTTGCAGGCAGTGCCCGGCTTGGACAGTTTAATTTCCTTGCAGAAATTGGTCGCTGACTTTCGAGAAGTGTTGGAGAGGCCAAATCTCCGGCAGCTTACGAAGCTGCAGGAATTGAGCATCCATGGATGGAGTTTAGCAGAATTGATAGCAATAGACGACTTGACGATGTTGCATACGCTCCTTGTCGAGGATTGTAAGGGTGTGGATGATCTGCCTGATTTCGAGGGTCTGACCAGTTTGCGAAAATTGACCCTGAGGGATTGCGAATTCAAGAATGCGACAAGTTTGAGCGAGTTGAGCACGTTGGAGGAAATTGAAATTCATGAATGCACACTGTTGGAGGTCTTGCCAGACTTGCAAGGACTCACGAGATTGGAATCGCTTCAGATAATTAGTAATTGTGACATGTTGAGGAGCTGGGATTCGGCCGTGGGACGAGGCGAGGAGAGTTCGTGCAAGCGCCAAGATTGTAATACGCAGTTGGATCGTCGGGACTTTCAGAGGCTCATTGGCCTTCGAAGATTGGATCTCAGCAGGTGCAGCAATTTAGCAGATGTGACGGGCATTGGAGCCTTCAGGCAGTTGGAGAGGTTGTGTATTCGGAACTTACCAGTGAGGGAGCTGCCCGATCTGAGCAACTTCCCTCACTTGAATTGGCTCCTTCTTTGGGAATGTGGCTTCCTGACGAGGTTGACAAGCTCTGAGCCCGTGCCTGGTTTGGTATTTCTTGCCATCAAGAACTGCAATGGTGTGGAAGCAGTGCCAGATCTGGGGATCATGTTTCCGGCATTGGGATATCTTAGGCTTGTTGGATGCAGTGGGTTAGTGTCGTTGACCAGTAGTGAGCCTTTGACCAAAATGCTTGATCTCGATGTGAGGGGATGCAGGGGAGTGAGTTTGGGAGATTTTGATCAACTGCGAGCATCGTGTCCTCCTCAATGTAATGTATATTTCGACCCAGTAGTTGAGGAAGTATACTCTGACCCAGTTATTAACTCTGAGCGAAGGGGACGGATGCGGTTACCCCAGCTTTTGAAGGGATGTTTCAGAGGATGAGTATGATTCTCTCCATTTTTGCTCACAGTATTGAGCTGAAATTGCTAGCCTGTTTCTACAGTGCAATAATAAATCAAACCTAGCTTTAAGTTGATGAATTAGTTTTTCCTCTTGTTGTGTGCCTTCTACATTGAAATTGTAATCTGGGGCCAAAATCACGGGTTATTCTATTGTGATTGTTACTATTTCTCGGAGAAGAGGACATTATTCTTGCTAAGAACAAAGACTCTGGTACTCTTTTAAAATACTTTTGATGGATATTGTTGAGAAAACTATTTATCAATACTATATGAATTACTAAAAATCTATAGATTTGAGAATAAAGACCTTTATGAAAATAATAAAGCTTTAAATTGATTTTTAAAATGACTAAGAAAATTAACAATGGCTCTTTAACCCTTAAAGGCCAAATCGACCTGTTTTTGGGTTGATGACATTTTTCAGAGAGCAGTTACTCCTTAATGTTAGATTTTTTTAGGTTGGATTTTTTTTATAAGGTAGCTTAACCCCTAAAGGACAATGTGGCAAAATGGGGCTATTTGGGAGTTTGGGCATGTACCTGCGGATGCAATTTGAATTCAAAATTTATGAAAATTTTAATGAAAGTAGGCCTTGGTGAGAGCTTCGTGTCGGTATTTTTTATTCTCAATTCCGATGTCGGAGTGAAATGTTATTCACCTCTGAACCGCAAAAGCTCCTCCAAGGCAGTCAGTTAGCCAATGAGAATGACAGTGAATGCAGCAAATTCTGCCCAAAATTGCCCAAAACTGCCCAAAATTACCAAAATCTGCCCAAAGACAAAACTTTGAAATTCCACCAAAAATTGAGATTTTGATATTTTTCAAAAATAAAAATTTCTATGTATAGATAAGGCAGTAAAGCATGTTCCCACCGTTCGGATTTATAATCCAAATTTTTTTCATATGCTATTACCATTGTCAAAAAATGGCCTTTGTTTGTGAATTTCAGTATACCCCCTAGCGGAAAATGATTTTTTTGGCAACCTTCCACAACTTTTTTGAATATGATTTTTTTACTGATATTAGCTAACTCAGTCTTCTTTGATGTGCATCAAAACCGCCAAAATCCATAATGCAAAAAAATGGTTTTTTGGGCCTTCAAAACTCTGCTGTTCCCTTTTTGCGCAGGGAAAAAAACTTAATTTTCAACTTTGAATGTTACAATCTTGCAATTGGTGAGGAACGAGTGTCTAAGATTTGGTGGACATGTAGACATAGAAGTTAGCTACAAGATCTTAAGGTTAGATGTACTAATTAAGACCCCAACTTAGCAAAATTCACCTTGATTTGAAGAGGGCTGTTTTCAGGCAATTTTGATGAAATACACCCTCAGAACTTTAGGGGTTAACAAGTTTATTTCACTAATCAATGGTTGGATTTGATATTGCTTTATTGCATAATCCAATAAAAATTTGAAAAAAGATGTAAGCTAGGGGTTGATTTCTAGTTCAAGATGGCCATCAAAATAATGAAATTTTAGTTTGAAAAAATTCTCCAAAAATATTTGTGTGAGATCACCACATTCCAAATCCATTCTATAAACATTTACTCAAAAATCATGAATATCCTCTTCATAACCTAATTTAGAAGAATTTTTGAATTTTTTGTTTCAAAATTTATAGAAAAAAATTAGTGACAATAATAGTAAATCCAATCGTATAGATTTGACCTAAAAATATGAAGCTTTAACTTTTATTTGATTGTCAAGACCTAAATACGTCTCTGTCATCAATTTAATTATAAATCTTTGAAAATGATTCAAATCCAACAAACTTGGCGCGTTTAGGGGTTAATGTTTATATATAAAAAAAAAAGTTTTGTTTGAGATGTATGTGACACCAACAAAGTGTATTTTCAAGAATTTCAATATATTTAAAAATTATGTAAAATTATATCAAAATATAAGTACTGCAGTCGTAAAAAAAAATCATCCACAACGGTTTTTTTAGAAATATGCTGAAAATTAAGAAAAAATATCAATGTCATCCTATAATACAAGTAATAATATTGAGAAAGTAAGATTTGTGTCTTAGTTCCATGCATCAATTTAATCATTGGAAGGTAAAACATGTGTTTAGTTTATGGTTGAATGAAATTTGTGATGTGAGCTTCAATTCCCCTTCTTTTATTTTCAATTTTCTATAACTAAAGTTCAATAAAACATATAACACATGCATCACCTACTCTCCAACTTCTTTAATTAAAACAAAGAAAATGTGCAACATATGTAACACCCTCTATCCATCTTTTCCCCTTTCTCCGTCTACTTCAATTAAATTCAAATGAAGTATGTTAGATATGCCTGAGTCAGTTTCCTTAAAATAATATATATATTCATTATCATTCATAATAAAAAAGACAAGTCATTTGTCTACCTTTGCACATTTGTTTTATTATTTAAAGATAAGACATATGTCTTTGCCATTGGTTGTTCTAGATTATTTAGAAACTTTTTAGCAAATATTTAATTATTTTTCTAATTTATCTCTTTTTATTTACTTTTACTTATCTACTCTATATTATATTATAATTAATTATTAGATATAGAAGTGTTTGGTGGTCTCTTAATTGAAGTCTTTGTTGACCTCCAAACGCTTGAACTTATGACGACGGAAATAGAGTTCAACTCGGCATGATCTATTTGGCTACTATAACTAATGTAATATATGAGTTTTTAATTTTCTATAACTAATGTAATATACAAGTTCTTAAATTTCTTAGCTAGATACACGTATTATCTACAAATAGTAATTTTATCATAGTTAATGGTTCCATTATGTAATTATAATAGATTTTCAAATCAAAACAAACAAAGAAAATTCATATCAAATAAAAGTTATACCAAAAAATTATGAAATATTTAGCATAGATGTATATGACAAACTAGAACCTTATAGTAGTCACTATGTAAAGTGGTCTCAATTCATCATTAAAAAATTTCTTTAAAATGGTATAGTTTCAAATTTGATGTCTCATATACTAGATTTTTTTATATCTCTAAAAGATGGATTACAAAGTGGATACTTTCATCGACTTGGTTTCAACAAAGTTTATTAAATTAATGAAATATAATGAAAAAACCTAAAATCGTGAAAAATCAAGTAGTAGCCGCGATTATAACCCTTCATCTTGTATTGGCTATAAATCACTCAATTTTTTTGGTGTGGGGATTAGATTGTTAGGTGATGTGTTATTTAAGTGGATTTAGAAGATTAAAGAAGGGTTCAGGTTTTTGAAATAAAGTTTGTTAGATTGTAGTAGAAGAGGAATGATAAGGTTTCATTTGAGATTGTTGGAGGATTTCATGAAAATTGAATTTTATGGAATTGATAATTCTAATATTATTTACATTATTTTAAAAAAATCTATCAAATTATTGATCTTTAATTTAAAATTTAAACAAAGTATTCAATCTAGATTCAAATGCTTTGAAGGGATATTTAGGTAATTCTGGACAAAAAAAAGTCCAGAATTCAAAAATGACCAATGCGAACTCAGCGGACCGCCGATGGATGAAGACCACAGATGAACAGTGTCATTGTACATGAATACCACAGAATATGGAATGCAAAACTAGACATCGAGATGTGCATGGGCGGAATTTGCCAGTGATGGATATATGAACCCGAAGATTGCGACATATAATGCAGAATAAGAGTTACAATGAATACTTTAAAGAATATCATGTTGATTCAAGTAATGAAATGTACAATACAGAGTCGGCGACCCGCCGATAATAGAACACGCTAAACTAACTAGTCCCGTAGCACTTTGAGTCATGAAGTCCTACAACATTAAGTCTACACCCAGCACTATGTACCAAGTTGACGTAAATCCTATCACATTATAACCTACTCGGAAAACTATTTCCCTGAAAGCATAGCCGTAAGGTCAATGAGTAAATCATATATTTGAAGGCCGCACAAACGGGTCGACCAAGTCGGCGGGCAGCCGATGGAAGGTGTTCTGTTGGTCAGGAGGAGGGAAGAAGTGCAAGTTGGAGGCGAAAAAGTCCGCCTAACTCAGTCCCAGCAAACTTCAGTCCAGTCCACTCGTGCACGTCCAAACTTTCTCGCAGCTTCAATTGCCCAGTGCACTTGCCCCGGCCTACACGCCTGCGCCATATACTCCGGTACAGATCCGAACTTGTGCAAGGGATAAACCAGAGGAAGGATATCTGTAGCAATGTTAGGTATAACGCCGTCATCGTTCGGAAAGTTTAGATGACCTTGAAAAGGCCAAGGAATGTAGCACATACAGTTTGGTGTCCTCCTCAATGACCTCGGGTCAACATCCACAAATAGCACCTGATCTAGTTTGCAGACGTTTCTAGACTGTACCTTGGAGCAAACTTGACCTAACGTCTTATAACTCCAGGGGAAATTCTCCCGGTCGATAAGGTCACTTCTGCTATACACGAAGGACAGCCTCTCCATTACACCGGCCGGCAGAATATGTGTGAGTAAAGGCTTCAGTTCTCCCAAGGGCATCTTCGACCACAGACCAACATGGAAATGCAAGAAAAGCATGTCGAAAAGCTTCTTCAAACTTGGGCGCTTCACTACATTCCGATGCGTATCCCATGGCAAAGCCTCTATCCTGGGATCCACATAGCAGAGAAGGCCATTGACGCATAGGACAATACATTTCTTGACATGATGAGGTGGACCGTGAAGGCATTTGAAATAAAACGAGGAACCCTGAAGAATATGAAATGCAATCAGTGAAGGAAATCAAGGAACAGGACGAAGTATATGAAAGAAATGGACTACATTCAAAGTCGTCGGCGACCCGCCGACAAAACGATGCATTGAAGAAACCTCAAAGGTAAATGTGCAGCAAGTGAAATGTCATGCATGCATCTACAAAAAGAAGTACCGAATTGCAGCACTGGAAACAATTGTGTGGTGCAGGGAAGTTCAGAAAGGGAACAGTCTTAGCGTATTAAACTAAAGAGTGCAGAGTATCATATGTGATTTTTAATACTAGTGGCGCCGCTGATATAGGCTCTAATCAGTCGGCTGCCCGCCGATGATGGAACTACCAGGGGCCTCCGGAGGACAAGGTAAATTCACAAACCAAGATCCAGGATCACCCAGGACGTCAAACCCGCATGCATGAGAAGGAATAACCTCCCTATACTTCTGGTATTCGCGAGATTCTGGAAAAAGACGTGGCTTCCCCACGCTAGAATTCTTCCTACAATACTCCTGGACATCCAATCCAGACTGCTTAAGTCCTACAAGGAATGGTGTAACTACCCTAGTTAAATAGGGATTGGGGGTGGGTTGAGGTTCTTTGCACTCTGCAGAGTCCGAGAAAAAAGAATTAGGATGGACAGCGCTAAATGGATGATTAAGTACATTCCTATAAGGGCGGTCGTCTACCAGTAGGGTATTCTGGACAGTGGCACCTGATCGAGCCAGTAGCCTAGTGTCGCAGAAAAGTCTATCTAGACGCTTCAACAAGTACTCCCGTTTCCCATTCGGATTAGTCCTTGTTGAGATATCACACCAGAATCCTGGAAGGCGTCTGTAATTGCTCCTGAGCAAAGGATGAATGGCTAACAGCTTCTGGAAGTGACGATCGAGATTCTTTTTAGAAACCGTGGACCAAAAGACTACCTCGAAATTCGCCGTGCAGAACTCTAGAAATGAAAGAAGTCCTGGTCTAGCCCGGATATGAATTTTTGTCTTCTGGTCATCACCGATATACCCGTGGTGCTCCGCGATGAGCAATCCCTTAATGTCAAGGACAAGGTAGTATCGTTGGAGAGGTACCTCAATATTACGCGCAATAATATCAGTGCTGACACTGACGGAATCATCGCGCGGGGAACCGGTGCGCGGGATCGCGACGTTGGTCTCGACGAACGAGGTGGAAGCCATCGCACACCGGCCAGAGCTATGTGCAGCAGACAGCGTCGGCGGCCCGCCGACTGGATAGTCGTACTCGTCCTTCCCATCACTTTCATTCTCGGCTTCCGCTCCCGGAGACTCTTCTCTGTGAGCATCACCATCAGGAGATGTTGGGTACTCCTCCAAGAGCATACTAAGAAGGGAAGGTCCCTGGTGCACTTCAATTTCAGCGTCATCCTCCAGTGACTCCTGAAAAATGAAGGACAAATTCCAAGAAAACATGGGTGATCAATCGCATGCTCTCAATTCATACTTGCTCTAGTGTACAAATGGAGACACAATAAGACACCCACGACAGAATA
Source organism: Ceratodon purpureus (assembly GCA_014871385.1). Taxonomy (NCBI): domain Eukaryota; kingdom Viridiplantae; phylum Streptophyta; class Bryopsida; order Pseudoditrichales; family Ditrichaceae; genus Ceratodon; species Ceratodon purpureus. The sequence goes on along the minus strand of CM026422.1, from coordinate 16,571,018 downwards.
CACACTCTCGACACTGAGTTCCGTTCTCATATATTTAAAAGGAGGAAAACTTTATTTACTGAAAAAGTCTAAATACATGAAGATCTCATCGGCGGGCAGCCGACTGAATCATGTGCATGCTCTCTAAAACAGTTTCTACATCTACTATGTTCTCTTTCGTTTAGGGCAATCAATGTGTGGAGAGAAGAGACTATAAGCTTCATCCCCCGGAAACAGACGACGCTGACCGAATTCGGAGTGTTTCTGGCAGTACTCGGGCACGGGGAGTTTGGATTCTTTCAAACTGGCAAGCCAAGGAATCAATTCTCCAAGCAGATAATTCCTCTTACTTTCCGACTCCTTCGACTCGAAGGGACGTAGCTTGTACGTGAGCGGAGAGCGTAGAGCGGAGAGCGGTGAGCGCAGATTTGGAGAGCGGAGAGCACAGAGTGGGGGACAGAACCTAAAAATAGCACTTTTTTTACTAAAAATAAAATATAAACTTAGAAGATTCGAATATTCTCAGTACATTTTTGGAAAAATACTAATTTTAGTAATTTTATTGACCCTATAACCGTGGAATAATTACAGTGTTTTCATTGAATTTGTAGTTCGTTTTCTTTTTTTTTTGATGATTCATTTTTTAACGTGCACCAATTACTATGCTCCAGCTCCTTCTAACTAGTTTAGGCATACATTAATTCCCTTTATCTCCTCAAATTTATATGCAAATTACCGCATAAAATGTATTGGTATTAAAGCTCTTAAGAGGGATAAAGTAACATTTAATATCGTAACAATTTCTTAACATTGTTAGAAATCATCCGCCATGGTCTACATGGTTTATTTCTTTTATTCTTCATATTAACTTCCATTACTCTATCTATCTTTCCTTTCCTTTAATTCTCTTTCATTTTCTTTTCTCTTTCATTTTATTCTCTCTTTCATTTTATTTTTTCTTTCATTTTATTTTCTAGTTCCTTTTATTTTCTCTTTCATTTTATTCTCTCTTTCATTTTTTTTTCTCTTTCATTTTATTTTCTCTTTCATTTTATTCTCTCTTTCATTTTCTTGTCTCCTTCATTATAATTTATCTTTCATTTTATTTTCCTTTTCATTTTATTTTCTCTTTCATTTTATTTTGTCTTTCATTTTATTCTCTCTTTCATTTTATTGTCTCATTCATTTTTTTTTCTCTTTCGTTTTATTTTCTCTTTCATTTTATTCTCTCTTTCATTTTCTTGTCTCCTTCATTATAATTTCTCTTTCATTTTATTTTCCTTTTCATTTTATTTTCTCTTTCATTTTATTTTGTCTTTCATTTTATTCTCTCTTTCATTTTATTGTCTCATTCATTTTATTTTCTCATTCATTTTATTTTCTCATTCATTTTATTTTCCTTTTCATTTTATTTTCTCTTTCATTTTATTTTGTCTTTCATTTTATTCTCTCTTTCATTTTATTGTCTCATTCATTTTATTTTCTCAGTCATTTTATTTTCTCATTCATTTTATTTTCTCAGTCATTTTATTTTCTCATTCATTTTATTTTCTCATTCATTTTATTTTGTCTTTCATTTTATTTTCTCTTTCATTTTATTTTCTCTTTCATTTTATTTTGTCTTTCATTTTATTTTCTCTTTCATTTTCTTAGTCGCCTTCATATTATTTTCAACCTTAATATTTATTTTTGCTTTTTTTCCTTTTTGCTTTTATAATTTTTTTTATTATTTTTTAATTTTAAAAGCTAAATGACTTCTGCTCAACCCTCATCCTTTTTCATTCAGTTGAGGAAGATGCAACTTCCAAATGAATGAATATCCGATTTTCAAGGGCGCCAAGCATCTCCTTCACGGATATTTAAGTTAGGATTATGGAATGTCTCTTCCTCTTTTCTGTTGGTGTTTTGTGAAGCTCTTTTCCGTACTGCGGGACAGCAGTTATGGAAGACGTCAGAGATATTGTTGTTTCACTTGCTAACGATGTTTGTCCATTTCAACCATATGTTGAGGTGGAGGACGAAGAAGAGGTGATGGCCAACAGCCAAGGGCGTCCTTTAACAACGGATGTTGACGTGCAACCGGATGTTAGAGCTGACCCTCCACGTTCAGGAAATTCGGATGATATCAGAGTGCTGGAGGAGGACGCAGATGTGCCTTTGCAACCTCATGCATACTCCAAGGTTGGAAAGATCCCAAGGGGAACCTATTCCAGGGAATCAGTGAATCGGAGGCGGGGAGGTGGGCCATTGCTGAAACGATCATACCAAGGACACGCTCCAAGTGTGGGAACGAAAGTGAATGCGAATGTAGTTTGTCCTGTAGTACAGTCAGAGGTTCGCAATCCTGCTGATAGTGTAGTGGGCAACCCTAAACGTGTTAGGTTCGAAGATTAGGACATCTAATAACAAGTATATGTTTGCTGTAATAAAGGGTACATGTCAGAGGATACGAGGTATATAGTGCACTTCTTCAAGATAGAATGTATTGAAATAGAATGCAATCAATGTGAACGACAAAGCCTTTAATATAATGAAAAAGTCAATACAGCTTCTGAATAGCTGACTTAGTACATGGTATATTACTAAAATCATTCACTACGTGACAAATGGCCATTGTGGAAATGGCAGTTCTAAAGTAGGAGGGCTACCTACTTCTTCGCCAAGGGGTGACGCAAGATTCCACTCTCTAGGAGAAGCTTGACCTCGTTGAAGCTAAAGGTAGGCGCATGGATGAAAAGCTCGGCTTCGGGATCACGGTTGCAGACCTTCAAGAGTATGTAGTAAAGGTGCTTACAATACGTGAACTGAGTCCTGCCTTTGAACGTAGTCATCGTCTTCTTGAATGCTGGGCAAGTGCAACCAGGGTAAGAACTGATGGTAATCTGGTAACGTGTGATGTGAGGAGCGACGCCCGAATCCAGCCCAATGATGCAACCGTGGCCCGGCTCAGGTATCATGGTGACGGAACGGAGGCGCGCTTTGAGAGACTCGGAGGAGCCCATGGATAGTCGCTGCGCCGGATTGGGACGAGTGGCAGTGCGCTTCACCATCTTGCCGTCTCTCTTGCCTGGGTAGCGGTCAGCGTCTGCAGGGACTGGCACCGAGTTGAGATTCGCAGGGGGCGGGGCAGAGGAGAAGAGGCGTCTTGGGGAGACCGGCTTTTTAGGCGGAAGTTGAAAGCCTGCTGCTTCGAGGGCAAGAATCTCAGTCAGTTTTAGATTAGTACCTAGTTTCACTGGCCAGACCTCTGGAATGGAGGGGAATTCCTGGTCCTTTGAGTAGTGCGCTATCCACTTGCGCTTAGAGCCTTTCACGCAGCGCTCAATATCGTCGGAGCAGAAGAAGAACTCTGTCTTCTCAACAGTGTTCCTGCGATAGTTAGTCCACAGCCCAGTGTAGGTCGGTGCAGCTGTGCAAAGGGGCCCCCTGACGATTCTCTCAGTGCACTTCTTCTTCGTTTCAGCTCTCTGGGCCCAGCAGCACTTCGCAGAAAGTTTGTGAAGTCTCGAAATGTGCCACTCCTTCACGTCCACCTTGGTTTCTTCAACCGCGTTGACATGGCGAATGCCGCCCTTGTTCACAGGTGAAGGTAAAGGGGAATCAACTTCCTGGGCAGGAGGTTGCGTACATTGTACCTCGGTGTCGTGTTCGGAGTCGTCTTCCACAATGACGGGCATCTGCATAGGGCGAGCCCTGACGGCACGTCTTGGGCCTCTTGGGCGTGAGAAGTTTGTCTTGTCCGGGCGATGAGACTCCTCGTCAGCTCCGATGGGGACGTCGGCTTTTCGCTTCTGTGAACCGAAGACTTCCGCTCCTGGCATGATAGGCTGACGGGTGCAGAACTCATCCGCGCCTGGCATATCGAGCATGGGCTTATCGAGCAGTGTAGGATTTCCCCATTTCTTGGCGTTGCGTTCAGCCATCCGGAGTCTGAGTTCCTTCTTGGACGGTCCTGTTCCGCCGACGTCACCTTTGAGGAATTGGTAGTAGTTAACAACTTGAAGAAAAGCCCGAACGAAATCGTCCACGGTAGCAACGTAGAGGTCGTTCCCGTTGTTTCCAGAAGCCTGGAGCCACTTGTTGTGAACTGTTTCGGCGAGGTTACAGGTGGGCATCTCTGTGAGTTCTTCTTCCGTGAATTTCTGCAATTTTGACAGTAGGTGCCATTAGATTCACGGATTAGAGTTTTGTAGGTTAGGGCTAGGAAACCAGTATCAAAAACATCAAAACAGAGTTCAGAGATAATACCTCGGTCATGAATCCCCCCCATTGGCGGAAGCGGTGGTGCCAGAATGACAGCCACTGATCGAGTTTGATGAGCCCGCTTTCGCCAACGACCCCGGTGGATGCCCACCATGCTCGCAACGCGTGGTACAGAGTTTCCGCCTCTGCCATGCTGGTCGCATTCTTGTACTGAATGCACATCTTCTTGTGCTGTTCCCAGAGTTCTTCGGGGAAGTGCTTCTGCGTATACGCCACCATGTTCTGAGTCCAGTGGAACAAGCACGACCTCTCTCGGTCCTCCATTGGGTCCTCTTTGTTGCCATTGCCGTAAAGGATCCGCACTGCATTCCAATTGGCCTGTGCGTTATCCGCCATGAACCCCTTGAAGTTCGGCGCTGCAACGCCATTGATCTCCATGACCAGGTTCAGGTTTTTCCAGAAGACGAGCTGGGCGTCCGTGTCCTCAGACTGCATGTCGCAAGTGGCGATTGTCATCACGCGGCAGTACGTGGCGTCGTACACATGGCACGCCATGGTCGACCAGTCTTTGACGCGTTTTACATGGTCGAACATGATCCATGCGTTCTCCAAGTCGCCACCAGCTTGCATTCGGCTGACCAAGTCGACACCACTTCCCGGCCTAACCTCCGACATCTTGAAGAGGAAGACTTTGTCACGCATCGATCCCTGACCAGGAAACCTATTCTCCTGGACATACGCCCAGAGACTGTTACCACGGAGCTTGGTGATACCGTCCATGATTCCGTACCTTTTGAATCTTTTGAAGGTGGCGACTTTGTTGCGGATGTTCGGCGACGCCATATCTTTGCATCGATCCAGAACAGGAACCAGCTCCTCCATCGTCAGCTTCCTCGGTGGTGCATCCTCGGGCTGTAGAAGGTAGCTGCCGATGAGGAGTTTGCTCGCCTCCAGGACAACGGCGCTCTTTGTTGCTTTGTTGTTCATCTCTACCTGCTCTTCTATTAAGCTACTAATCTCTGCTTTAGAGTCTCTGTAGTCTCCAACTTTCACTGGATGATGATGTGTTCCTATGTGAATACAAGCTCTAGTCTGATTTGGTTTGCCCACAACATAATAAATCTTAGCCTCGCATGTAGCTACACATGATGGAGGTTCTTTACATACCTTGCACACTAGCGTGGAGTCAGATGGAGGAGGCTGATCGATGACAAAAGCTTCCAGGGTACAGCCTTCGAACTCAGTCTCGTTAACCTCGAAGATCTTGGGAACACGCTTCAGGAAGTCACACTCCTCGTTCGTGCACCGCAGCCATCCGACGCAGGTGGAACTTCGAAAAGAGAGTCCGAAGTCGTTTTTGATGTTTGTTGTGATGGTCTTGGTCCACAAGTGTCCGTCGTATCGTTTGTCCATTCCCTGCATTGACTTGGCGGCGAGCTTAGAGGATCCTGCAGCAGCTGGGGGCAACTCAAAAAGAACCGGACCATCAAACTTCGCAGGCAAGTACTCTACTCTCTCGTGTCTAATAGTGGAATAGTCTATCTTCTTCAAAATGTTTTTGGACCCACGCGTCTTAGCAATCTCTTGAAGGAGCGGAACAATGCTAACTGTGACCTGGGACAATGGAGGAGACACATTGGAAGGAGGAGCATCTGCATGGACCTTAGGCACCAACTTGACGGGACTGACTTCGTCATCAGAGGACAGAGATATGACGGTCGGAGGAGGTTTCTCTACATCTGAAGTCTCGGTACCAGGCTCGACTTTGACCTTGACATCACGAGGTAAGGGAGTCTGAATTGTGCAAGTAGAAGAGCGACGGGGGGTGAGGATCTCAGTGGATGCAGCCATCAGAGAATCAGTAAGACCATAGACTCTGTAGGATCCAGGGAGGAGTCTCCACTGCAACATGTTGTTCTCATCTCTCACTGAAGGTTGCCCGAGGGTGTGGGTAACCTCGGCAGTAACGTCATCAAAGATCTCCTCCTCTATACTGATGGAATCCTCACGGAAATGGAATCTGAGACTGAGGCGAAGAGAGGACACCGTAGCTAGACCATTGTCATCTACGCGAAACCTAAGAGGGATGCCCATGCCTTGGGCGTACAGACAGACCATCCCCATGTTCGCAGGCAACTCAGAGATACTAGTGGAAGAAGGGAGGAGAGTGAGTGTATCAGCCAAGCGCTATCGCGAGAGCAAAGTGAGAGGAATGATGCATCGTTGATGATCATTTTATTCAGGTTGGAATGTCCATGTGAATAGTTGGGGAATGATGCTGTCAGTTAGGTAACGAATGTATGATTTAAGAGAGGCGGCGCTAACTAATTACAGTGCCACTTTTTGCAGGTCTAAGTATATGAGGTAAGGTTTATTGAACTGTACTTTAAAATTTGAATCGTAGAGCGGATTCTATTTGACATGATGTATTATAAGATTAGAATGAGCCGTCATTTTAATTCTACATTTAAAACAATGAATATAAAAAGGAGCATGATTGAAGTGCTAGATTCAAATCTTTCAATTTATAGTGCACTTAGATATATTCCTTATAATTAAAGGTTGATATTTTAAATCTAGCTTCAATTATAGAATTGTTAAATATATTCTTAATATAAAGTGGGCAGACACTGTGTCAGTTGTTGAGATTGTATATCAACTTAGGGTTATAGGAGAATAGTTGTACGTGAGAGGTATTTAAGTAGGGAGAAGTTTTCATGAAAGTCTTTTTGTGAGAGAGTCCTTCCCTTGGTTAGACACATGAAGCAGAGTGGAGGGCCATCTCCCTCCACTTATGTTACTCCTAAACAGAGAAGGAAACCTGGCCGCACTGATTTTACAAATAGAAGAGCTAGAAAGAGGAGAGCATCACGTAAGCAGGTAGATTTTAAAAGTGACCATTTGAGTGCACCCGTGAAACGGAGAGGAGGAGACCTGCCTGTAGCTTTGAAGTTTTGTAGCCTTCGCAAACTCATTCTTGACTCTATAGTAGAGGAGAAAGAGGAATTATTAGAGAACACGGACGTCGAGAACCACGAGCAGGAACAGGTTGTACATTTAAGAAGAGGAGCACGTGAGGCCATGAGTGAAGAATTAGTCTTTAATTGTAGTCAGAAACTAGAGTCTCCGCAACCATCGATTTCATTCAATGAGTTCTCGACAGGGGAGCCTGATTCTCAATCAGACTTTTGTTTAAACCCCGACAAGGTAAGTATTTATATTCTCTCTATTACGACGGTGATGTGAATTATTTGTGTAATCTAGTGTTTTAGTAAAACGTAAGTAATTGAAAAGTTTTAATAAAGTATGTGAGGTTCGTTCTAAGTCTATTTGAGAGGGGCCGCGGCAATTTACACATTCGAATCATAAGTCTCATCGAGAGGGCCGCGGCACTTGACACACAGGAATCATGAATTTATTTGTTTGCTATTTTTACACAGAGCCCCGAGAGGATGAGAGGGGTCGGGGATCTATCTGGTGGCTCCGCAGTTGGAGATTGCATCGAGTTTGAGCACCTGCGTCTCGAAGCGAGAAGAGCGAGGCAAGGTATTCTCGACGCAGGAGAGGGAGGGAGAGCAATGGCTGCGCAGCCTGTGGAGATTGTGGGCGGCCGCGGCGAAGGTGATCTCGTGGAGGTCGATGGAGGTGTGGAGCTCGAGGATCAGGTCGGAGTGCAGCACGGGGACCACGTCGAAGACCAGCTTCAGGACCTGCACGACGACGACGACAACGACGACGAGGTAGGCGAGCTTTTGTGTTTGCTCAAACTACTTGCTGGAAGCTGGTTGGGAGTTCGAGGGGGATTGTTGAGAGATTGCAGGGTGCTTCGGTGCTTGGATGTTTGTATGAGTGCTTGGTGGGTGCTTGGGTTTGATGGGTTTGCTTGCGGATTTGAAGCTTGTTGCGTTTCTCTTGAGTGGATGAGATTCGCGGCTGTTGGGAAGATTTAAGGATTTGAGAATGTTGCGGATTCTTTGTGTAGGGATTCTGAATGTTGTGGGTTCGGGTTCCGCGGTTGTTGGGATGTGTGGTGAAGTTAAATTCGAGAAATGCTTGTGCTTGAAGAAGATTCGCGACTTGGGGTTTTTAGATTCGGATTTCGGATACTACGGATGAACTTGGTTTCGGGATTCGGGATTTGCTACACTTCGGTTCGGAGAATGTGAATTTGAAAGTGAGTTGGGTTTGGGGAATGGAGATTGCGGTACTGGAGATTGGAGGTTTGGGGAGTGGGAATTGCTTCACTTCTTGGTGTTCGGGTTTATTTCTCTGCTGTTGCTACTTCGGGTTTAGGGTGCTTCGGGTTGCTCTCCTCTGTATGCTTGCGGCTTTGCTACTTGTTTCGGAGCAGAAACCACTGTGGAGCAGTAGCAAGATGCCCCGGCCGAGGAGGCCGCGAGCCTCCAATGAGGCTTGGTGGTTTTTTTTTTTTAAAATTTCATTTGTATGCTTGCGGCTTTGCTACTCGTTTCGGAGCAGAAACCACTGTGGAGCAGTAGCAAGATGCCCCGGCCGAGGAGGCCGCGAGCCTCCAATGAGGCTTGGTGGTTTATATTTTCTTTAATTCCATTTGTATGCTTGCGGCTTTGCTACTCGTTTCGGAGCAGAAACCACTGTGGAGCAGTAGCAAGATGCCCCGGCCGAGGAGGCCGCGAGCCTCCAATGAGGCTTGGTGGTTTTTTTTTTTTAATTCCATTTGTATGCTTGCGGCTTTGCTACTCGTTTCGGAGCAGAAACCACTGTGGAGCAGTAGCAAGGAGCCCCGGCCGAGGAGGCCGCGAGCCTCCAATGAGGCTTGGTGGTTCATATTTTTTTTAATTCCATTTGTATGCTTGCGGATTTGCTACTCGTTTCGGAGCAGAAACCACTGTGGAGCAGTAGCAAGGAGCCCCGGCCGAGGAGGCCGCGAGCCTCCAATGAGGCTTGGTGGTTCATATTTTTTTAAAATTTCATTTGTATGCTTGCGGCTTTGCTACTCGTTTCGGAGCAGAAACCACTGTGGAGCAGTAGCAAGATGCCCCGGCCGAGGAGGCCGCGAGCCTCCAATGAGGCTTGGTGGTTTTTTTTTTTTTTAAATTTCATTTGTATGCTTGCGGCTTTGCTACTCGTTTCGGAGCAGAAACCACTGTGGAGCAGTAGCAAGATGCCCCGGCCGAGGAGGCCGCGAGCCTCCAATGAGGCTTGGTGGTTTATATTTTCTTTAATTCCATTTGTATGCTTGCGGCTTTGCTACTCGTTTCGGAGCAGAAACCACTGTGGAGCAGTAGCAAGATGCCCCGGCCGAGGAGGCCGCGAGCCTCCAATGAGGCTTGGTGGTTTTTTTTTTTTTAAATTTCATTTGTATGCTTGCGGCTTTGCTACTCGTTTCGGAGCAGAAACCACTGTGGAGCAGTAGCAAGATGCCCCGGCCGAGGAGGCCGCGAGCCTCCAATGAGGCTTGGTGGTTTATATTTTCTTTAATTCCATTTGTATGCTTGCGGCTTTGCTACTCGTTTCGGAGCAGAAACCACTCTGGAGCAGTAGCAAGGAGCCCGGGCCGAGGAGGCCGCGAGCCTCCAATGAGGCTTGGTGGTTTATATTTTTTTTAATTCCATTTGTATGCTTGCGGCTTTGCTACTCGTTTCGGAGCAGAAACCACTGTGGAGCAGTAGCAAGGAGCCCCGGCCGAGGAGGCCGCGAGCCTCCAATGAGGCTTGGTGGTTAAGTTTTTTTTTAATTCCATTTGTATGCTTGCGGCTTTGCTACTCGTTTCGGAGCAGAAACCACTGTGGAGCAGTAGCAAGATGCCCCGGCCGAGGAGGCCGCGAGCCTCCAATGAGGCTTGGTGGTTCATATTTTTTTTAATTCCATTTGTATGCTTGCGGCTTTGCTACTCGTTTCGGAGCAGAAACCACTGTGGAGCAGTAGCAAGGAGCCCCGGCCGAGGAGGCCGCGAGCCTCCAATGAGGCTTGGTGGTTTTTTTTTTTTAATTTCATTTGTATGCTTGCGGCTTTGCTACTTGTTTCGGAGCAGAAACCACTGTGGAGCAGTAGCAAGATGCCCCGGCCGAGGAGGCCGCGAGCCTCCAATGAGGCTTGGTGGTTTTTTTTTTTTTAAATTTCATTTGTATGCTTGCGGCTTTGCTACTCGTTTCGGAGCAGAAACCACTGTGGAGCAGTAGCAAGGAGCCCCGGCCGAGGAGGCCGCGAGCCTCCAATGAGGCTTGGTGGATAAGTTTTTTTTTAATTCCATTTGTATGCTTGCGGCTTTGCTACTCGTTTCGGAGCAGAAACCACTGTGGAGCAGTAGCAAGGAGCCCCGGCCGAGGAGGCCGCGAGCCTCCAATGAGGCTTGGTGGTTAAGTTTTTTTTTAATTCCATTTGTATGCTTGCGGCTTTGCTACTCGTTTCGGAGCAGAAACCACTGTGGAGCAGTAGCAAGATGCCCCGGCCGAGGAGGCCGCGAGCCTCCAATGAGGCTTGGTGGTTCATATTTTTTTTAATTCCATTTGTATGCTTGCGGCTTTGCTACTCGTTTCGGAGCAGAAACCACTGTGGAGCAGTAGCAAGATGCCCCGGCCGAGGAGGCCGCGAGCCTCCAATGAGGCTTGGTGGTTTTTTTTTTTTTAAATTTCATTTGTATGCTTGCGGCTTTGCTACTCGTTTCGGAGCAGAAACCACTGTGGAGCAGTAGCAAGATGCCCCGGCCGAGGAGGCCGCGAGCCTCCAATGAGGCTTGGTGGTTTTTTTTTTTTTAAATTTCATTTGTATGCTTGCGGCTTTGCTACTCGTTTCGGAGCAGAAACCACTGTGGAGCAGTAGCAAGATGCCCCGGCCGAGGAGGCCGCGAGCCTCCAATGAGGCTTGGTGGTTTTTTTTTTTTTAAATTTCATTTGTATGCTTGCGGCTTTGCTACTCGTTTCGGAGCAGAAACCACTGTGGAGCAGTAGCAAGATGCCCCGGCCGAGGAGGCCGCGAGCCTCCAATGAGGCTTGGTGGTTTATATTTTCTTTAATTCCATTTGTATGCTTGCGGCTTTGCTACTCGTTTCGGAGCAGAAACCACTGTGGAGCAGTAGCAAGGAGCCCCGGCCGAGGAGGCCGCGAGCCTCCAATGAGGCTTGGTGGTTTTTTTTTTTTAATTCCATTTGTATGCTTGCGGCTTTGCTACTCGTTTCGGAGCAGAAACCACTGTGGAGCAGTAGCAAGGAGCCCCGGCCGAGGAGGCCGCGAGCCTCCAATGAGGCTTGGTGGTTAAGTTTTTTTTTAATTCCATTTGTATGCTTGCGGCTTTGCTACTCGTTTCGGAGCAGAAACCACTGTGGAGCAGTAGCAAGATGCCCCGGCCGAGGAGGCCGCGAGCCTCCAATGAGGCTTGGTGGTTCATATTTTTTTTAATTCCATTTGTATGCTTGCGGCTTTGCTACTCGTTTCGGAGCAGAAACCACTGTGGAGCAGTAGCAAGGAGCCCCGGCCGAGGAGGCCGCGAGCCTCCAATGAGGCTTGGTGGTTTTTTTTTTTTAATTTCATTTGTATGCTTGCGGCTTTGCTACTTGTTTCGGAGCAGAAACCACTGTGGAGCAGTAGCAAGATGCCCCGGCCGAGGAGGCCGCGAGCCTCCAATGAGGCTTGGTGGTTTTTTTTTTTTTAAATTTCATTTGTATGCTTGCGGCTTTGCTACTCGTTTCGGAGCAGAAACCACTGTGGAGCAGTAGCAAGGAGCCCCGGCCGAGGAGGCCGCGAGCCTCCAATGAGGCTTGGTGGATAAGTTTTTTTTTAATTCCATTTGTATGCTTGCGGCTTTGCTACTCGTTTCGGAGCAGAAACCACTGTGGAGCAGTAGCAAGGAGCCCCGGCCGAGGAGGCCGCGAGCCTCCAATGAGGCTTGGTGGTTAAGTTTTTTTTTAATTCCATTTGTATGCTTGCGGCTTTGCTACTCGTTTCGGAGCAGAAACCACTGTGGAGCAGTAGCAAGATGCCCCGGCCGAGGAGGCCGCGAGCCTCCAATGAGGCTTGGTGGTTTTTTTTTTTTAAAATTTCATTTGTATGCTTGCGGCTTTGCTACTCGTTTCGGAGCAGAAACCACTGTGGAGCAGTAGCAAGATGCCCCGGCCGAGGAGGCCGCGAGCCTCCAATGAGGCTTGGTGGTTCATATTTTTTTAAAATTTCATTTGTATGCTTGCGGCTTTGCTACTCGTTTCGGAGCAGAAACCACTGTGGAGCAGTAGCAAGATGCCCCGGCCGAGGAGGCCGCGAGCCTCCAATGAGGCTTGGTGGTTTTTTTTTTTTAAAATTTCATTTGTATGCTTGCGGCTTTGCTACTCGTTTCGGAGCAGAAACCACTGTGGAGCAGTAGCAAGATGCCCCGGCCGAGGAGGCCGCGAGCCTCCAATGAGGCTTGGTGGTTTTTTTTTTTTTAAATTTCATTTGTATGCTTGCGGCTTTGCTACTCGTTTCGGAGCAGAAACCACTGTGGAGCAGTAGCAAGATGCCCCGGCCGAGGAGGCCGCGAGCCTCCAATGAGGCTTGGTGGTTTATATTTTCTTTAATTCCATTTGTATGCTTGCGGCTTTGCTACTCGTTTCGGAGCAGAAACCACTGTGGAGCAGTAGCAAGGAGCCCCGGCCGAGGAGGCCGCGAGCCTCCAATGAGGCTTGGTGGTTTTTTTTTTTTAATTCCATTTGTATGCTTGCGGCTTTGCTACTCGTTTCGGAGCAGAAACCACTGTGGAGCAGTAGCAAGGAGCCCCGGCCGAGGAGGCCGCGAGCCTCCAATGAGGCTTGGTGGTTAAGTTTTTTTTTAATTCCATTTGTATGCTTGCGGCTTTGCTACTCGTTTCGGAGCAGAAACCACTGTGGAGCAGTAGCAAGATGCCCCGGCCGAGGAGGCCGCGAGCCTCCAATGAGGCTTGGTGGTTCATATTTTTTTTAATTCCATTTGTATGCTTGCGGCTTTGCTACTCGTTTCGGAGCAGAAACCACTGTGGAGCAGTAGCAAGGAGCCCCGGCCGAGGAGGCCGCGAGCCTCCAATGAGGCTTGGTGGTTTTTTTTTTTTAATTTCATTTGTATGCTTGCGGCTTTGCTACTCGTTTCGGAGCAGAAACCACTGTGGAGCAGTAGCAAGATGCCCCGGCCGAGGAGGCCGCGAGCCTCCAATGAGGCTTGGTGGTTTTTTTTTTTTTAAATTTCATTTGTATGCTTGCGGCTTTGCTACTCGTTTCGGAGCAGAAACCACTGTGGAGCAGTAGCAAGATGCCCCGGCCGAGGAGGCCGCGAGCCTCCAATGAGGCTTGGTGGTTTTTTTTTTTTAAATTCCATTTGTATGCTTGCGGCTTTGCTACTCGTTTCGGAGCAGAAACCACTGTGGAGCAGTAGCAAGGAGCCCCGGCCGAGGAGGCCGCGAGCCTCCAATGAGGCTTGGTGGTTAAGTTTTTTTTTAATTCCATTTGTATGCTTGCGGCTTTGCTACTCGTTTCGGAGCAGAAACCACTCTGGAGCAGTAGCAAGGAGCCCGGGCCGAGGAGGCCGCGAGCCTCCAATGAGGCTTGGTGGTTTATATTTTTTTTAATTCCATTTGTATGCTTGCGGCTTTGCTACTCGTTTCGGAGCAGAAACCACTGTGGAGCAGTAGCAAGGAGCCCCGGCCGAGGAGGCCGCGAGCCTCCAATGAGGCTTGGTGGTTAAGTTTTTTTTTAATTCCATTTGTATGCTTGCGGCTTTGCTACTCGTTTCGGAGCAGAAACCACTGTGGAGCAGTAGCAAGATGCCCCGGCCGAGGAGGCCGCGAGCCTCCAATGAGGCTTGGTGGTTCATATTTTTTTTAATTCCATTTGTATGCTTGCGGCTTTGCTACTCGTTTCGGAGCAGAAACCACTGTGGAGCAGTAGCAAGGAGCCCCGGCCGAGGAGGCCGCGAGCCTCCAATGAGGCTTGGTGGTTCATATTTTTTTTAATTTCATTTGTATGCTTGCGGCTTTGCTACTCGTTTCGGAGCAGAAACCACTGTGGAGCAGTAGCAAGATGCCCCGGCCGAGGAGGCCGCGAGCCTCCAATGAGGCTTGGTGGTTTTTTTTTTTTTAAATTTCATTTGTATGCTTGCGGCTTTGCTACTCGTTTCGGAGCAGAAACCACTGTGGAGCAGTAGCAAGGAGCCCCGGCCGAGGAGGCCGCGAGCCTCCAATGAGGCTTGGTGGTTTATATTTTCTTTAATTCCATTTGTATGCTTGCGGCTTTGCTACTCGTTTCGGAGCAGAAACCACTGTGGAGCAGTAGCAAGATGCCCCGGCCGAGGAGGCCGCGAGCCTCCAATGAGGCTTGGTGGTTTTTTTTTTTTAAATTCCATTTGTATGCTTGCGGCTTTGCTACTCGTTTCGGAGCAGAAACCACTGTGGAGCAGTAGCAAGGAGCCCCGGCCGAGGAGGCCGCGAGCCTCCAATGAGGCTTGGTGGTTAAGTTTTTTTTTAATTCCATTTGTATGCTTGCGGCTTTGCTACTCGTTTCGGAGCAGAAACCACTGTGGAGCAGTAGCATGGAGCCCTGGCCGAGGAGGCCACGAGCCTCCAATGAGTAGCAAAGCCTTTTTGAATTTTGTTTTTTTTTTTTTTTGCGAAATTACTTCTTTATTATGATTTATTATGATTATTATTATTTACTTCTTATGAGGCTTTTTAACTTGTTTATTTTGCTCGCGGGAGAAATTTGTTTTAATAAATGACATCAGTGCATTTTCTATGACGTTTAGGATACTTCACAGCAGAACACGGGGACCGAGAGTGAAAGCAAGGGACGTGAGGAGACTGAGGTATAGTTTTTGATGTTATATTTGTTGGATACATATGTTCTTCATTTCCGAAATAAATGAAGTTGAGTTATTTCAAATGATTTGAAAACACTAACTTTCCCATGTGCCTTGTACTTGCAGGTAGGTTCAGATGCTCCCGACATGTCTGTCAATTCTCCAATCTCTGTAATCAACCTTTCAGACCTGTCAGACCCAGAGGATGAGCGTTTCTGTACCTGTGATTTATCCATTCCTTTAAGTGAAGACACTGGACCTTTCGAGGTCCAGTCTCCCCAGTACATGCCTACTTCGCCCGTTTATGAGCCCACCTCTCCAGTGTACATGCCCACCTCGCCACGTCTTGGCACGCCGCCGTCTTCGCCTAATCCCCCTGTTTCACCACTGGTGTTGAGGAGGCCGGCCCATGTAGTGTTTGCCCTTCCTGCTATACTGCCCAGCGCTTGCCGTCAGACCAGGCGATTTTGGAGGAGGCGCCATCATTGGAATAGTAGAGAGGCTAGACAGTACTATGGAAGGGCTCCTCGTAGAGTGGCACGGCCTTGATGCTTGGTGCCATAGATGAAATTTGAGATGTTTTTTTTTACTCTTTCATTTATGAGAAAATCTCTAAGTGACTGGTAAATTCCATTCTTCAGTATCTACATTGTTGAGTTTGATTGTTCATTTCTTTTGCTTACGGCAGGTACCCGAGTTGACGCAAACAGAGGACGTGTTGCCATCATCATCAAAGCCTCTGGACTTGAAAGACGCTGTTGAAGGGGAATTGCTTCATCGAACACAGCATAAAGTTGACTCGATCAACGTCATCAATGCCGTTCGTATTCAGCCCGTGAGGAAGTCTCGCCTGCTTGTCCCATTGTGTAGAATGGTCGCAATGGCAAAAGTCAGACCGGTTGGCGAAATGGGCGTGCAACATCTGGAGAGGGAGTTCGTGAAGGGTTACAGAGATGGGGACCGCGTGATGTATATTTCCATGTACAACACTGAAGAGATGTCAAAGGATGTCACGGAGGAAGTGAAGGCAAAGTGGAGCCCATGCTGGCGCAAGGCTAACGAAGCCTTCGAAGCCGACCTCCAAGGAGACGATGACCTCAAACAATTCAGTGGCAAAATGTTTTATGTATGGGAAGGTAACCATCGCCTTTCAGCTTGGTTACGACACATCAACATGCATCATGCCGATGACCCAGCTTGGCACATCTCCGTGCATTGCATCATATTGGACCCCCGCGGCCAAGTGGGCAATCTTCTCCATGCGATGCATGACATCAACTGGTAAGAATTTTGGTTGAACAATTCCTTAAATTTGATTTCGGATCATCCTTCTACTAGGAAGTGTTTTCTAAACAGTTTTTTTATTCACAGGTCTACTGAGAATGACCATGTGAAGAGTAATCTTCCAGCGAAGTTATTCCGCATTCGCTCTTTCGGTGTCATGAAGTTAGAAGAATTCAAAGATCTTCTTAGCCCAGAGGAGTTTCAAATCTGTGTGCAGAACAAATACGCAAAGGACCGGTGGTTCACCTTGACAACGAAGGTTTTCATTGCGTTCCTATACCGAGTAAGAATTTATACCATGACTCAGTACAATCGTTCTGTACATGCATTTCAAGTTGTTTGTACATTGATTTTAATATGTTGTATCTCCATGTACAGAGAGAGATTGCAGTCGCCTCGGATCAGGCCGCAAGAGCCTACAAGGAGAACACGCCAATAGAGGATCAATCTGGATCTGGAGTTTGGGATGCGATGACGACAGCGTCAAACAACTACATCGATGCCGTGAAGAAGAAGGACTTCCTCAAGTACTTGGCCATTGCGAATCCCAAGAATGGTGATGAATTCCTTGCCGAGGTAATTCCTTAATCACTTTATCTTAAGCTATTTTGTTCGTATCTCCTGTGTTATCTTGATTTTATTAAGATAACTGTTCTATTCTAATTGCAGATTAACCGCCACTTCAGCGATGTCAACAAACCTGAGATGACATTGGACAAGCTGCAGAAGATTGTGCCGGCTGCAGTGGAACCCAAGTACAAAGCTCGTTGGTTGAGGTGGTGGAACTCCTCTCCGACTTCAAGGCAATCTTATAGGTTCCCACCACCGGAGTTCAAGGAAGCTGACCTCGAACGATGGCTAAACAGGGCTTCATTCTGGGCAGGGGTATGCTCTCTTAATTCCAGAACTGATAATGTCTTTGTCATTCTATCACTTTGATTGTCGTAGACTAATTTTGCTGACTGTGTCTTGTAGTTGGAAGAAGCGGTCATCCATGAGTTCGAGGACCTGTGTAAGGCGGAGAAGCTGGACATCAATTGGAATGCCTCCCCTGATGTTCAGCGTCCAGGCGATTACGTGGAGAGCTGGCGTATTCTGCTTTGGGATAGAGCATTCCCGGCATTCCTTGGATCCAAGGCGAAGAAGACTTTTGATAAGAAGTCGATTTTCACGAAATTCCCTGGAACGGCCGATGTTGTCAAGCGAGTCATCTACCGGTATGAATCTTTACTCAAACATGTGTGCATTTTGAATCCTGCATTTCGTCTCTCCCACATACTAAGTATTTTAAAATTGGCATACATTAGGTACTTCAAGAGAGAGCTTCTTCCCAAAGGAGCCGTCACTGTCCACCAACTCCCGAAGTACTTTCCTTTATGGATCCAGAGAGGCACGGACGAGTGTATCTACTCTGCTCAGCAATTGAAGAGGTACAAAGCTCCCCACTTGGAGGCAGGATGTTGGTATCTAGATTGCCTCCGTGGTTTTACAGTCGATTCTGAGGCCGATGTCAAATCATCACTTGATCTTCGAGCGCCAGTAGTCGAAGACTCCAACGACGGTTCTGAAGAAGACGAAGAACATCAAAGTCAATCATCTGCACCTCAACCGAAGAAAGGGAGAGCTCGGCGACTGCGAACACTGGGTTCAAAGTCACAGACCTCACAAGATACTGGGGCTGAGTCTTTCTCACCAGGGAAGGAGACGGGTAACGCTTCTCCAACTGTAGACGTCCCAATGCCAACGTCGACCACAGCGAATGCGCCTTCATCCATTGGTGCTTCTGCGATCACGCGAAGTCTCATTGAGCAGAGGAAGGCCAAACTATATCCTCAACCAACTTCTTCCGCTGGAGCTTCGATTTCCACACATGTTTCCGTCTTCAACTCATCTGTGGATTCCATGTTACGGCGAAATAGGAGACAGGAGAGAAAAGGTGGCGACCCGGATTGGATCAAGACTCAAGACTTCATTCGCAAGGTTTGTCCCTATATTTCGACATTTAATGGATTCTGCCACCTCTACTCGCTATGTAGTTACTAACTCTCCTTTCTTGTTTCCTCAAGTTTGAAGCAGGCCGCGAAAACATAGTTGGGGACCGGTGCAAACAAGAGGACCATCTGGGAGTCGACTTGATCATTGCCGACATCCCTGAGAATCTTCCCGTCCCTTCCGTTTCCGTTCCCCCCACGAGTATTCCGCCTTGGAACTCTCGCTACAAGGATTATTTGTACGACATCTTCCGTTTTGGAGATGATTTCCTGCAGAAAGATGGTGCCATCTGCCTCATCTACAACACTGATCAGAAGCTGGCTAAGGATATCGAGGAAGAAGCTGCTGCTGGTTACTACGTGCTCTTCAAGGACTGGTGGGGTGTCAATGTTCTCGGCCTCACTTCTCCTACGAACCCCGAGAACTTGGTACTTTTCCTAAACATACCCTTCCCTTTACTGATTGATAACCCTTCCGCTTAATTTTACTCACTACTTCTGCTTGACTGTAGACTATGCGGTTCTGGATTCGCGTCTACGTTCGTAGTGGCAGTACTTTCTCCTTCCAGACGAAGAAGGAAGACATGATACATGGGCTCCTCAACATTACCAAGAGTGATGCCATTTTCAACTTCACGGATGCCGAATCTCAGCTCATGAATGGGGAGGTGCCGTGGAGAGGCCCAAGGGAGAAATCCCCTGAGATGATGCAGAGCATCATTGAGGAGCTGTCCAAGCCCGGCGACATAGTCCTTGACTGGAATGCTGGGACAGGTAACTCTTCTTACATATCTCTGCTTCATTTTTCCTCTTGTTTTTTCTAAAGTTTCTCATTTCTTTGTTTCTCTTCGAGTTTCAGGGGCCTCCATCAAGGCCGCCCAGGCTGTTGGTCGTCACATTCTCGCTTTTGAGGAGGACGAAGCCAT
Source organism: Ceratodon purpureus (assembly GCA_014871385.1). Taxonomy (NCBI): domain Eukaryota; kingdom Viridiplantae; phylum Streptophyta; class Bryopsida; order Pseudoditrichales; family Ditrichaceae; genus Ceratodon; species Ceratodon purpureus. Next base: position 16,551,863 of record CM026422.1, on the reverse strand, counting down.
ATTCAACGCCCTTCTCAAACCATCAGCCATGGGTCCTCCTAAACATCCAAGGCCGGCAGCAGCAGGCGAAGCGCCTCCTAAGAGAGCAAGACCTGACAAGTGGTGTAAGTCTTCTATTCTTCGTACAAATTATCCAATCATTACTTCTCTTTCCAGCTCTACGTACTCTATCTAACCACAATCGGTTCTCTATTGCAGAGTAGTTTCAGCAACATCGCCACGTGGGCCAACATCACTGTCCACTCCATCGTGGCGTCTTCATTCCAGCCCGATTCAGCCTTTCATACTTCCGGACTACGCAGAGGACTTAGCACAGGCGTTTCAATCTGGAGCCCTAACATATGTTCCAAGTCGGCCAACTACTTTTGATCCCAGGGCCCTTCTATTCGTCGATGACGAGGCGGTAGAAGGAGATTCAGAGTCATCTAGTTCTGAGAGTGGAAGTAGCGATGGTAGCATTTTCTGAGTTTGAAGGAGGCTTCGGTCTTTCATTGTTTTCATTGAATTTGATTTGATTTAATTGGAGTTCATTGCGTAATCCTTCGTCTACTCTACTACCCTGAATCTGTACTTGTTACGATTCTCATTTCCAAATCGTCTCCTCGTATGTAGAGGATGAAATGTCACAACCGTAATGCTCAAAATATAATATGAAGAATGAAATGTTACAAAAGAAATGCTCAAAATTTAAATTGCGCTGTAACCTATATTTTACTCATTCAAAATCCCACATTTACAAAGCCATGTTACCTATTCTTGACTTGGTGTACATCTTGGTTTCTGCTACTCCAGTATTGTACACGAACTCTGAAATATTCCACGAACTTTTAGGACCCTTTGTTTTAGTTGGTTTCGAATTCTCTTATTTCTAGAATCATCTATATTATCTAAAACCATCATGCTGGAATACTCGTATCTAGATCCAATGAATGACCAAATCTTAAGGATTGTATTCGAACACCCCACTAGACTTCACAGTACTAATCCTTCGAAGGATATACAGTCCAACTCTTGTCCATATCAAACCAGCAAGTTTCGCCATCCGATATGATCACTTCGGGCAGCTGAACAACTGGATTCTCATCGACGTTCGATAGCAAGGGATACGGGATTAGGGACAACTCCATAATACGGAGAAGCTCATTGGTACAAAGCACTGTCCAACGCCATTCACCTTCACCAACATGGAGGCTTCCGATGTGCCTAAACGGTGGCAGGTCCATGCCTCGTTCCCTGGCGCGCTCCACCTCCAGCAGCCACGGCCGCAGCTCCTCATAACTCGCCGGTGCCTTTGGGGGCAAACCTACAGCCGCTCTCGTCCTCCTGGATCTCGCATTACACACCTTCGGCATCGCGCAACACACTGAATTCTTGTAGTCTTAAAACGTTACAGGCAAGCTTGCAGATTGACATCCCCGAACTCCTACGCTACCTTCGCATACAGCACAGCATGCCAAGGACTGTGTCACTATCCGAATACGCCATCTAGAGACAAGCTCAAGAAACCAAGAGTGACCTCCTTTTCTGGAACCCAGCTTACCAAGTGTTGTTTCATGATGAAAATCTCCTACTTGTATCACTCAAATGAAGATGCTTTGCTGCCTAGGAAGACAGAGTAATCTTCGATGAAGACAAGGACTCTAACAAGGTATATTTTGGTTTCAGCAGTAAAGATATTATACACGAATTTTGAAATATTCCAGGAAGTTTTCAAACCTTGCCTCCTTTACGTTCTTTCAAATTTGTCTTGTGCATTTACATAATCCTATGGAAGAATTATTTGTTTGATCTAAAACTCAACTCCTGATCATTGTATCTTGCCTAAACCCATGACAAATCTAAAGGAATGTATGCATGACGTCATCATGACATCAGCCCTAATTTGTATCTTTCAGAACAAACGTAATAAATTCTTACCAGAGATAACCCTAATTTCCACGGTAATATACTCTTTTTCTAAAAAAAGTATCAAAATTAAGCATAAATTTAGTAATTTTCCACGGTTATAGGGTCTACTTTGCTTTTGAAAATTTTCCTACTTTTCAATTCTGTGCTCTCCATTCTGCGCTCACCGCTCTCCGCTCTACGCTCTCTGCTCACGTACGAACTTTCCCCCGACTCGAAGGTATATGGTGTAGGATGCACAGCGTTCCAAGGAGTGTTTGCGACATTCTTATAAGGGGAATCATCAACCAAGAGAGTGTTAATTGAAGACGCCCCCGTCCCCTTCAGCCCGTCATCGAGGTCAAAGAGGGTCTGGAGTCTCTTCAAATAAAACTCCCTACTAGCCTTATGTACGCAAGTCTCGCAGAAACTCTGGTCGAACTTGTAGCGCACTTCGGCATCTAGACGAGGACAGCGCTGCTGCAACGCTGTCCACAGAATCTGGAACCTCTTTTCCTGAACGCAGCTCCAGAAGACCACCTCGAAATTGTCCAGGCAGAACTCTAGGAACTTCTCTAAACCGGGTCTAAGTTTAGTATTCCACCTAGTACCCTGCTTCGTCTGGACTAATAGCAGGCCGTTAATATCCAGAACCAGAAAGTACTTCAGCACTGGATCGTGTACCTGAGTACCAGCCTGTTCCGGGGCTATGTGAAGTGGATTCAGAGGTGAAGGTCCCTGCTCCATAACTGCACTGGGTCTGTCTTCGTGAAGTTTTCCATGGACTTCCTTGTCCACGGACTCTGGAGTGACAGAAAACGAAGCAGAGGACAAACGTGACGGTTAGGATGACGGTCGGCGGACAGCCGACTTGCAAGCAACATTATTTGAAAAAAGAGAAAGCGTACAACTTGGCATTTACCGAAAATTTATTCATATTTGGCAGTACAAACATCTAACACAATCCTAGAGCCCGATCACTACACTAAATTATCAATGCAGGCATTTAAAGATGGACTGGGCCACCGCCTGATTCACTGACCTCCACCTTTGTGCTTCTTCGGCCTAGGCTCCCGTTTGGATGCCCGCACAGGTGACAGAACGTCCTCTGGAGCGTCCACATTCCTAGGACTCATGAGCAGATCCCCAGATGTGCCCTTCTTGGAGGAAGTCTTCTTCGAAGCAGCCTTCCGTTTGCCCTTCCCAGAGGACTCCTCCCCTTCCTGAACCCCTGAGGAATCACGGGATAAGTTACCCACAAGAGAGGAATCCTGCGCAGTACCATCGGTCTTACTTCTCTTCATTGATCGTGTCTTGACCAAAGGGTTCTCATCCGGGCCAATCATCCGAGTTGCGCCCTTCACACCTTGAGTGACGAATGCGATTGACTTCCCTGTCAACTTGGTCTTGGCAGAGGGGTTAGATGAGGTTTGCTCGTCTGCCGTCGGCTGCCCGCCGACGGCAGCAGGAGGAACATGCCCTTCAATGCTCACTGCAGGCTCCTGGGTTGGCTTCTGGACACGGAGAACCACTTCATCGTCAGGCCTCGATGCTAGAGGAACTTGCATCTTCTTTGGACGCCCCGCCTGGTCTAAATCACGTTCTGGCTCGGCGGGAGGAGTCCCCTGCTCTTGAAATGTAGGAGAAATAATACCGAAGCTGAGGGAGTCAGTTCCGGTCTCCCGTAGAACTTGCGACAGCGGTGGGTTCACGTAACGAGGATTCGATTCTTCCAGTGGTAATTCGTCGAGTTCTGGTTCATAGTCTAACTCCTCCGTGTCTCGCTCCTCTACCTCTGCATCTCCAGTTGCAATGAAAGCCTCAGCTTGGTCGTCCTCGTTTCTTGGCTGTTCCTCAGCATCTCCAGCTTCATCTTCAACGTCTGGGTCGGGTACATCTGGTGGGTCCTCGTCGACATCGTCGTCGGAGTCCAGATAAATCTGTGAGCGAACCCCTGCAGTCTTCCCCAAACCCATACATCCACCCTTCCCGACCAAATGGGCCTCCTCCGCATTCACACCCAAGTCGGCAGCCGTGAGAGTGCCAGTCTTGCCTCTAGCAGAGGCGGGGACAGACGGCCCGGCCCCAGACTGCGTGGTCTGAACTGGAGCTTGGACGGGCACGTTATGAACGCCCGGAATGAACGTCATATTCCGAACCCGACAGTGCGCTTCGTATCTCTCTTCCTCGGTACGCACGATCTCAATTACAGTCAAATGGTTTTTCTGCAGCAGAACAAGACGAAACGGTTAAGGAAATCTTCTACCCAAGAAACACGAAGGATTCAATCAGCGTCGGCTGCCCGCCGACGATCGGTGAGCAAACAGCGAAGGCACCAGAAGAGACTGCAGTAACTTACCAGAGCGAGGGCCGTGACGTTCCCTCCTCCCCAGCAATTGATCACCCGAACGTCCTCAATCTGCATCGCTTTCTCCAGAAGAGATTGGAGGAAAGAGTAACTAGCGTGGCAGTGTCCATTTGACCAATCCTCCCCAAGATGATCTTCTCCTTCGTCCACATAGGGAAGAAGCGGACGTTTCAAACCAGTGAAGTCCGAGAAGGTATTCCATGCATCCCCGGGCGTTGTTTTTGGATACATAACGGACACATGAACCTTGGGTCTAGAGTCAATGAAAGAACTCCTTTGAAACCCGGCGGAACTATCAGGGAAGTACTGCATGGTATGAACCGTCCACGAATTACTCGTCAGCCTTGACACGCCTTGAAGAGTGTGATTACACTCAGCATCGAGTAGCCACAAGGATGGGGTGACAAGCTTATTCACCTTAATTGTATCTACCTCCCCATCCAGAATGACCTCCTCCTCCACCTCACGGTGAATCCTCTCAGCGACAGTTATAACGTGTTGTTGTCGCATGTTAGGCATCTCCTTTCCCGCCGGATCGTAGCCAAAGACCACGAACATCTCATACTGCGCCTTGTTGAAGGAGAATGCTCCGCGAACGTCAAGAGCTGTGCACACTTCACCCAGGTCCTGTGCAATCCGAACATCAAACTGTACAGACGACTGCGAAGACTGGTCCACATCCGACTTCCAGTACTTTTGCACAATGTCTTTGAAGAATTCTGGTGTTGGCCCGTGCGACGGCGTGAGCGGATGATTCCGTCCCTTAAGCCACTCCTTCCCCTCAGGACTATCTTCCAAGTCAGCCCGAATATTACTAACCATTGTATCATTGAACCCCTTCTCGACTTCAAGGGAATTCCAGTCATCCATGGTCCACTCAATATGCTTCCCAGTCCCTGGTTTCTTCAGTGCAAAGCCCCTGTAAATACACATGAGCTCGTTCCGGACAATATACTCGAATTTCACACGCTTACACCAATTCTCCATTGATGTTCCATCCCGTTGAACCACCTCTTTCCCAGTGACCTTGACGTACACTTTAAGGTCCAGAATTTCCTTGGCCAGCCTCTTGCATTCGTGGTCCCGAAGACCGATCACGTACTGCATGTCGTTGAGTGTTATGTCCCGGCGGGCTGGCTTTGGGGGAAATCCTGGTTTCAAATCGTCCTCCCCGATGATCCTCCCCTCCTCCCAGGCGTCGAACACCAGTTGCCACTCGTTGTATGTTTCGTCAGACACGAAGACTAAGGGCAACTTGAAGGTTTGGGACGTAGGGGACTTTCCGAGAATCGGACTGAGGTACTCCTTGCAGAACTCCTGCAAGGAAGAAGAAAATGACATTGATAAATAAATCCCACTTCTACAATACGGAGAACCACTTGAGCGTCGGCGGTCCGCCGACGACTTTCAACTACATGGAAACAACAAGAAAAGAGGAAGATGTGAATTACCTTCCATGCGCTGTAGTCATCTTTCTTGTCGATCCTCCCCCGCTCGATCCATTTGGCGCGCATCTTCGCCAGCTGGGACCTGAAACTTACTTCGGCGACTTTATCCTTCACCTTGATGTTTAATGCGTTAGAGACCTTAATGAGGGTATCCTTGTCCTCAGCATATACAGGAATGATATCGTGGTTAAGGTAATACTGCCGCATAGGAGAGTCCAGTGGTTCCTTCTCTCCCAGTTCTCGACAAGCCTCAAACGTGTGCTGGCCCCCAATTATGTACCAGTGGATGCCCTCATCTTCATACCAAGGTACCAGCTTAGATGTGCCGTCATCCAGTGTAAGTGAATACTTGATATTTAGGGCATGCATAGGTCGAAGAAGTCCTTCCAAGCCTTTAAGCTTAATCTCGCCCGTCACTGGATCCTTTACTCTGGGGTCACCACTCATAGGAAGGCAGTACAGCTCGGGCTTCTTCCGGATTGCTCCAAGTCCTTTGTAGAAAAGACTTATCTGATCCTGCCTCTTCCTGAATATCGCTCTGTACTTAAATTCGTCGGGAGCTATGTGTATCCTGTCATATGGAATCTGACAAGGAAGGGCACGTTGCCCGTTGGGGAAGCAGTGCCCAAGTCCCTCCTCCAACGTCTGGTACATGGCAAGGACGTCGGTGTCCTTTGTTTTGGAAGTGAGATTGTTTGCGAGCATGAGAGCTTCCGCCACGGTCTGCTTTTTCTCTTCCTTCTTCCCACCTTTCTTCTTCCCACCCTCGCCCTCAGCAGCCGCTGCCTTTCCCTTCTTCCTTCTCGACGACTCCCCTGTCGTCTGTGTCTCTCCGGTCTCGGGGGTGACTGTACCAGTGCCCGCTTCTACAGCAGACTTGCGGCCGCCTCTTTTCTTTGCTGAAGGCTTAACCGAGTTCTTCGTCTTCTCTTCCATCACTTTGTCCCCGAGCGTATCAATCACGTCGAGTATCTGTTCAACAGCTATGTTCTCGCCCCTGCTCCAAGTAGCCGCATCCTGTACTTCTTTAGAGCACAAGCCGTCCATGCACTTCTCAACCGGAATTACAACCGCGAAGCAGTCCACTGGTGTGCCCTCCGCGACAGGAACCGATGCAAAAACCAAGCACACGTTGTCCTTATCCTCGCATTCCCTGGCACCAATAATCTCAAATCTTGGTCCACCTGCCATTTGCTTCTGACCTATTTTGGTCACGAAGCCCAGCGACATGGGAGTGTCACGCCAGGTGATGCCCCACTCCGTTATCTTCAAATCAGCGAGGAATGTCACCCTCGGTTTCAAGCCCCGTGCGAGTATTTCTACTTCAGGATCAACAACCTTGTCACAGAGCCACCGTAACCCATTTGGTTTTGCGGTGGAGTCGACCTTCGCCCTGCAAAATTAGAATCACAAGATTAGACCATCAGATTCTCACTCCATCGGCGGACAGCCGACGGGGCGGATGGACACGCCCTCCCCATCGGCGGACAGCCGACGGGGGGGATAACCCATGTGAGAAAATAGAAAAATGAAGGACTCAGAAAGGGGTGGCGTCGGCGGTCAGCCGACGGGAGGAACAACCCCATGCGAGAGAACACAAAACATGAAGGGCAAAAGAAGGGGTGGCGTCGGCGGACAGCCGACGGGAGGGACAAACCCATGCGAGAAAACGGAAACATGAAGGACTCAAGAAGGGGAGCGTCGGCGGACAGCCGACTGGACAACTTACCCACTCTCGGAGGCTGCCATGGCGTCGGCGGATGGCCTTTCACCGTCGGCGGATGACCTTCGAACAGCAGCCGACGCGCGCAGGTGAAGGAGCCGACGCCCTCAACCCTAGCAGCCGACGCAGAAAAACCTAGCAGCCGATGCGACCTCTGCGGAGCGCTGAGAAGAGGACAAAAGAGAGCTGAAAAAGAGAAGGCTGGAAATGAGGAGGAAATGTCGGGAGTGGCGGGTGTATACCCTGCAGACCCCCACCTCCCGAGACTGAATCGTCACGCCCGATGGGTCATAACGTATGGCTATGTACATACCATCCATGCATGGATTGTCATCCCTAACATCCGTCCCATCACGCCACGTAGGATGATGATGGAACGTCTTTTGACTTTTTTTCAATCCGTCACCAAGTCATGATGGCCTGGGCATGTAATATGACAGCTGCTCCAATCGCCACGTTCAAATTCGTAATAATGAACTAACATTGTTCTGTGACGGCGGGGGCATCTCGCCGCCATGATGGGATCTTGATCTGTCCAAGGCGCGCAAAATTGAATTCGATTCTGGCGCCAATTTGTACTCCTGGGAATTCATAACTAACCCCCCGTCAGATGCGCATACTTCATTCTATTTCTGTCATTGCACTTTCGATTCCCTCTGAGAGTGCTCCTGACGCACACGTTTCTTGAGAGGACCGTTATTATTCCCGCATGTGCTTAACTTCCCGCACCTTCTGTTGCCGTTTCTGTTGTCTTCGTCTATCGTTTCTGATTGGACGGTTGAGAGGAGTCTCTGATTGGACAGGTTAGGGACATCATACTGCTTCTCAACTAAGGTCCCCTGCAATTTCTGTCGGCGGACGTGTCCGTCATCGTCGGCGGATGCTATTTCTGTGCACACTCCGAGTCGTACGATCCGCGTCGGCTGCCCGCCGAGTCGTCTTCGTTGTCGGCGGATACATTTTACTCCGTCGGCGGGGACACTTCCCGTCGACCCTGTCGGCTGTCCGCCGACGAGGTCTTCAACTTTTATCCAATGGAAGTAGAGCCGATCCAGACGTTTCTAAGGAATGGCCGATCAGGGCGGTGGAAGGTTAAAAAGGGCGTTGTCGTGGCCCTTACTCATTCTTGGCTCTATTATGCAGGCAGGGCAGTGATCCAACGTGTTGTAGAATTTGATCCTATAGTGGTGGTGGTAAAAGTGATTGAGGTTTCAGACAGCATGGAAATGAATATACCATTTCCGGATGAGGGTGTGAAGTCCTTGAGCAACTGCTTAGGACAAATGATATTGTGGGAGGCGGCCGACCTCAGGCCTTTCGGAGAGGTGGAAGACAATGACATCAAGGCCGTCGGCTGCCCGCCGACGGATGTTGAAGAAGATGTCAAGCCCGTTCAAGAATTCCTGGACCTCGCAGAGCAGATGGAAGTTGCGCTCCTCGAGGAATCCGGAGGCTCAAAGCGTTGTGTAGCCGCTGGAGTCATTATGGAGTGCTCTCCTAAAGGAACGTGGGAGGGGTTCTTGATTCCTCACAGCTTCTTTCTAATAGTGAGAGTGTCGTCCGTCAATCCAGAATTCTCTGAAACACCTGCTTTCTGCGAGTTACCGGATGTGTTAACGATCGGGTGTGCTGTGGGGCGATTGGTACTTTGGAGTGGATACAAGGTCTGTCCACTTGTGAACGGCGCGTTGGCTGGCACATGTCCCGTCGGCTGCCCGCCGACGGAACCTCACTTGGGGAACGAAGATGAAGAAATTGATGAAAGCAACTCCGCTCCGTCTGAGCAGGATCTGGGGACTAGGTCTCCAATGAATATCAGCAGTGACGACGATGTGTTTAAACAAGGGGAATCCGACGTAGAAACAGATGATCATTGTTGGGGTCCGGATTCCGGGACCTCGGGTACTCCTTCCACTCCAGATGCTTCTTATCCTGACCGCCACCTCTGGAGAAATCGGTATGTCGAACTTCTTAATGATGATCTATCAGTCCGTGGTAGAGCAATCATTCAAGTATGTTTACCGGACGAGGCATGTGATGATGAAGTCCTAGGGGATACAGAGGTTGGGGTTCTCTTCGTCTCTGAAGACGATCATCTGCAGATGACAACTCTCAGATGGCGTCTGACTCACACTCGCTTAGAAGGGGGTCACCTTCTCTCTGATATAATTACTTACTGCTCCGAGAATTTAGCAGACGCCGACGCGGACGATGGTCTGGATGGTGTCCCGAAGAATGCCTATCGATCGGTGCGGAGGAAAGTTCGCGAAAAAGATGACGTCTCTTCCACTAAGCTTCGTCGAATGGTTGTCCCTGCTGAATGCCGCTTAGTGAGCTCAAAGCGCTGTTGCAAGGACCGATGTTGCCAGACTTTTAGATGGGAAGATACTGTGAGTATTCGTCGTAAGTTTTACGCAACAACATTCCAGGCGAGGCGAGAGATGTCCTTCGCTGTGCAAGGGCACTTACATACTGTACCCGGCAAGCGGAAGCTCTATGTTACTCTTGCGAACGTTGACGTATGTGAAGTGGCGTGGTATATCATTCACGGAGTATCGAAATCCGCGTACTACAGCTACAAGGCTTCGGCCCGAAGTGGTCGTGTCAGTGGGAGTCACGGAAATTCCGGTGTACATCGTCCCCAGATTCACACAATCCAGGCCCGCGCGACGTTGACCACTATCGTTAATGAGAATGCCGACCAAATGCCCAATGAGTTTCGGATGATTGGCAAGAAGAGAGTGGCCGCGCTCAAAGTACTCCCGTCTGCGATGAACTGGAATCACATGCGCGAAATGGCCAACGCCGTAAGTTCCTCCTCATCTTCTTTCACTTTGGATAGTTTACTGAATTGTAGTGATTACTATCGTCGGCTGCCCGCCGACTGGATGACGAACTTCCCAACTGATCGACCTCACTCTGTGCTATTCAGGTCAATGAGCAGTGCAACGCGAAGCTGATTTCGCAGTCCTCCGTTAGTCGCATGAGGAAGGAGTACTTCCGCAACGTTGAGGTCAAGGCAGTAGGAAGTAATTTCTCCAAGTGCACTGAGTGTGACTTCCTCGTTGAACTCATTGCCAAGTATCCAAGAGGGTCGGACGAGTGGCAGAGCTTGACAGAGGATAGGACCAGGCATTTGAACTATCAGCGAGCTTGTCGCAACATTTATTACGGATGGACAACCCAATCTATACAGAGTCCTACTGAGTTCCTATGCATCATACATGATAAGATGGACACATCGAAAACAGCGATCCCCCGCATGCAACGTATCACGAAGGCTACGGCAGGGCTTGGTCAAATTCCGATTTCCTGTACTGGAATGCTGACTCACGGTCACGGAGATGGCGCCTACGCACACTATGCAACTGCCCTGTGGCCAGGAGACCCAAATTTCACAATCTCCTCGTTGTGCAGGGTATTCCGTGCCTTGGAGAGACTACCTGTCCGGGAGTCAAAAGCACTCTTCGAGGCACCGCCACAGAATGAATTCTTTGCAGCGCTAATGCATGGATCGTCACGTTGCATCCCCTCAATTCCACCTTCTAGAGATGAGCCACTCACTCCACCTCTGCCTGGTAGGCCTGCTGTTCCTTTGCCGAAGAAGTTGTATCTCCAGCTTGACAATTCTGCGAAGGACAACAAGAACCGGTTTCTTCTAGCATTCTGCTCGTTGCTGACGGCGAGGCGAATATTCAAGGAAGTTACAGTTGGTTTCCTGATTGTGGGACACACACATGAGGACATCGACGCCCACTTCAGTCACCTATCGAAACTCATTAAGCGAAAGAACACATACTGCCTTCCAGACCTTATGAAGGCATTCATGGATTCTCAGAAGACAGTTGCCTTTATTCCAGAGGTTGTTCAGGAAGTGGCAGACTTCAAAAGTTATGTTGCTGATTTTCATCACGACGGAGGTAATGCGATAGAAGGTCACAGTGAAATGCATCTTTTTAAGTTCTATGTAGTGGAGGATGGGGAGGATGCGGGGTGGCCCGTGATGAGGTACAAGAAGCGTGCAACTGATCCGTCATGGCTTCCACCTGGCAAACCCGTGAAAATGTGGAGGGCAGACAAAGAGGGTAAACCACGTTTGCCCGTCGGTGATCCCAAACCGGTTCCTCATAAGCACTTATGGGGTAGTGTTGAAGTCGATGAGGGCAAGAAGAACGCGGATAAAGAGGTGGCAAGGGCAGCGGAGTGTTCAGAGAAGAGAAATTTCATTAAAAGTGGATTATCTAAGTACATTGAGTACTGGAGAACTGGCATGGCTCGGGATAAGAAATACGCACAAGACATGTTACCATATGTACTGTATTGGGAGCGAATTTTAAAGGAGGTCAACGAGCCACTGCCCCCCAATTCCGCCACCTTACAGGAAGGATTCTGGCCTATCTCAGACTGGAAGCGGGACCACGTCACCACATTTGATGCACAGGACGAATATATACCGGATCCGGATATTCGTCCCGGTGACGAGGATGAGGTGGAGCCCTATCCTTTCTGTGGTCCGAAAAACTCTAGGCCGAAGTCTGTGTTTAACCCATATCGTGACGTTTTACGTGGCGATTGGGTTTTCTGTTGTCCGTGTAAGGAAGACCACCTACCCATTTGGATGGGTAGGGCGATAGAGCCTGTTATAACAGAGCCTGGTCCTAATTACGGTAAGTTCAAGGTTGAATGGTGGACTCCGATGAAGGGCAAGAAGGAAGGTAAGAAGAAGGTTGCGAGAGAGTGCTGGACAAGACGGTGGGAAAGGGAGTTGACTCTTGCGGAGTGGGTGGAGTGTAAATCCGTTGTATACACTCATAGGACCAAGAAAACTACGCATGAGGGGCCCCCAAAGTCCCATCTAATACCCGAAGATGTTGTGATTGCTGCCATGGCAAACTTCGAATCGCATGGAATCTCGATGAACTGGAATGACGAGGAGGAAGACTAGTCGGCTGCCCGCCGACGATTGTGATCTTAGCTGTAGAAGATGTAGCTAGTGATGGTTTCCTCTGTAAACGTTATAGTTGAATATTGTAAACACTGTGATTCCTTCAAATAAGAATTGTATTCTACCATAGACCCAATACTAGTCATGTATTACGCTTTGTCTTCTATTTGTTGTTTTGATGCCTTACTTTTCCTTCTTCGGTGGTCGTCGGCTGTCCGCCGATGCCTCTAACCATGTTAGATAAGCATCATGAACGGTGACTTTGTGAGGCTGGTCTATATTGTATGGCCTGTGATTTTTACGGTGGACACTGTTACTCTAGTCGGCTGCCCGCCGACGCTTTCCACAACATTGGTAGAACCACTATGCGCTTTGAGAAACTGGGAAAAAATATTTATCCATTTCATTATATTCTTATCAGAGTACAACGGTAGTGTTCCGCCCTTTACATGTTACTTTGTATTGTGTATACATCAGAGATGCCACTACTCCTAAAGCCTCAGTAACAAATGCTAACCATGAATTCTACAACTATCCGAGTGTGTGAAGCAGCTCTATTGAAAACGAGCTGGACAGTTCTAACACACAGTAATTCACCCTAAAGCCAAAAAACCAAAAAGCTGCATAAGGTCGCCAACGCCATGAAGCGATCAGTCCTTCGCAGTAGACTTGGCTCGGACAGCACTACACCCAGTATCGACGGATGGATGCACGGATCCAAACAAAGATTACGTGGACTGAGGGCTTGCGTTCCCTCCGCACCACTGATCTTGGCCAGAGCACCGACTTCCAGCACCCTCCAAGTTGTCGTATGCTTCGCCAACAATGCGGAGCCACCCTGCAGTTGACATGGTTTGCGTTGACACCTCCCCTGTGTGGCTGAAGTGAACGCTGCCAACACTCTCGGACTCCTCAGACTCCTCGGACTCCTCGAACGTCAGTGGGAAGGCGATGTCGGAAGCGTCAGAGATCTCCAACAACTCAATGGTGTGAGCAATACTCCAAAACCACCGCGCACATGGCTGCAGAAGGCGTGTGATGTATCTGAACTCTGGAATGGCGGTGTTGCGAGAACGGGCGACCACCGCCCTATACCATGGCCGGAGCTCCTCGAGTTCAGCCGGTGACTCCTGATAACCCAGTGGTCTCACATTGCTACCCCGCCTCACCATAACGACAAAATATTGGACAATATGCGACTAACTTCTACAGTATGCGACCTGCTTCTACAGTATGCGACCTTCTTCTACAGTGGACAGCCGACGAGTTCGTCTAGTAAACTGGTAAACGTTCTAGTAATCCACTTCTCTAGGGTTTTCTGAACGACTAATTGCCAACGTCGACCTAGTCTAGTAGCCCCTACTCCCCTACTCGGCTGGTAGCCGACTAGGACTAGCCTACTCATCATTTGCATTATTTGGACTAGGACTTATTTACTCATCATTAGGACTAGTAGCCCCTACTCTCCTACTCGGCTGGTAGCCGACTAGGACTAGCTTACTCATCATTTGCATCATTGGGACTAGGACTTATTTACTCATCATTAGGACTAGTAGCCCCTACTCTCCTACTCGGCTGGTAGCCGACTAGGACTAGCTTACTCATCATTTTTATCACTAGGACTAGGACTTATTTCCTCATCATTTTTATATGTATTTCAGATTCCAGAGGTCGGTTCAGTGAGGAAGAGGTTGGCTCTCCTAGTCGGCGGCCAGCCGACTACAAAGGACTTCCATTCGTTGTGACCGTGAATACTGTTCATTCTAAACGACGACTCCGGAGTCCTCACAGACGGACACCCCAATGTGAGATGCCTGGCAGTCGTGTCCACTCAGCGGGTCGCCGACGATCTTCCCTTCACCCGCTTCACTTCACAGATCCACATTTTGCAGAGCAAGTATTTCCTTTTATTAGAACAGATAGATTTCTAAGGATAGGGTTTCTAGGGTTTAGGGTTTCTAGGGTTTAGGGTTCTCAATCAGCCACTGGCCGAGAGATTCGGCCATGACAGTGGGACTGGGATGTCCTCTATTCAACATTATAATAAATTCACTCAAATGATTTTATCCCTTGTAAACGGAATGCATTTTTTCATAAATATTTGACATCTTTGTCTTTAAATTTGAGGGATAACACATGAATTGGACGTCTACTGATGATGCAAAGTAGTCCATAATTGAGCGTTTTGTCCATAATTACTTAAATACCCCTTTTTAAAATGAGAATAAAATAATACAAGTTTTCATTCAAGTGCAAAATGAACTAGTTTTTGAAATTAAATTGTTGAAGTACAAGAGTTTTTATATGCATGTTTTAAAGTTCCAAAAAGATTATTCCAAAATCAAAGATAAATGATTTACTGATATAATCATAGTAGAATAAGCTATGAAAGTATCACGAAGATGGGCCCCCTCTACGTGGTCCACCTTGTCTTCCTTGTCCACCACTTCCTTGTCCACCACTTACTTGTCCACCACTTCCTTGTCCACCTCTTCCTTGATTGCTGCCTTTAGTTGGAACTGAATTAGATGCACTGTTTGCCGTTAGGCTTGATGGAAATGGAAAGGGGAAAGGATTGGTTCCATTAAAGTTTCCAGGGAACGGAAAAGGATTTGTTCCATTGAAGTTTGGTGGGCCTCTTCCATCACCAGGGCTTGGAAAGGGATTAGTTCCATTAAAGTTTGGTGGACCTCTTCCATCTCCGGGAAATGGAAATGGACCTCTTTGAGCATATATAGTTGATTGAAACACAAATATTGATAGTAATAGTATCAAAACATACTTGATGAAAGCCATGATGACGATTCTTTCGAATATATAAAAATATAAAACAACAAAATATAATCACAAATATAAAATAAACACAAGCAGAGGATAAAATATAAAATACAATAATAGGAGGACCTAATTTATATCAATGACACACTTTTATTTTAAGATTATATGTAAAAGTGAACAATTTGAATTAAAAGTAACCTATCTTAAGTTCCATATCAATATGTAAAAATTTAAAAACTAAAAATGTCACTTTTGAATTAGTGATTGTTTACCCCACACATGTAAAATTTAATTTTATAATAACAAAAATATTAAAGTAAAAAATATATATATAATAATTTTTCATTTTCCAATTTTTTGAAATTCATTTTTATAGTTTCACAATATCATGCATATTAATGGTAATACAGATATGTAAACCAAAATGAGTTCAAACCAAATTTCAGTTAAATTTTATTTTAACAATGATAAACGAGGCCTTCACATTCCTATACACAACCGTTCTATCATGTTCTTCAAATATGATTTAAACACCTTCATTAAAAAGCACAGATCATTCAGAAAAAAAGTAAAAAGTAAAAGCCACCACTCAGAGACATCTTCTTTATTATCAAAAAAAGGCACACGCATTCTAAGGTATACACACCCATGAAGGTGAATGAACCCATGACTGATATGTAGGCTTTCCATGACAGATAAGTAGCCAAAAATTTTATGAACAGTAGATTTAGGATGGATCCTACAATAGAATGCCTCTGTGAGTGTGACAGAATCAAGTAGTCATATGTTTGTTCACTAATCTAAGTATTGTCGGTCATTAGTACACCTATATGTCGGTTATGGGTAAACCTAACTTTTGAACAAATTTTTTTATAGTAATTTGATTTTTACTGAATTAATTTTGAAAAAATGCTCATTCTTCATGAACCTTATGATACTACGCATGAAAATAACTCCTTATTGAAAACCCAAGATTTACTATGCTGAAATGCTTAAGTTATCGGTCATAGGTGTGTATAGCTTAACACCTTTGTCCACACTCATGCTGCTATTGCCTGCTGTTCAACTCTCTAAGCTTGAGCTCCGGTGGGCGATGATGGCCTAAGCAGGGTCGAAGAGGGGCACAAGCTCTGCACTTATCCTTTCCCTGCCAGTCACCAGCTCCGCTTGCTCCTTGAGGTACAGCAGCCGGTCCAGCAAGATATATCTTATGACTCTATCACTGGAGCCAGTATAGCTCTCATTGAGTTGAAAGGAGCCACCAAATCCTGCAACATTATCCCAATTGAAAAAAAGAAAAAAAATCAGAATCAAGGTGTTTTTGAGGTCAAATATGAGGTCTAGAAGTTGTGTTGGTCGAGGTTTTCGGGAGGAGTTTTTGTGCATACCTAATCAGGTGCCACTTCTCTCCAGTTAACATGAAGTTGATTCAAAGCTTATTTGAAAGTTATGAAAGTTGAACCAAAGTTGATTATTCCTAATAAAATCAATTGTTAATCAAACAAAATTATTCAAAAGTTAGAAAATTCAAATTAAAAACTTTAAAAAGTGGAAAAGGGTGACGAATGGACAATTGATGTAGAGAGAAACAAAAAGGTTGCATAAGTCTTCTCATATTCCATGTATATATTAAAAAAACAAGCAAATATATATAAGTGAAATAATTAACAATGGTCTTGGTCTTTGTTTCATAGGGTCCTAAATACATTGTTTTTTCACTTCAAAGACTACACAATGTTTCAGTTCATATAGTCAATAATTTCAAAAAATATCAACAGGTTCTTTCTGTAATTAACCCCTCAAAATCCAGCCGTCTTTGGAAGCTCCAAGCTCCAAGCTCCAAGTTCCAAAACTGTCAATTTTGACCGCTTTGTGGGAATGACGGTTTGGACCAGTTTATTTTCCTTTTTATAGACATCTAACCGTAAGATCTTGTACTTTACCTTCTTTAGAAGTACTGGTGAAATTTTCAACCGTTGGATGTTTACCATTTGTGAGATTATAATGTTCAAAGTTGCAGCAAAAGTTGTTTTTGGTATAAACCGAATGACATAGGGTTAATGGTGAAAATGGGGACTTGATGTTCATTATCCCAAAAAATTTGCTCATATTTTTTTTCCATGTAGGTAATCAAGTTGGGTACCTCCATGAAAAAATTTAGAGACTTATTCCTTTTTTAGTACCTTCATAAAAATTATTTTCTAGAAGCGGTTCTAAAAGCGTTGACTTTACGTGTACTTGGTTTTAGAAAAATCTAAACGGTCGTTTTGGGCGAAATTATTTTTGAAAAATTTCAAAATCTCAAATTTTGACGAATTTTGAAAGAAATAGTTCAAAAATTTGAAGCTTGTCTTTGTAATTTTTGGAGGCTGCCCCTGTAAAATTGGTATATTTTTGGACTTGGGTCTCTTTGGAATTTGAGTGGTGGTTTGGTTATGAAATTAGGGTTATTTTTAAAACCCTAATTTTAAGCTACCCGTTTTGGACTTGAAACCTAAAATTTCTAGATGAAGGTATTAAAATTGGAATTTGGCTTTGAAAATTTTACCAAATACACTTTGCAATATATGGAGCATCCAGTTAAAAATCAGGCAAAAATATGAATTTTAACCCCTTCATCTTGGCTGCCCAAAACATCAAAAATCCATTTCGGCTTTCCTGGATTTTTAGGGGTTAATTCTTAGATCTTGCATATGAATGTGGAAAGACAACCCTTTTTTTTCATTTTGCTTCTCCTTATTAGGCATAACATGTTTGAATTTTTTTTGGGGTCAAATATAAGAAAGAACCTATGTGAATTAACCCCTAAACGCCCAAGGGTGTTTTTCATCAAAACTGCCTGAAAACAGCCCCTCTCCAAAGCAAGGTGGATTTTGCAAACTTGGGGTTTTAATTAGTACATCTAACCGTAAGATCTTGTAGCTAACTTCTATGTCTACATGTCCACCAAATCTTACACACTCATTCCTCACCAATTGCAAGATCCTAACGTTCAAAGTTGAAAAACGAGTTTTTTTCCCTGCTCAAAAAGGAATCAGCAGAGTTTTGAAGGCCCAAATAACCATTTTTTTGCATTATGAATTTTGGGGATTTTGACGCACGTCAGAGAAGACTGAGTTAGCTAATTGTGTTAAGAAAATCATATTCAAAAAAGTTGTGGAAGGTTGCCAAAAAAATCATTTTCCGCTAGGGGGTATACTGAAATTCACAAACAAAGGCCATTTTTTGACAATGGTAATAGCATATGAAAAAAATTTGGATTATAAATCCGAACGGTGGGAACATGCTTTACTGCCTTATCTATACATAGAAATTTTTATTTTTGAAAAATATCAAAATCTCGATTTTTGGTGGAATTTCAAAATTTCGGCTTTGGGCAGATTTTGGCAGATTTTGGCAATTTTGGGCAGTTTTGGGCAGTTTTGGGCAGAATTTGCTGCATTGACAGTGGCTGTGAGCTTGCCCGAATGCAGCTTTTGACACTCAAAACCCCATAACTTTTTATTAGTATGTTTAAAAAAATAAAAAAATAAAAAAATTTGCACAAACCTCTTCAAAATGCCTACCTAACTTATTTTTTTCAAAGATTTAGGAATTAAATTGGAATTCTAGGAACCTGCCCAAATTTTAAAAACGCCCATTCTAGGACTATGGGCCTTTAGGGGTTAAGGTCTGTCATATGTACTTGAAAATGTAAGGATTAACTTAATATTAATAATCTCAAAGCAATTTTATTTTTTTGTCATTGTAGCAAGTGATCATTGGATTTAAAAGGATAAGATGTAGTGGATAGAATAAATAATGCAAATAAAATTAACTTCAAATGTCTTTTTTAGAATTGCATAACTTGCTACATATAGTAGCAAGCTTATTTATCAACTAAATTTTATTTGTACTTGAGGATTCTTGACCTTCTACCTGTTTTTGGATCCTTAAACAATGAATGAGTATCCATTTATCTAAATCAATGCCTATGGTTGATGAAGACTTGTAATTTCAAACTAATTGAACAACTCAAATTTGGTGCTTTGAATTTAATAATTATAAAGCAAATTAAATTAACCAATTAAAGCACATGCCCGTACATTCTGTGCAACATACAGCTTGGAATTTACTAAAACAGAGGCCCAACAACCACAAGTTTTACCATAGTTCTCATCTCATTCATACAATATATCGTGGAGATAGATTTTGAAATTTCTAATACCTTAAGGGTGTAAGCATGGTAAAGTAGACCAAAAAAGTGCTTATCTATCTGTCAATTTCAGCCCTTTTGCAAAAACTGCACAAAAGTGATGAAAAGATGTAATTGAAGTCAATTTGTTTTGCTAATATAGATTCTCAACTTGTTTTTGTACAACTTGGAAAAGTTTCATGCAAAGTAAACACTTTAAAGTTATTGTATGAGGGCTTCAAACCCAAAAAAAGTGAATGCAGTCATTTGAGAAAGTGGCTAAAAAAGAATTAAAAACTATCTAAAAATCCCTTTTGATGGAGTGGTGCCCTCTGTATGTGTATGTTTAAGATGTATTCTAAAGTAGGCAATTCATATACTCATTGTTTGATTTGGGGTTCCAAAAGTACCGCAAGGATGTTTTTTAGGAGGGTCACTTCCGCAATATTTTTTGTGAATTTTTTTTCCACTGAACATTGTTTTTTAAATTGAAAAAAACATCCTCTAAAGACAATAGAGGGCACCAAATGAAGAAATTAAAACTTTGAAAAGTTCATTTTCATGATTTAGAACTAGTGGTCAAATTAAGTTTCAATTGAAAATGTTTTCTTCATGAAGATGCATAGAAGATACCTTGTGACACCCAAAAACGTGACTAAAATGCTCAAAAACTACACCAAAATGCTCAAAATCAGATTTGAGCTTTGAAAAAGAGCAGACTTCATAATCACTTCCAAATGATCACATGTGTTACTTTGTGGTCCACTTTACCGTGCTTACACCCTTAAAGATTATTGGTTCTCCATCTTAACTTATGTTTTTTAATAAACTTATCTACTTTACAATTAGCTTAAAATGAATATTTGTGGGGAAGCACAATAAAGTGGACCACCAAGTGCAATATGTGATCACTAGAAAGTGAATATGAAGTGTGCTGTTTTGTATAGCTCAAAGCTGATTTTGAGCATTTTGGTGTAGTTTTTGAGCATTTTAGTCACTTTCCAAGGTGTCATAAGGTATCTTACACACATCTCCATGAAAAAAACATCTTTAATTGAAACTTAATTTGACCCCTAGTTCTAAATCACGAAAATGAACTTTTCCAAAGTCTTGATTTCTTCATTTGGGGCCCTCTATTGTCTTTAGAGGATGTTTTTTCCAATTTAATAAACAATGTTCCACTAGTAGAAATCCCGGTCCGAAATGATGAGCAAGTGATTCTGATTTGGTCCCATATGACTAGGAAATGGCGCTAAGGAAGTTCACAGCACTCTGTCGACTCACGTGGCATTTTTTGTCCTGTATGACTATGTCATATCGGACATATCTTGATATACCCATCATAACGGACTGCACCGTCATCTGCAAAATTTATTACTCGTAGATTTCCGTGGAATGTTCATCCTTGTGTGGTTTTCGAATATGTTTTTACCTATTGGGACATGTTCTGCAGATATACATTACTAGAAGTACCACCGGGTATGGATTTTGATGCAATCTGCGTAGTCCATGACCTCTTCCGGTGGGAACTGGTTCAGGTGATTATTTAGATAACAGTTCATCTTTGAAACAAGTGATTAATTTTTTGAAAGCTAGTTTGTTCATTCGCCACTACTATTCAAGTTCACCACAATTCATAACATTGATAACATGAACTCCAAGCTAGAGCACCAGAAGTTGCAATTTCACATGCTCAATATACAGTAAGCATCAAGGAACTTTCGGTAAATTTTCATTTTTATCAGAGTGAAATCATTAACATCAAAACACACCCGAAATCTGTATCTCCTGAACTTAAGAGTTGGAACAACAACATTTGAACAGGCTAACCATGACTACAAGTGCGTAAAACCCCAACCAGAATATCGAACTCAACCAGGATAAAATTAGAGCCAGCTGCAAGTCGAATACTCCAAACAATAGAGAAACAAGTCATTCTGATTTCTCCAACCGCTTTGGCTCGATATGTGGAGAGAGACACCGAGGGCTGTTTAGACTGCGAGAGAGAAAGTTGCTAGCTTCGGCCAAACACAGCAGGAGCTATTCCTCACTATACTTAACACAGACCTTGAGAAGCTCCCCATGTCACTACCCCCCGATCAACACCACTGCAACGTCAATTCAGCTATCCCAAATTCCAAAATAACCACACATCACACAATCAACCAGTAAAGACCCTTCAAAATACATATCAGTAACACAAGGTTTTCAAATTCAAAGTGAAACAAGATTATCTTGGCCCTTCATCAATGAGTCCCAATTCACAAAATGTCGCACCTGAGCTTTTCCATATCCGGTGTCCTCGGAGCAAAACAAAATGCGTAGCATCTGCAGAGTACTGGTCATCTTCAAAACCTAAAATGTATTTTCATTCTATTCCGTGTCTACTATGAAATAATCCCCGGGTATGTAAGTTCCTCTGATTATAATCACAGAACTGGGCGGATTTGCTGCATAAGAAGTCCACCGCCACTACACGTATTACCACTTACTCTCGACGAGGAGGTGAATACATGTGCGTATCAGAACATTTACCATCTGTACTCCTCTCCACGCCATCAATCAAGGTCGAGTTCTGGATTGTCACATTCGCCAGCATAATCAGTAAATTCGAGGCAAGGTCTTCAGTATTTCCAGTTCCCGCAACCGCTCCATTGACCTCAGGTTCCGGAGCATTACTTCCCATCAGCTCCTCCGCCATGTCCGCTAACACCAGATCATCGAGAGTCAGCTCATCCAACGCTTCGACCACGCACGGTGAGGAAATCACCGTGGCACATACTGAGCAGCTTGGAGCGCTGCCACAGCTCGTCACTCCGTCTTCATCGACTTTCGTCCCCTGCGACACAACCTCCGAACACCATGAAGATCCTTTTGTCCAACACAGGGAAAGAGGAGACGAGTCTAGGACAGACGTAGCATCAGTATAGTCATCAACGACGATAGGATTAGCCGCTGAACTCCCAATCGCCTGTACAGGTGTATGATAATTTGCCAAATACTCTGCAAATGTGAAGTTTGCGGCACTGCCCAACATACGGATCTCGCGATTGCACTGCTCTGTCAGGACATAGTTATCAGAGTTTTCTAGGAAACGTCCAAGGTGTGGCAAATCCGGCAGCCATGGTTTTGGAACTTGACCACCTACGGCACCTCGACGCATGAAGACCAACCCCATCCATGCTAGCAGTGCCCCTTTCTCCGAATCCATTTCTACTTACAAACTACCTCACTGAAAAACCCCACAGCAATATCAAACTCCCAAAATATGCCTCGACAAAACACATATCTGTAAACCCCATCAGAGTACCCTGATAGTTGCCTCCTAATACACCTGACTCCTGAACTCTATGCGCAGTAGCACAAGAAATTAGGTCACCATTAATGTCTTCGTCTTCCTGCATCTCCCAAAACCATCAGAAACCGACCTCGACCACCCCAACATGTCCAATCCCCATATTACGGTTCACTACGTACAAAAATCGGCAACACCCAAAACGTCGAACTCAATGTCAGAGGACATCCTAGCTTCGCATGGTACAACAATCAATGGAGACGACACATATAACAAGTAAGCTATCATCGTATAATTGTGTCAACAACCATCATAGAATATTTGCGGAAACGCATTCATAGTCTATGACATAACTGCAGCAGGAATCAATACTTTGGATACGTTTACTGTCTCCATTACATTCTTACAGACAGTTGACTGGGACAACAGATCATTACGCTTTCCATGCAAGGAAGTTCTACATTAGAACTATGAAGACCAACCTGCACCTTCATAGATACATGTTCACGGATTATGCATCAGATACCGCCAACCAACAACCAAAAACATTTAAACAATATCATCTGCTGTGTCTGTTTCTAAAGCCAAGATGAAGTGTTCTTACTGCCCTTGTGTATGATCAGTCTCACTGAATCGCTAATATGAATGTGTACTGAACGTCTCGGTTTTGGAGTAGAATTTAATGTTCGCTACTTGTAGATTTTCTAACACAGTAATGAACGTAAAAGCTCTGGAAATCCTCTACTCTAACTCGGCGTCCTCAGAACATTGTCCATTATATCACTACAACACCACTACGAAGGTGACGGTAGTTGAATATGAGAAAATCATTTTGTATCCATCCTGCCACAGTGAAGCAAAAAAACAAGAACGACCAAAAAGGTAAAACCAAAAACGACCAGTGCGTCGCACACAACTTCAGCAGAAGACGGTCGACACAGAAGTTACTCGCACGAACAGTACGACACACTCGTCGCCACATCACAGACGCAGTGGTCTCCGCTTTCCGCACCATCCTGAACTCTTCCACTCCCTTCGCTTTCCTCCACGTCGGTGGTCATCCCATCGGAAGCATCGGACATGGATAGTCCGACTTCAAGACTGCGGCGATCAGACACAGGGTCGGAGCTCGTGTAATTTGTTGCGGAGAAATCGGACTTGTCATTGGAAGACCCGTCGGAGGAATCTTCAATGTTGATCGGATTGGCTGCGCAAAAGCCACGAGTCTCTCCGGGTACGTTCAACTCTCGGAGGAATTCGTCGAATGTGTACCCGGATACACGACCAAGGTAAACCACCTCCTCGTAGCATTTCTCTGTAAAAGGAAACGCGTTAGATATTCGAACAAGGTTAGCAAGCTGAGGGACATTTGGGAGCCAACGCTTCTTGGCCCATCTGTCCTTCGCGTTCCGATTAAAGAAAATCACTGACATCCAGGCCATCAGACAGCCTTTCTCAATGTCCATAATCGAAGAAACCCGCTCAACACCAACAAACAACTACAAATTTAACACTGAATGAACACGCACACACTGCTCTGCCACACAGAGAGGGGCTCCTTTGTATACCACATTGGAAATATGTTTTGGGAGAGATGATCATGGAGATACAGGGAATGACTTGACAACCTCGGATCTGGACATGAGCACTCGGAAATTCATCATACCAGGTGAGATGGGCAACTCGGATCATGATTACTTACGCCCCCATTTCGCTACACCACTGTCATGTCATGGGTCCATTCTGCCCCTTAACCGCTTGTCACATTTCTCAATGGGTCCTGTTAACCGTGGCCCCTGTCAGGCAATGCAATGACACCAACCAGACTGACCAGTTAGAGACAATAAATTAAGAAATTGTATACATTCGTAGACCAACACTTGTAGTAGTAGTCTAGATCTTAAATTGAACTTACGCCTGGCACTGCTACTTGGATTCCCATGTAGTAATGAAAAACGAGATGTTATGTGTGGAATCAGAGTCCTCGAAGGGAGCAGTGCGTTTGCAAGTGACTGTCTCCTACCAGAAACATAACCAGAGCCGGATTTATATTAGCATTAATGCCATCGAATGCACTGAAAAGCAATCGTTTGCTATTTGTATGAAAATAGTATTTCCATCTCTTCGTTTCCCTTCAAGATTTGTGATATTCACATTACAGACGTCCTTTGTTCCACTTGCAATAATTAGCACATGTTTAGGTATTTACAAATCAGACACAGTAGTATTGTAGTTTATCTGTCAAATGATCTTATTATGGTAGAAAGTCAATTAGCACCTACATACACTGATGAAGCATAAAACAACATGAAATCATCAAAACAAGTGACCATGGAAGACAAGGGCGAATGCAGGAATAACATTTTCACAAACCAGGAAGTAGACGCCAGGGAAGCACTTTCCATTTTTCAAGAAGCCCACGGCTATTGAGTACAGTATGTACATCTCCATGACCTCCTGTTTTACTCTGACGGACAATGAAAACACATTGAGTAAAAATGCTATATTTTTCATTTTTTCACGAAGTACAAATACTTTCAAGTATTGCATGCTTTTGATATTTAAGACCATGGTTTCAACTCCGTTCTATGAAGATACAATGTAAAACAAATAAAAATTGCTTACCTGAATGATTTACGGATCGGAGAGGACGAGAGCAATGCCAGCATCGTCATCTGCCGAACGTGCTAGCTTTGTTACTTCAATTCTACTTGACCGTTTTTAAATGTCTTGTCGTAAAACAGAGTCTGCAATCCACACGTACACCTCCCGAGCACAATTTCGAGAACGCCAGATACAAAGGCAGTAAAGGGTAAACCGGAAAAACCGGAGTTTGTTTCAAATATGCACATTCATATGATCTACTGTAAGCAAACCGACACAACGGAATTAATTCTTTTTCTTCTTCATCTCACCAGTCCTGCCTCTGCGTTGTATTGATGGTGATACATTACAGGACTGCCTAAGATATGCTCTGTTCGAATGGTAAAATTGACAGGGTGAATAAAGACGATTAATTTGAACATATTGTATTACAGTGCAAAAGGCAAGAGGAAGGTGTCAACAAATCAACGCAAAGGCTGCACGATGTAAAAAGCTTATGAATAACGCTTACGGCCATCTTCCTTGATGCGGGTTCTCTAATCAGATACCATGATTAAAACGGTTACCATAGAATTAAAATATTAATACTCTGCATCCTACTAATGCTTATCACACATTTTCAAGAACTTCGGAAACAAGCCATACATTGAGTGAGTAGATATTGTTTTCAGCAATGCATAATAAGAATTCAGAAAATGGAAAAACTACAAGCGAAAATGGGACGTCGTAATTCTGTAGAATACAACTTAGGCCAGAACTACATGAACTTCAACTACGACTAATCAATACCTTGATATAATCACTTCAAAATCACATTGCTCCAAGATGAACAGTTCGGAGGGTAAGGGACACAGGAATAACCAATAGCATAAGGGCGTGGTTTGACAATCATTTGCATTGCTTATTATAAATGGCCGTTCGCATATACAGAAAGGAATCGACTTGTATGCAACTATGGGAACGCACACGTCAAGTCTAACCAGGAGACGGAGCAGTTGGACCTTAATACGGCAGAGGTTGCATTCTGAAGGTATGTGTCCAGAACGGGCATATTAAGACATCTTCTATGTCATCGAATAAACATACACGCGCCTCACTCGTGCCTGCGATTACAAATATTGCACAACACAGACCCCACGGCGTTATCATAACAATTAAGTTTTAGATGATAAATATAACCAATATACAATACATAGCTTTACGCAAGCCCTTACAGGAGCCTATACATAAACCAGAAGTGTTCATTTGTTTTCAAAAAAAATAAAATAAAAAAATAAACCAGAAGTGAAGGGTCGCACACGGGTTTGAATACTGATTTATTTTTCTACTCTCTACAAGCTTTTGAAACAGTGTATGCACAGTTCTCCAATCTTTTACTTGTTACTTTACTGTCATAAAGGGCTATGATGAAGTACTGTTTTAAGGCTCTGCCTCATTCGATACTGTTAAAAAGAACTATAAATCCTCAAAGCGGTCTATATATAACTCTAATTTTCCACTCTAAGCCAGAGAATAAATACAAAGCGAACAAGGTGATTCCTGCATATCAAAAACTTACAAATCCGGACAGCCCCCTTTGTTGTACACCTCGTTGAACGGTGTTAGATATTCTGTTTCGGGTCAGGACTGTCGCCTTCGGGGACTGGAGCATCCTCTTCAACCTTCCGAGAAGTAACCACCTCCAATTTCGCTTTCTTCGACTTCCAAGAATGCCAATCCGCTATATTAACATTTTGTCTCCGACGCTCCTTCGTGTCGGAAGAGTCAGAGTCACTTGGAGTTCCTGGTGCGGTTTGACGTCTCTTCCTCTTGAACGATGGAGCTCTTAGCCTAAGTCCTTTCAATCCCCTACGGGGCTTTGATTTTTCCCCCAAAAATTCTCGGCCGGGTTCACCACTCTGTACATGCATGACTGTAGAAGGGGTGCCTCCACTGTTCAGAAAAGACATTGTACTGTTAAGATTAGGAATGGTCTCATCTTCCAAGACTACACTTTTCTCTCGCATGTCACTCTCCTGGTTTGTACTGGCCATAGACTGGCGATGCTCCTCTACATGATCTGTTTCTATGAGTGTTTTTCCTTTCAGGTTTCTCTCTTCCTCGGTCGCCATAGAGCTAGTCGCCCCCTCCCTTCAAATTCCCTCTCTTCACAGTAGACAATTGAGAACCAAACCAACAAATAAAGTACAAACTAATCCTTTCTAACTGTAATTGATATGAAGCATTCTTCTATTTACCACATGGATGCAGTAGAAAAAGGAATCTAGTTCTAGAAACCATTGAAGAGAGGAGAGTACCAGTGAAACATAGACTTCGCTAGTGCCTTTTGCGTGACACTCCACTGGCTGTAACTCCGAAGTCCAAGTGCAGCATGCAATAGTCTAGAGCTCTGCATTGGAAACTAAATTATGAAACTGTAAGATAACTCCACTTGTCCGAGAACATTCAGATTTTTGAAATTGAAGACTATGTGAATTCTCTGGACCGGGACAAGTGATAAATAATGACAGCAAGATCGTGGTGACATATAGACAGTTTGCAATTACTTATGAAGATTATCCATAGCTTCCATTTGCAGATTTTTAATGATTATCATGAACTGCAGAGGAACTAGGACAGTAGTCGATCGAAATTCCAATGCCCTGCCAGTGACAAATTATTATCCCGGAACTGAGTGGAATGTAATATACCTAGTCGTCGGGAACCCTCAATCGGCAAATATCGAAGTCCATCCTCTCCTATCCCGAACAGGTTCGAGGTGAAAGTCCTGCTGTCACTTCCTCACAAAATCCGAGCATTTGAACAGCGGTCACACGGCGCCAAAAATTAGCAGTCGACATTGATGTTCTAACACATGGAGCTCCATTTAGAAAATAACTCTAGCATTCGAGCATATCAAGCAAGATAGCATATGTTTACCATACCCACTGAACTCGGAATCTGAAAAATTGCCAAGTCTTTTACAGCATAAGTAGAGTAAATCATCATTCACTTGAAGGCAGTGCACATTGTACTCTGTGCTACAATATACATTTCTCTTCAACCGTCGCTAACATCTACCCTACAACTAGTCCACACACGGGCCAACTCAACAATCGGCGCATGACACTCTTCTCGTGCTTTTTGCTCCAGTTCCACCAGAGTCGCCAGTTCCTCCTCTGCTGTTTTTATCATACCCCGCAAATGCTGAAGTCTCTGAGTACCCCGCCACCACAGGTTGAATGATCTTTCCTTGTCCACCCGTGCGTTCATGACATCTTGTAGCTGACTACCCACTGATCTGTCCACATCCACTTGGGATCGCCTGAAACGTGCCGTCTTCACCAGAACAAGTAGATTTGCAAGGACATCAAGTTTAGCATCATAAGCCTCTTGTCTAATCCTGAAGTCTGACCTGAGCTCAGGAACATCTATGAAATCAGCCTCGGCACGTAAGTTCTGAAGCTCAAGTCTACTGATGAGGGAACCCATCTCGGCGTTCCCTAACTTCTTAACACTCTTCACCAGCTCCTCCATCTCTCATAGGCTCGAAGATAAACTAACTACTCTCTCTGCTGTACTACTCCTTGTATGTGATCGGTGAGTTGATTACCGAAATAGTTATACAATTTGTTTCTGTGCACGATGAATGCTAGGAAAGGAAAGTCCATAGTGTGTATCGCGAACATTACAAATACACTCATAGTTGCAACAGTTCATGCCCATGCCCTCCTACGGCATTGCATGCATGATCACAGATATGAATAAAAATATATAAATTTAAAAATAATAATAATAATAAAAAAAACATAACTACAACACCCTCAGCTCACATCGAAAACCCTAAGCCCCTACATCCTAAAGCTCCGCTCTTAAACCTTGAACACTCTAGCGCTGGGCATCAGATACACTAAATCCACAAAAAACTGTAAACGACATATCATACCTGAGAAATTGCCTCTTTGGTCTGGTAATTAGCGCCACATCATTCAAACAGAAGGTCCACGCGGTCGAGCAATGGTTCAACTCATGCGGCCTGCAAAACCTCCAGAGAGCACTGGTCAGCTCACAATGAAACCAAACATTACAAATACACTCATAGTTGCAACAGTTCATGCCCATGCCCTCCTACGGCGTTGCATGCTTGATCACAGATATAAAAATAAAAATATAAATTTAATAAAAATAATACTAATAATAAAAACAGAACTACAACACCCTCAGCTCACGTCGTAAACCCTAAGCCCCTACATCCTAAAGCTCCCCTCTTAAACCTTGAACACTCTAGCGCTGCGCATCAGATACACTAAATCCACAAAAAATTGTGAACGACATATCATACCTGAGAAATTGCCTCTTTGGTCTGGTAATTGGCGCCACAGCATTCAAACAGAAGGTCCACGCGGTCGAGCAATGGTTCAACTCATGCGGCATGCAAAACCGCCAGAGATCACCAGCTCACAATGAAACCAAACACCGGACTTGTTAATCAAGTGAGAATATTACAATAGAATGGACAAGAGTGAAATGGCCGACGCTTGATGTCAATACGCCTAAGATTTAAAAAACGAAGAAAAAAAAATGGGGACCACGGAACTGTGCACCTGAAGCGTGATGAGCTCGTGCGCGGCAGAACTCATGCGCATGTGGTGGCGGATACTCAAGCGTGGTGGGGTGGTGGCGTGGGGACCGTTTGAAGCCCGGCACAAGCACCCGGAGGTTGCCACGGCAGCGTCAAACGGTTGCCCACGAGCACCAGGCCATCCAGGCCCGATCTGGAAGGGAACTGTAGTTGTAGCATATATATATTCTACCATATCAAGTTCGACAAACGATATGGGATATCAGTGCCTCTAAATCCAAATCTAGAATTACAGTTTGTGTTGCTCTTGTTCGTCAGGTATTTCTTCGCCTTTAATGATTTAATTTAAATGGAATGTGGTGTACATGTGTGCAACTCCCGAAAATTGCAAGACAGATTCAATTAAAAAAATATTCAGGTATTTCTTCGCCTTTAATGATCTAATTTAAATGGAATGTGGTGTACATGTGTGCAACTCCCGAAAGTTGCAAAACAGATTCAATTAAAAAAATATTCAAAAAGGTGGGGGCCCCTGCCAACTGGGCACCTGAAGTGCGGTGAAACTCTAGCTCGGTGAAACTCAAGCGTGGTGGGATGG
Source organism: Ceratodon purpureus (assembly GCA_014871385.1). Classification (NCBI taxonomy): domain Eukaryota; kingdom Viridiplantae; phylum Streptophyta; class Bryopsida; order Pseudoditrichales; family Ditrichaceae; genus Ceratodon; species Ceratodon purpureus. Next base: position 16,521,485 of record CM026422.1, on the reverse strand, counting down.
TGGCGTGGGGACCGTTTGAAGCCCGGCACAAGCACCCGGAGGTTGCCACGGCAGCGTCAAACGGTTGCCCACGAGCACCAGGCCATCCAGGCCCGATCTGGAAGGGAACTGTAGTGGTAGCGTATATATACTCTACCATGTTAGATTCGACAAACGATATGGGATATCAGTGCCTCTCTAACAGTGCACCTGGATTTCTACTTCAGCTTTTTTATGTACTCGATGAGCTTCGTGAACAGTAAAATTTAGCTTTTGTATGCAGCACTGTCGTCAGGGACTTGTGAATCATCTGCTCACATAACTTCCAAACGTTTCCATAGGTGTTTCCTGATCAGCTAGCATATCCGCTACAAGTTGATATACTTCTGCTGTTTGATTTTAATAAATTACATGGTGCATGCAATGCTGCAGGTTTAGTCAGCTTCCAGCACAGGTCCTGTCTGGCATTGTTTTGTCTGTTTGCAAAATGCTTCGAGATTCAACTTCTTCTATCAATCAGAGCTTCGTGAACAGTAAACTGAGAAATAAAATTTAGATCTCGGTTTGCCGAAACATACCATAAGTATTGCATTGCAGAAGACCCAACACATACCATAAGACCCAAGAAAATCACAAGTAATCAATCATGGCAAACCTCTTACGGAGCACAGTGCGCCATCTCAAATGACTTCCGAAACCTTTACATACATTGTGGAACGATTTACCAAAGAGTTATAAAAAGAAATTATCACCATCCCTTTCATTACTGTAATTTCCCGTTACATCGTTTCCAATTTCAACCTGTTCTTCAGCATAAGACATACAACTTAGACCATTACAGTGCTCTACCCTGTGCTATTGAGATTAGATCAATACAGCACTATATTGGTTCCTGTTGAAATCGAAAAAAAACTACAGGAAATTATGCTTGAAAAATCATCACAGATCATTCGAACATCACTCCAATACAGAGCACTACATTTCATTAGAATCTCGAAAATCTGTCATCGCAAGTCTGTTTTCCTCGTCGGTCAACTCCATTGCAACAGATGCCCCCCTGGGGGGAGGTATGTGATCGATGGACGGAGGTTTCAGACCTGGGGCTTCGACAGACGTTGTAATTATTTCCTCATCCTGTACTTCCTGCATCACTCGACGTGAGCGCGACTCTGTCCTCATCACAACCTTCCACCCCCTGCGATCTCTTTCATCCGAGAAAAAAACCTGCGAGCATTGTTCTGGAAAAATAAAAGGGTCGTGGTCCCTTTTTTCCCTGTGTTTGAAGTTGACAATGAGAAATCCATCCCTATCCCTCATGTATGTGGGATTCCCCCGGTTGTCAGTAGCTTTCACCCAACTACATCTGAATAATACAATGGGTGTATACAATTTTCCATAATCTAAACGAAGGATATCCATGATCTCACCGACAGTGTACCTCTTCATCACCTCACCTTCGTCCGTGATCCACTCATGAAGACAAACAACCCCACAGTCATAAGAGTCCAATGTCTCAGTGCGGTCGTCTTTAACGCGATAGTGGTTTCCGAAAGCTTTCATCCTGCAAAATCGATGTGCTTTCATGCTTGGTTTACTACAGAGCTTCACCGCGTCCAAGTCGTCCCCGCTAGGATTTTGAACATTCCGTCTAAAAATAATCTCCCGAATCCATTTCTCAAACGGCGGAATGGTGTTGTCTTGAGCTTGCATGTCCTCCCACTGCCTATAATAAAGAAATGAAGAATATCAGTACATTCAAACGCATAACAATCCATGTGGATAGAACAGTGTGCACACCGCAACGCAGACACCATGAACTCATAAATGTTACACGTACATTGGGGGAGGGGAGGGGGATGTGAACATATATGCCACATGTGTCAAGTCTGACATTAAGAGAGCCGGGTAAGTAAACTGTCAAACATACGGTAATAGAAGTATATCTAAGAAAGCATCCTCGTACGATATAGATATGAGCGCCGTAGACGTCTTCTTCAAGACAGACCGATGAGAGTGTTTCCTTGATAATCGGTCAGAGTATATACGATAAAAACCAGAGTGAGATCATACTCATCACTCACCGGAAGAATGACGACAGTATTGTGGAATTTCTGATTACGTAGTTGTGGGCGACACGTCGTAACGCTTCTGAAAACTCCCAAGGCGAGGATGCTCCTTCCAACTTTTCGTATGTGTCTTCATCGTCATCATCTGGATCCCATAGTCTGTTTGTGACCGCCTTCATGCCGTGCAGATACTCCGTGACGAATCCATTGCACTGGTCTTGTACATACCCTCGCGCAATAGAGCCTTCTGGTCGTGCCATGTTCTTCACATATTTCTTTAGAGTTTTATTATAACGTTCTACCGGATACATCCACCTGTTAGATACGGGGCCACATAGGTCTAGTTGTTCTACTAATTCTAATGGGAAATGAGTCATAACATCAAAAAACGAACGCGGAAATACAATCTCTAACAAACAAGAAGTAACTGCTACGTCCCTTCTCAGTGAGTCGATCTGAGAAGGATCCCAAATTTTACAACATATACGTCGGAAAACTCTGCATATCCTCATAATGGCCAACCTCGGAATTGGTTGCATGAGTCCCCTCAACGCAAGCGGGAGCAAACCTTGCATCAGCTTATGGAAGTCGTGACATTTCAATGATCCCCATTTTTTTTTCCTAATATTGTCTGGTAAATTGGCTCCCATGTACTTCGAAGGTGTTTTAAGCGCCTCCAATGTTGAACAGAATTTATCGAATTCAGCAGGTGTCAATACGTAGGGCGCACTGGGTTTGATCATTCTACCTGGTCTTCGTGGATGCGGTTGCAAAAATAGATGCTTCCTCTGCTCCAATCCCATCCGCTGCATATCTCTTCGAACTTGAACAGTGTCTTTGTCTCCAGATATTGTTCGCATTATATTGTCGGCCAGGTTTTTTTCAGAATGCATTACATCAATTGTATTCCTGATTGCCAGGTGCTGTAAGAAACATGGCAACGTATGTTACGAAACTTCAATTTCATTTCGCTATTTCTCAGTACAACTTAGTGGTACCAAATAAAACGACGTAGTGCTGACTATCTAACGAATGCTACGACATGTAAACTCATTTTCTACATTCTAAAGTTGAATGCTTTCCTTACCCACTGATGTAACATACATAATGTTCCCTCATGGAGTGCAATAATAAAATAAAATTCAAAAAGGGAACTCACCTTCCAATATGGCAATCTGAAAAGAATGCTTATTCTTTTCATGCCGTGGCTCTTTGAAGGATCTGGAGGATCATGTTTACTTCGATAACCATGTCGTTTCCATTCTTCGTACTCTGCTGCACCTTCTAACTGAGCTTCAGCCGTAACATGAGTTGGTCTACTTCGAGTTTCCACCAGTCCGTCGAAAAACTTCGCAGCTGCAGGTGATCGGTAGGGGTGGTCATCTTCTAACCAGCGTCTCGCACAGGGGTACACAAACTTACCGAGCTCATGTGCCCAAGTCCCTTTCATCTGGGGACCACACGGGGGACACGCAATAGTACCTGAGTGGGCGGTGCCTGCGACCATGCCGTAGCCTGGGAGGTCATGAAGTGTCCATAAAACCATAGCTCGTAGTCTGAATTGCTGCTCCATGGCATCTGGGTGCGCATTGTACGCTGGAACTCCGTCCCACAGATCCAACAGCTCCTCCACTAACGGCTCGAGGTAGACATCGAAGCAATCATCCTTCACAGCCTCTTTACCCGGAATAAGTAACGCAAGAATCACAAAGAATTTTTTCGTAGCTAACCAAGGAGGAATATTATAGTTGAAAAGCAGAACAGGGGTGGTAGACCAGGAGGATCTGTATAGTTTAAAAGGTGTCATTCCGTCTGCACTTAGAGCCAACGTCACGTTTTTGGGATCACCATGGAAATTAGGCATATCCGGAAAAACGCGGGGTAGTCTCTCAGCTGCTATCTTCCAAGCCTTGCAATCCGCAGGAAAACGTACCTTCCCGTCTGTGCTCTTAAACTTCTCATGCCAAAGCTGAAGCTCAGAAAGAGACGGAGACCTGTAGGTCCGCTGTAAATGTGGTATAACTGGGAACTGCCTGAGAATTTTCCTAGGGCATATCCGGCGCTTCATATCCCTATACCGTGGCTCCTGACAGCGAGGACAGTGATCTAGCCCCGATAAATCCACACCAGCCTTGTTTTTCCGGAAGAGTACACATCCTCGAACGCATGCGTCAATGTTCACATAATCTAGCCCAAAAGTGCTTAGAAGGTTTGTGAGGCCGTAGTTAGTCTTCGGAAGGGAGTTGTTAGCAGGTAAGAAATACTTGTGCAAACCTGCAAGTAAGTCGCCGATGAACCTTGACGTTATGCTGTGAACGGAGAACAAGTTCTTCAAAAAAATGGTGGCCCCCAACTGAGTGGAAGGTGCACCGTCGTACAGATCGCGGACAGCCTCTTCCATTGCAGCGGGATCGAATGTCTCTTCGTCCCTACAATCTGGACCTTGACGGTCATATCGCTGGAACTGTCCCCTCAGATTACGCGTTTGCTGACCGTCTTCCATGTTCGCCTCATTCTCTGGATCATACCCTCCCGCAATATCGTCTGCATCGTCCAGTGCATTAACAACAATTTCGACCACTCTGTCTTCTATGTCCACATGTTCTCGTTGAAAACGGTTTTGGATCATGGGCCGCAAATTAATCCCTTCATCTCGCTCGGGATGTATGGGCTGTGTTCTTGACGCACTCTCCCACTCGGCATCAGATGAATCGTATTCCCCTGGTCCCTTCCAGACTCTGTACCTGGGATGCCTTTTGTTCCGTAGGAGATGTGTTCGGATCTCCCTGAGCTTCAAGGATACCTTACCATTGCAATCCACGCAAGGGCAAGGCATCTTTCGAAGCCCATACATGCGGTATCGCATACATTCCCGACGGAACAGACGGTCGTCTCGATGTCTTTGTCGGATGGGGTTGTCCAGGGGGAGCTTGCAATGCTCCATTCCTGTGGCAGAGACCTTAAGCCTTGTTACTACAATATAACATTAGCAGACTCCACGGAAGGGTAGTTGGAATTGCTCGGTATAGACTACATCATTTAGACAATTTACGAAATAGAGCAAGAGTAAAAGTAGCATTTAAAAAAATGCAACTTCGGAACAGTAACGTACCTGATCAATGTAGCACGCGCAAACCTCCAAATCGGTCGTTGTAAAACCCTACAATTATTCACCTGCAGCGGCCCTCCGATTACAAATTGAGGAAGGAAAAAATGTCCACAATCAAGTCCGACGACGAGACAAACACACTGTGCAAACAAGGAGCGTCAAGGAAGAAGAGCACGGAAAAAGGAGTGAAAAAGTAAAAAGCATGACGGTAAAGTGAACACGAGAAGGTGAAAAGGAAGGAGACGGCAGACATAGGCACAGTGTCATCTCCTGTGCATGCATTCAAGGCACAGTACCCAACGTCAATAACGTAGAAGAAGAGAGCATATGATTAGAAGGCCCGAGGTAGCGATAGGGTAACAGATAGAGAGGAAGGGCATTCACTCACGTGGTAATGATGGGTGTGACGAGTTGATTCATTTTGGAACTGCCTAGAGGTGACCCGTTGGGAAGGAGTGATTGATGTAGGGTTTAAGAGGCAAAATCTCTGTCTGTCGCACTTGAAGCTTGCCCTCCTTAGAACCTATCGTTGAGTGAATCCATAATGTATGACTCAGACAAGGACCGGGATGATTCGTCTCAGAGCTCCGGTTCAGAGGAAGATGTCCACGAAGAGGAGGAGGAAAACGAGTACCTTCGACTACGAAACGAGAGGGTGGCGGAGTTGCGCGCAAGAATGCTTCCTCTGGAGGAGGCAGCCAAAAATTTGTAAGTTTCTCCATTGCTCACCCTAATTGCGAAACATCAGTTTACTCCACTGCCACGTGCCTCTTTAGACGGCCTAGATTTATCACATCGCAGTTTTTTTCGACAGCACCGTAGTTAGAGAGTCTTCTGAACATGGTAATTAGTTTGTAATGTGCTAGAACATAGCATTGGGATTGTTGCGGCTGTGACTTCATGGGGTTTCTGTCCTGCAGACGAGACTCTTGTCGCCCCCCAAGGCGGAGCACAGTTGGCGAAACAGAGCCGTCGACTCCCAAAGGAGATACTGCACCGCGGAGGAGCTCCAGGTTGCTTGGAGATGGTGGAACGACTCCGTCTGATGCAAGAGTGATACGAGGCATGAGCACGACCAGTGCCTCGTCGGACCAAGAGCGGCCTCCTGATGGTCGGAACTCCGTCCCAGGTACGTTTCGAACTTATCTTCCTTCAATTCGGAATTAAGGAGCATGGCGTGAACTTCCAGGGAAGTCTACATTTCTGCGTGCTTGTCGCGTTTTGTATGTGGTAAAGTGCATGTTCATTTCTATGTTGCGGTCGAAACCCTAACCTGATGTTGATTGCGCTGGATGTGTATGACTGTGTTATGTGGACCATGTCTTTAATTCTACCATGTAACGCAGTTTATGGGATACTGAACCGTGCATGGTATGATACCTGAATTGGTGACTCATTCAATCCGAAACTCTGTTTATGTCTTCTGGATGAGGAGAACCGGTGATGGAATAGTGTAATGGGTTCAGATTTAGGGTTTCCGTTCTGGAGTTTCATCACCGTCTCCGTTGTTTTTCTTTTAAACGTGAATTATACTGTTTCCCATATCACTGTAGCAGTTTCTGACATCTCACCATGTTGCATTATGTGTGTGTGTTTGCAGGTTTTAAAGAGAACCTAGAATCATACGACGAAGCGTCGAGGATAAAGAACTTCGAACTGAACCGCACAACCAGAAGGGCGAAAGAACATGGTGGACCGTCTCCGGGAGGTGTATCACCGTGGGCGACAAATTCTGATTTCGCAACCCCTGCACGCGGATCCACTGACTCTCCTGCATCACAGGCGCCGGCGGCCTCTCAAGGCAGTGATTCCAGTCGTAGGCAGCAACCACTCGCAGGACAGTGGCAATACACACCGCAAGGATGGACTTGGAACCCGTCTTGGAACTACCCACCGACTCAAGTACAATGGAACCCCCCAGCACCTTCTATACCACAGGGCGCAACGTGGCCAATGCCTCCCCATCCGCAGGGACCTCCTCCATGGATACCTACTCATCCACCACCTCAATTCCAACATCAGCAGCATTTGAACTCGCAGACGTGGACATCTGCCGCAGGAGTTGGGCGTCCACCAGGAGATCCCTCAAGTCCCATGGGGGGAACTTCCTACGCTGGCTTTGTTCCCATGACCAGAGCAAACCTCGAATCGCAGTGGCCAAATACGCATGAATCCGGTGGAGTTCCTCCACCACACAGCCAAGTCAACATGGACGTAGGAGGGCATGCAGTTCAGAAAGAAGTGAGACACGAGGAGACCCGGAAACAGGAATCAGTAAAGCGAGCTTCGAGGAGGTCCTACAGAAAGCAAATTGTGCAACAGGCGAAGGAGCGAAAGGAGCGAGGATTGAAACCGTACCTAGTCGTACTGAACGAAGGCGGTGAGGTCGATGGAGCTTCCATTGGTAAGTCTTTCTGGGAAGTAGCGTTAAGACAGTATATCCCAAACATGCTTGACATGAGTTGCATATACTACGGGAAACAGGATCCTGACGGTCAAAGGAACTTGAAGAGCGCACTGGATGAAGATTTTGAATTTAAGGACAACACTCTTGATGAAGAGGGTTATCACAAGCATATTGCAAACTGGATTATAAAGGAAAGAGCGCGTCTGAAGGATATATACGTCAAAGAAAAGGTAAACAATAGGAAAAACCCGAATGAAATAAAGTGCCCCCCTCACATTCAGGAGGACCAATGGGAAGCTTTGAAGCAGTATTGGGAGTTGCCAACGACGGAGGATAAGTCAGAGGAGATGCGTTACGCGAGGTCGCTGGTAAGAAATGTGAACCGTACCGGCCGAACTGGGTACGCCGGAAAAGCTGCAATGTTGGTGAGTGTTCGAAATCCAGTTGTATGCCGGGGTTAGTTGTCACAATGTAATTTGTTTACTTAGCAAGGGGATTTTTAAACTGTGGATCTCATACGGTTTTGTTGCATAGTCAGTATATCAGTAAGAGGCAAACAAATTGATTGAACGTGTACCAAATGTCTACTTGCATAAGTACTAACATTAGACATCCTCTTTTAGAAGAGGAAACGGAATAGCAGCCCTGGAATATCGGATGTGGCGGAAGACATAGAGCAATCAGGTTCCAAGCGCCAGACGGTGAGAGGAACTGCAACCTGAAAGTGAATGTCGTTTGGTTGAATGGTACAGTGTAGATTACATCTCCAAAATAGTTTTTCATTTTGCCACTATAGTGTATTGTTAGTAGTATGTGCAGATCTGTAAGCAAATTACTTTTACATGTGTTTCCTTTTAATTCCATATATTTAAAGAACTGTGTCAAGATTGCACACGAACGTGACTCTTATCAGAGTTCAATAATCCCATTGAGTATTGCAATTTCTCACATTGTTGTTTCGGAGTGCTTCGCTAAATTTTGCAGGGGGAAACTCGTGCATCACTAACAAAACTGGCGTTGCTAGAGAAGAATGCAAAGGACCAGGAAGAGTCGATGAAGGCCATAGACGTGAAACTATCGATGGCGATCGAGGCAGGAGTGAAGAACCATGCGTCCATGAGCAGGATGGAGAACATCTTGATGCAGATAGTGAAAGGTCTGAATGTGAGTTTGCCTGAAGTGGTGCAGCCATGCGCAGATGCAACAGAGAGCAATGGGAAAGAGGATGGGTCGGATGGAGGGGAACGGAACAAGAGCGATAAATTATCAGATCTTCCCGAACCTGCGAATGAGGGAAGTCCTTCGGAGAGTCTGGGGTTCCCGCCTGTGACGGTGACCGGCAGTGATCATCATGAAGAGAACATCGGGAGTTCACCTGCGGAGCCCATAGGGATTGGCAGAGATGGTGTGAAAGAATGCGCTGAAGAAGCTCGTGACGAGGAACCACCGAGCATTTCAATTACAAGAACTAAGAAAAACACTATCGAACAGAGAGTCGGGTATGTGAAAATTGTGCGTGATCTGTGCAGCCAGGTAGCTAACGAGGAGATCGACGTGGAGCCAATGGAGAGAAGCGCTGATGGAGAGGGGAAACGTCAAGGCAGAGTGGCGGAGAAGACGGGAGTTCCGAGTGGCAAACCTGAAGTGGAAAAAGCGGAATTGACCTCGCAGACCGTTGAGACGACTCAAACCCGCCCATGTGCCTCGAGAAGGATTAGCACTCGCACCTCCAATGCTGTTGCGGATGCAGTGGAGCATAAGAGTGCTGCAACAACTTCAAAACAAGGGGGAAAAAAAACCCGGACCGTGAAGAAGAGTAATCGGAGAAAGCCAGGCTCGGTCGGGTATGTGGGCGTGGATGTAGAAGAATCACAGGTGAGTGACAACAATCGTATCCTCAATGCAGGTTCTTCAACTACAATCTGATGCATGTTAGGCAATCCAAGGAGCATCATAAGAGTGCACGACCTTAGTAGTACGACTTGTTATGAAGTAGTACTTATTATGCGTTATGAGATTTGGATGTATTGTACAACAAATCAATACATTGGAAACCCTCCACAGAAGTACTGTTCCTTAGCGGTACTGTCAATACTCCCCTTCACGAATGTGATTGACGAGGCCTCTAACTGATTTCTAGTTGTGATTTTCTGGCTGACAATAGGAAGTAGACACAACAGCGAAGGACTGGGTTGCGGACGTAGGAATTCCACAAAGAGCTTCCAGAAACAGAGGATCAACAGTGCAGACATCGGAGAAGGTGCTTGAGAAGGTAGCGTATAAACCTTTGTATAATAATTCTGCCTATCGTGTTCTGTGTCAGTTCTATAACATTCCAAATGAAAGTGTCCTCTGAATCCCATCGGATGATATGATTTTGTAGCCGCAGTTCAAGAAAGCCGACAGAGTATATTTGCTGGATCCGAAGGATCCGAGGAAGAAGGTTGGCATTGGTGAAATCAGCGGGATAGACAGGGACTTGTTTCATCAGAAAGCTATACCTCAGGGGTGGTTACGACTGGATGTGATGGAGGTGTTTGATAAAGAAATCCCGCTTATGCTACCGCACGAGCCTGCAGATCAGTTCGTACTCGGAGACACGATTAAGGGGGTAGTCCTTTGGAAGCGGTCACATGTGGCTGAGCTTCGTCAAAGGTATAGTTAAATATCGAGAGACCCGTGTGCATTATGCTTTGTCCTGTTTCGGTAAATGGTTATTGTTGTTTTTTTTTTTTATCAATTTATTTGCACATCAATTATCGCTGTAATGTATGATTTTCAGTTTAATATTCTACAAGTATTAACTGCTTGTGCAATTTGGTGGACAGTTGGTAGTGTAAGAAGTTACGCACAAACCATACTATACAGTTCTTGCAAAAACGCCGATTCAGGTAGATGTGTAACTTCGTTTTGCTCGTAAGTGAATGTCTATATAATTTATTTGACGCGTTGATCGTGTACGATGGCAGATAAGCGTGGGGTTCAGAGTCCTTAACTGTAGTCTCCGAGGTAAATGATGAATCCATCCCCTTGATGATATTTACTATCCATCTCTAGGAGTCAGGGATATCGACATGAACTGAAGTGTTGAGATTCCAGTTCTTCTAGGTGACAAGAGTATCGCCCATGTAATGATCAACAACCAAAGGGAAGTTGCAGTGAATTTGTAGGCTGAAGCAAAGGGCGAATCTACAACCTAGTATAGACAGGTGGATTAGCTGATGTAAGTACGAAAGGTTGCGATGCTTGTGCAGTAATGCAATATGTGATGGATGTGATTGCTTACTGTGTATTATGATTGATTTTGTAGGTTACTTCAACCATCGATGAATACGAACGCAGTGAAATGAGCAGGTAATAAGCCGGCCTTCACGGCGCACAAAACTTTGACTCTTTTTCTGTGAAGTCATATCCATATCTGATCATTGGTTTCTGGCAATTACCGATGTTACGCGAGGAGATTATCATTGTCATTGTTTCTATCCCGTTTTTCTTTTGCTTTTTACAGTTTTTTTTCTGGGTTATGTTTGATTCCAGACTGTACGTGGTGGACGTTTGATTAGGATCTACCTGTTTCTCTGCATTTTCCTATATAAGAAATGAGAGAAGTTTATCTCATAATTCTGACTATTGCGTTACTGAACAGGTCAGTTATTTTTAATTTTTTGAGGAGAATAGAGGAAGAAGGTGCGATACTCCGGAAGTACGAGACAAGTAGAACAGGTACATATGATGGGTTGAAGTTTTAATTTTCATTGTTCGGTATAATATTTAAGAACACGTATTTGTATATTAGACATGGGGTTAATAGGTAAACTAGGTAGCAAAGATGTGATATTAGCAATGACTGCGCGTCCTCCAGAGTACTGGAGTTCGGCATGACTATTATATTCTAAAATTTTGTTCTCAATTTTGATCATCGAACGTCACAGAAGAGGACTTACAAAATTCCATTTCATTTTGAACATTGTTTTTGCAAGTGCGTCGTCGACTCATGTTCACAGATTACGCTTTGCAATGGGATAATGTTGATTTGAATTCGACTGTGGATGTGAGCACATGCCTGCAGGCTCAAATTTTTTATATTTTTAAATATTTTGTTATACAGTAATTAGTGTCACAGCATTATAAACCCACTGTAATTCCTCACCACGAACCATTTCTCACCAATATGAAACGCACACGTGCCAATATATAACACCGATTCAAGCCCGACAAATATTTCAGGATCTGTAAAGTTTGACCATTACCACTAATCAAAAGATCACAAGTGTCACAAGTTACAATACACACGGCGGCTCCTATCAGTCCACATGTCGGTTACCCACTCCGCAAAATTGTCCTTCTCTAACTGCAGTGCTCCCTAATCATCGAATAGAAAGTCCACAGCATGTCGAAGTGGGAAGATATGGATCTACAAAGTTGGGTGATTCTATGTAGATACAAGAAGGTCGTGACGGACATATGATTTTCCCAGCATGTTCAGGGGATATAGACCATACTTGGAAGATTAAGCACGTTCTAGGTACAACTCCCGGTTTCCAACATGTTGATCATACAAGGATAATACATTCGCAAATATGGTCCGTCGTGACAGGGCTCGGTTTCGGACACTGTCCTAGACGACGCTGACTGGACTCGTCCGAAACGAGTCAAAGTCCGAAGCGACTTGCATTTTGCGACACAGTCGTTTGGGACAAATTCTGTCCCATACGAGTTACTTTTTGGCTTTCAGGACTTGTCATAAAGGACCGCATTTTTACTAGTGTTCGGTGAAAAAAAACCTCACAAAAATTTTCACCGAAAACAGTGTTTTAAAAACGTCCCGGGGATACTTTTCGCCAATCTAGGATTGCAAACACGGCCACCCGGATCATTTCTACAAGCGAAATGTACAAACGAAGGGCCCTACAAAGTCAAAAGTGATTTCTGTCAAAACTACAATGTAATACGGTCACTTTTCCAAATGACTGCATTCACTTTGTTCAACTTTGTAGTGTTCATAGAGATGTCTCAACTCAACAACTACAAACGCAAATTTCGGAAGTTGTAGGATATCAAGTCTACTTTCTGTATCCCAAACTTAATTTTCCATCAAGAAATTTTAGATGCCACTTTCTAGCGTGTTTACACAATAGGCTGAAATTGGCAATGAGCTAAGCACTTTTGTGGTCCACTTTATTGTGCTTCCCCCCATTTATTATAGCTTAATTTAACAAACTCTCATATAGAAAACAAGAACATAGTTACAAAAATGACATATGAATCAACATTTGGAAATTAAGTTCAATCCAATTAATTTCATGATTTTTAGATCAACATGAATAAATTACAAATCATCAAAGTACAAAATAAAAAGTGGCAAAAATTTAGATAAAAAGAACATCCAAAATGGACACAATAATCTTATGCATCTAATGGTCATAATCAAGATTTCAAATCTAGATTTAGGTACTATCACAACCATTTCAGGTTGAATAGAAAGGAACCAGACAACCCACCAGATTGGTACGTCTACCGAAGTCCATCACATGCGTACAGGATTACAAGCGAGGGTGTAAGGTTACAATTAGCGCCAGCTACTCCGGTGGATGGCTTCGATAGGTCATAACTCAAGATGCTCAACAAACCGTCGATGTCAATAAAACGCATGAATCGTAAGCATGAAGTATTTTAAGATATATCAAAAATAGAACGGAGAGATGTTGTTTGTTTGGTACCGAAGACTTCTAATAAATGGTTCCAGGTCGTCAGGATTGCGACAGATTTACTCAGTACTCCTCGGTTTAGGATTTGCAATCAGAAGCACATTCCTCTAGTTTCCTGCTCGGAAGAACTCGCGGCAGCGGGAACAGTGATCGACAGCTTCCGGCTTTGGCGCTCAAGAGCGCCAAACTCTATCATATGATTCGGATCGTACGGGCCGCGTGATCGAGCATGTTTGGCGAGGCACAGTGTGAGTGCCATTTTCTAGTCGGGATAGTCGCGTGCATTATGTTGCATGAGCTGTTTTCATCCTCGGAAGCGCCTCCGGAAGCCTGTAGATGAGACTTCAAAACCTGAGGATTCTCAGCTTCCAGGTACAAGAGCTTGCATCGACGCTCTTCGCACCGCTGTGGAGCTCTTGTTCGGAGCAGGAGGGCTTACTGCCACAAGGTCGATCATTCAAAGCGCAGGTCAGCACAGAACGGATTCCAGTGTTGGGTACCAGTTTGTTTAGAATGCACGGGGCTGCTCCAATTTGGGCTCATGAATGAAGGTGGCATGCATTGGCACTTTGAACCATTGTGTTTATCAGTGGTTTTCAAATGCCGGGACTAGTGCTCCTGTTGACCTTCACGGCATTCAGGTTGTGGAGTTGGATGATTAAATTCAGAATCTGGGGATCCTTTCAAATGCATTCCTTTGCTGTCACAGGTGCCTAGGTTGGAAGAACTGATATTTGTGTGGAGAAAAGTCAATGGGGGTGAGGTGTGGTTTACACGCGGGTGGCTCTAACTATCTCGTTCACTATCTTTCAAGTAGGTGAGTGCAGACAGGGTTGACGCGGCCGAGCAGAGTCCGAATAGCAGTAATATTTACTCCATTGAGCGTTCAGCTGGTTCGCAAGCAATTCTGGGCATCATGAAGAGGATTGCGAGTCACTTCCCCTTGTTGGGCATACTCGTGGTTGTTCTGTTGGCAGCAAGCCTGAGTGGTACTTCGGTAGAAGGCCTGGCAACCTCACGATTGAAAGTTGGCTTCTACAGTAATACGGCCTGCAGAAATGTGGAGACTGTCGTGAGAGCGGAAGTCGAGAAAGAATACAGGAAAAATCCTTCCATCGTAGCCCTGCTTCTCCGCATGTACTTCCACGATTGCTTTGCCGACGTAAGTGCACTGTATCCCGTCGTCACCTTGCGCACAAACGTGTTGTCAATGCAATCCAAGAGCTTCACTTGAATTGGTCTCCATTATTGTAAGTCTATGAGATCCATATATTGTCTTCGAGAGAACACAAGAGCAGCTTCACACCTTGTCAGTCTATCGGAGTTGCATTCATTTTAATGTTGTGTGATTACATTGCAGGGTAAATGCGATGCATCCTTGTTGATAAAGAAGAACACTGGATTCGGATTCATTCCTACAGAGCTGGATTCGGGTTCCAACGAAGGCATCAGAGGCCTTGACTTCATCGATTATCTCAAAAGGACAGTAGTACTGGCGTGCGACAGGAAAGGGGATATAGTCTCGTGCGCTGACATCATTGCTCTTGCTACCAGAGACGCTGTAGCCCTGGTAAGTGTGCTGGTAGACATCATGTCATGAACGCTTCGAATTCCCAGCGTAATACACACATGCCACACCATTTTGCTTCTCTGATTCTAACACGCAACTATGATGGCAGGCTTCGAGACGTGCTCCCTACGAACTCAAGACGGGTCGACTCGATGGAACAGAGTCACTGATGACGAATGCGGATACCTTGCCTAGTCCTGGCAGTCCCATCTCAGCTATAGTCGCACGTTTCGAGAAGGCAGGCTTCTCCCCTGGAGAAACTGTCATTCTTTCAGGTAACCCTCCGATCCGAGATTGCATGCCTGTTCATGTGTATCCAATCTTCATCATCTGCAGATATTCGGCAACGAGCTATACTTCCTAATCACAATGGAACTGTGCAGGAGCGCACACGGTCGGGGAAGCGAGGTGTAAGTTCTTCAGCGGCCGGCTGTCGGAACCCGACCCGTCCTTGAACACCACCACGCTTGCATCCTTGAAGAAGATATGCCAAGCGGGTGGAGAGAAGCGTGCGTTCCTGGACCAAGGACCAGGATCTGCATTCAAAGTGGACAAGAGCTACTTCGTGATGCTTACACAGCACAAAGGTGTGCTGCAGTCGGACCAGGACCTTCTGACAGATCCACAAACGAAAGACTTCGTGCAACCCCTTGCTGATGGATCGGAGGACAACTTCGCGACGCAATTTGAGGAAGCTTTGAAGAAGATGGGCAATCTTGGCTCTTTTGGTGCCTCCGGCAACATTCGAAAAATGTGCTCAGTGCTCAATTAACCCTAGTATAGTGGTCTAGAATTCGTTAGTCCTATATATTTAATATAGCTACTCCCACATTGGGATCAGTGAAGAAAAATCATTGTTGGATCGTAGGATACACCAACCTCGCTGAATTGAATGAGAGAAATAGCATTTCAATATACCGTATTTGACTGGAACAAGCTAATGTTAGTATATATTTGTCTTCTTCCATTTTGCTGCAACAACCTTGCCTGAGAATAACCTGTATTAATGTCACACCTGGCTCAAATATACCGGCACAATTCGAGCTCCGATTAACTTGGACAATGTATAAATACGATTGAGAGAAGCAAGCGATAACCCTTGCGCTGCAAGACATTTAACCTCACAACATGTTGAACATGAATTGATTCAGCAAGCGGCCTTAGCGGTCCTTGAACTGGAAGTATTGGAAGGCCTTAGGGGTCCATTTCTATGCTCATAGCAAAAATTCCATGTAGGTCAATGTTGTTTGACTTGAAGTCTCAAAGTAGTGAGGCCAAGGGAATTAGAGAGACAAAGAAGGGTCATATAATTAGGGATTCACATAAAAATGGAATATCTTCACTTTATTTACATATTGAACTTCCCATTTGAGGTACCAACACGCTTTATTGTCTCTTCACTTAATGGCACTTCATTCAAAGTCTATGTCATATCCTATAAATTTTCTACAACAATTAGATTAGATGATTCGCTTCCCATAAGTATACATGTCTTCAAAGTCAAACATGGCTACCTTTCACTTCCAACTATGTTTGGACTTTACACCAATAAGCTAAATGTGTCTCTCAAACCATATGGGAGTACTAGTAATCTGATTTACTTTCAAACCCATCTACACATCCATTCCACCAAGAGCTGTTCATTTTGAGCAATTAAACATCTGCCTGCTCGCTGGCCCAAGCTAACAATTTACAGTTCACTCCAGCAAAAAAGAAGAGATTTAGAAGGAGAGGGGCTCATGAAGTGCTTATATCCAACACCGAATTAGAACTGAGGGGAAGCAGGTCTTCCTCCTGATGTGCCTGAATCATATCCTTGCCAATGTGATGACAGTGCAAGAGGATACCTAATTCGTAGTTAAAATGAGTATGTCAACCAGTACGGTTCTCCACTCATGGTGCATTGAAAATGAATCATTCAAGCTTCCTCACAACATAAAACAAATTCCAGCAGAAACTCTACATCAAGCATAGGCATTGAGACAAAGGATTTCTGAATTGTCACACATCAGCTTCAACAAACAACGCCTCACTCTCAGTAGGCTTACAAAAAGCAAAAGCCAACACTGGTCCGAAATGAAAGCGTTTCCACACAGGCAATGATAGGACTAGAGCACAATGGATTGTCGACCGGCATCTCACTCGTCAGAATTGCAGATTAGCAAATGTGTATTCATTGAGCCTCCCAATCACATCTACATTTGGTCCTCTCTCAAAACGAATGTGGCCGTGATCCAACCTGGGTGCACCTGAAGAACGACCTGTTCTTCACACATCTGAACAAATATGGAGACAGCACCTCCTGATCAGCCAACCCAACTTCTTTTTGTCTGAAATGTCTTCCTGCTCTTGAGAACTTATGATTTTCTTGACAAGGTTTGTTGGAGCCGATATCCGGGGAAATGGTAGATTTGTTCGCTGATTGTTAGCTGTGGATGTCTGTATTGGATTGCAGGATTGACAAGAAATTCCTTAGAGGAAACCAGGGGTTGTTTCAAAATTAGAACACTCTCACAACTTCAACTGGGTTGAATATCTCACTAAAAAAAGAAACGCCTCAGCAGAGGATAGGCTCATGTTAATGCAAGTTTTATTTCGTCCACTATTAGTGTGTATTTATTAGTGTCGGAGAGGTGAAGGGGTTTAGAAGGTAGTCCTGAGAGATTCTCAAAGGCTGCAGGCTCATAATGGGTTTCCATACTATTCCGACAATCTCGAACACACCACAAAAGGCTCTCAACAATGCAACTTTCGCCACTAAATTGGAGAAAATAACCTTTGCAGCAAGCAAGACGCAGCAGATCAATTGGTGACTCCAGGAATCTGTGATGACCACAAGGCACGCCCTTACATGCCCACTGCTCAATTCACATCATTCTTTGTAACACATAATCATAGCCCTAAATCACTACTCACCCGATAACAAAATCCTTGCAGTTGGTATATGATAGGAACAAGCTTGGATGGTGGGGTACTCATTCGTTCAAATTCATGCATGTTTAAGGATCAAACTAGATTAAAAGATTCTCGTCCATGATCAGAGAAAAACTCACGGCGACTTTTACGGATTGCTCTATAGATAAGAAACTCTATGATCCACAATTGCAATGACCTGCAATTTAAACACAATCATCTCCAAAATTACATGAGTCTTTCACATCACATGTTCATTCCAAATTGCCAATGCATGAGATAACTGAGTCATTAGGCAAGAGTACGTTGGTTGTCAAAGTTTTGCTTCTTGTACGAAACTTTCTTTGCGTTTCTGAATTCTTGACTCAGCATGTTCAAAACTTCCGATCACCTAATGTTCGTCCTAAGTGAACTTTGCAACAGTGTAGAATTCTTGCTTTGAAATTTGCATAATACATAAAAGTCAAAAATGTAATGGTTACACCGATTTGTGGACATGATTTGGCGGTGTTGCACAATAATTGCAAATGTTTGAAAGTCAGGCTAAATGCATGTGTGCGGCCTGGAAAATGTTATCGAGAAGTATGATGCTGAAGTGTATGGATATGGATTACCCTGCATTTCAGGGATAGATACTCGCGCAATTGGACTAATGTGTGGTGCAAACCCCATTTCACGACGTGAATCATCATACCAACATGAAACTGCTATCCCGAAATTCTTGTAGATCATCCTCAATTTTAGGGGTCAAAAAGTATCTGACTAGCAGAGCGGCATGATCGAAGGTCTAATAAACAGCGACATTAGACGCAGAGTGATCGGGGTTGGTCAAAGCTGACTATATGCTAGTCAGGCAGTGATTTTCATACTAAATCTTGGTGTACATATGTTAGGTGGATTTAAGCAATTTTAGGGGAGCAGTGGCGAGCCTTGATCACAGTGAGCGATGCGACGATGTGAATGACCGATCATACAACTGGAAAGACTCGGAGTGAGAGAGATGACCACCATGGGCTTCTCACGGCCAGACTTGGTGTAACGCCAGAATGAATGGAAGCTCTAAACAAAAAAGTTCTGATCTGACACCTCATTTGACGACATTTTCATAGCCAAGCTTTAATTTGAAAAGAAATAGTACATGTCCAGATCGTCGCCTGTAATCAACAACATAGTTGAGACCGTAGAGTCACAACCTGAAGTCGGATTGGCAGGAAGTCGGATCGGCAGGAAGGAAGGAGACCAGCTGTTCCCCCTAGATTATCCTTGCGCATGTAATCAAGGTATCCTAGGCGCTTGCTGACTACCACCCCACACACCAAAACAAAGCCTGGTTGACCACACATTGATCTAAGTACTCTTATATATATGTACTCTCCATCATCTCAGACCCGAGCTGGAGCCTGGATGGGTGTCCCAGTGGAAGCACACAGCACTCCGCCAACAAGTCTAGTGGTCTCTCTAGCCAACAATGGGTGCCACCCGGGTAAACAGCAGGTCATTTCCAACTAGAAAATGACAGGCTTCTTCCCCTCTAGCAATCTTCAGTGCCTTGAAAGCGGGGTGACGGCTGAGCCACAGCTCAGTATTCAAGTGGCAGACTGCCATGGCCTTGATGTGCGCTCGTTGATGATAACGACCCTCCGTCTTGAGAGTGGCCTGAACCACCTTGGTACCTGTCACTGCGTGACAATAATACAGTGCGGAGGGGAAGGCGAGATGGTGGCATACCACTATCTTCCTCCCCTCTTCCACGGAGCCCTTGGCAACCTTCATGATGGTGACGGGCGCCTTCATGTTGGAGGTGGATGTGGATGTTGGGGCGCCTTTGGTTGCATACACCCTCACGTTGTTGCCTAGTTGGGCTGCCACGAACGCTGCCAGTGCGTCAGTGGAGGCAGCACAGCTCCTGGCTTCCCCAGGGAGAGCCGCGCTCCCGCAAAGGTACGCAGCTGTAGCAATCGAGGTCGCCATGTTGGAGTCGCGGGCCACCCCATAGAACCTCATGATATCTAAGGTGTTATAGGTAGTTAGGGTAGGGAGGGTGGTGGCATCTGTGGGGGAAAGAAAAGCCCTGCTCGGGGCAGGATCATACAAGTAGTTATGAACAGTGGTCTTGCGACCTTCCACCAGAGAGGACTCCAGGAAGAAATCTTCCTGAAGATCATTGATTGTGACAATAGACCTGTCTCGCAATATGCCAGCTGCTTCAGCCCCTTCATCAGCTGCGACGTAGACGGGCTCGGCATTATCATAGTTATTACATGTGAGGAGGGACTGTGGAGAACAAACTTCCCGAATCAGCTGATCCGGGGAGCTAGAGGTCACCTCCGCAAGCGGCCTGCTAGTAGCATAAGCCTACATCATTCAACACATCATTCACTCATGTTAGGAGATAGGGGAGATGAACAAAGCATCAAAGGAGTCATACTGCATGATTGAATGAGAAAGTGACATTAAAATTGCACTGTAGCTGAAATGAATGGAGATGTACTTACCATGGAAGTGGCGGAGAAGAAGAGGAACATAATGAGCATCCTGAAATTGTATGTAGCCATGTTGTGTGAGCAATGAAACATGAAAGTAGAACTAGAAGCCTTACAAAAGAAGAGAACAAGTGATGACAATGAAGCCAATGAGAGTGAAAGAGAGCTCAAAGCTGAAACATGAAATAGAAACAAAGCACTGGGTAGGTTGAGATTGTAGTTGGGGAGGCCTTCTCTATATACTCCACAATTTTCAGAGATCCTTGCCCGAGCAGGTGCTTACCCTGCCCGAGCGGGCATAATCGATCCAAAATCAGCTATCGTGGCAAACTTGTTTGGAATATCATCTTACCCCACCTGATCAATCATCAATGTTGGCTCTTCAGCACGGTCTCCATGGCGATGAGGCCACGTACTAAAGTGGGATGCTGCCACTGCCGGGCCGACCCCAATTCCTTTAAGCCTGCATGTTCAGAGCGGTGATAGCGATGCATACCAACTTCACCAGCAATGTTCTTCTAACTAGGCGCTTTTGTGTGAGCATGTTGTTACTGCGATAACTTCCAACTAGATTCAATCTCTGATATTAGACGCATTTCCATCCATACTTTGCAGCAGCTTAGACCCAATTATGTGCACAACAAACTTATTCAGATCATCAGATGCCATAATTCTTTGAACTGATCGATGGATATACTTATTATAAGTTGAGTTTGGCAAGATTCTTGCAAATTGGATCAGTGATACATTTCGCCGGGTTTTGCGAATGTGCAAAGCTTGCGATCAAATTTTCTCTGTCAGAGGTTGAGTATGTATTTCAGATCTGCATTATATATCAAGATGAACTGGTTGATGCGGCATTAAGTTAGTCATGCGTGGTGCACCAGGACACTTTCTCAGATAAAATTTGCAAGCAGCTCGAGGTAAACCGATGCTTACCAGGGTGCAGCTTGCACATCAATGTCGACATAAGTCAAGAGCAATAAAGTAAGGCATTCTTGTCCCGGAGTATTATGGCAAGTAGGTGAAGCCAGGAGAAAGAGCCGTGATGAAGTCTTTGATGGCTCAGAGTTCAAGCAGGCTCGCTTGCAGGACCACCATGGCCTTAGCCATGCAGCTCCGATGTAGACTTGTATGGGCCAGGTCGAGAAGTGTTTGACACCTTTGCGTGCATCGACGAGCTCAACGATGGCGACGCACCACCAATGTCTCCACCACTGCCTCAGCCTTTTGTTCCCTTTGTTGGACTAGAGCTGTGGATAATCTTGAAGGTGTGTCACGATATACGATATTGTATATATTGGAATTGCAATTATTTCGTGATTTCATGCATTTCTCAATATCTGCTTACACACACAAGGTTCTGTGGCCCTCTTCCGTGTAGGAAATAGAGCTCAGTGTGCATGCAGTGTGTCCAACTTCTGGGAATGGATGCAAGTCACGTTACCCTCATTTTGATTTGAAATTGAAACAAAGATCAATGGAATTTGGAAGAAGAAGAAGGGAACTTGGAAGACACTGGTACAGAACCGGGAGCCTGGGAGCTGGCCTGGGAGCTGGCCTTGCAGCTCCCGGGGGAGGCTTCCCCAAGTCACTCCCTTTAGTCACAGGAAGCCCCTCGGAAGTTTACCTTTACCGCACCCTCGGCGCTGCTCGAGGTACAGCGGCGTTGCTCCATGTGTAAGTCTCGGGATTCTCCTCGATGTTCACTCTTGTTGCGGAGACTCGATCCCCCCGTCCAACTGTAACGTTCGTGAGTAGCTTCGTTCAGTCATATCAAGTGCAGTTGACATCTCGTGTGTACACATATCGCAGATCTAGTCGCCCATTATTTTATCAGATTGTAGGGGGGTAATATCCATGAACGACACGTGTAATGCGTTTAGAATGGCGACTGTTCTGATATTGTTCTGATATTAGTTCTGTGAACGACGTGGTGGAAACTATATTTCCCAAATAGTGTGACCCTTTTGTGTAGTAGGTCAAAAGATAAATCGTTTTGTAAACAAAACGGTACTTTTATTTATTAAAATAACCACAAACACTACATAACCTCACGCCAAAATAACCACAAACACTACAAAACCTCACGCTATGGTTACATAGAGACCCTTCTGCATTAAACATAGCGGACTGTCATAAAGAAATCTATTTCTCGAACTTCAAACAACTGCATCCTGTCTGTTGACGTAAGAAGATACAGATATGAATCTCCTTCACATTTGTACATAAGCTGGGACATGACTATCCAAAAAAAAAAAAAACAGACTATTCGTTTGGCGACGAATG
Source organism: Ceratodon purpureus (assembly GCA_014871385.1). Classification (NCBI taxonomy): domain Eukaryota; kingdom Viridiplantae; phylum Streptophyta; class Bryopsida; order Pseudoditrichales; family Ditrichaceae; genus Ceratodon; species Ceratodon purpureus. The sequence goes on along the minus strand of CM026422.1, from coordinate 16,498,961 downwards.
CTGAATTGGATAACCAATGTGTAGATCCAGCTGCAAATCCGTCGACCTAGGGGGGTCACTTCATCTCCAATATCTTCGCAAGTCGGTTTAGTGAAACATCATCAGCAAACTGCACATAGCGGGATAGTGATGACGTTAAAACACTGAGAATGCCATGCATACGACCAACTATGAAAGATATATGTCGTTTTCATAAATCATCAATTTTTTAAACTTTTCAGATATCTTACCTAGTCAATGTCACGTCTTCCGACGGAATTGCTCACATTTTAGATAAACTGCCTGCACCTGCGCATGAGTGGAGATTAGAATAAGGTTATAGATGCATACATTACATCTAGGAATCTTAAATCATAAATGAAGGTTAGATGTGGTCATGAGTTCTTCGATATAATATATTCGCAATCAGATCTGAGAAAACGATATGTAAGTCTCTTTTGCGACATTAAAAGACAAATGTATGAAAAATTAAATGTACATCTGCATTCTGGTGATGAGCATCAGATGGTATCGAGAAGCAGACGACATATATAAAAAATAAAAATAAAATAAAATAAAATACACACACTGTGGGATGCATTCAGATGTCAAACGGAAGTGAACGATTGCATACTTAGAACGTCACTTGAGCTTTGTTTTGCGTTTCACCTTCGCGTTAGCAGGGGATTTCACTTTCGCTTTAGAAGGGTTTATTTCGATCATGTACTCCGACCCCCACATCACAAGCGCTTGATCCGAGAACTCGACGTCTCTAACGTCGTCTAGGGTCTTCACTTGTTTGTTCGGCTGATTGCTTGGATGCATGACTTTTACACCTGATTGAAACACTTTGATTATTTCCACAAGCTGCATGCCTACATCCCATTTCAGAGACGACCAAGGAGATGCTTGCAGTCTAGACTTCGTGGTTTTAAAACTGTAACCAGTTCTCCCTAGAGCGACTGGTCCACTGGCACGTGTAGGATGTATCACCCACACCTCCTTGTGCGCTGGCAGCGGAAACCTTTTCTGGCAGAGAAAAAAATAAGAATGTCACTTTCATATGAAGATCACATAAGCGCGTCGTAGTTTGGGAGAACTTTGGTTTAGATTTTTACCTGGTGTCCAAACGGAGCAAGAGTTGCTGGCGGTACTCTGTCCTCGTACTTGCTCTTTTTCCGTGGGCATTGTTCGAGGTTCGAAGTTGACGTAGACATCCTTTTTTTCCCAGTGTCTTCCACCAGCGACCCACCAGGTGTGTTGCTTGTGGTCATAATGTGTTGAGCAGAACTGGTCGTCTGTTTAGTAGGGTCCAGCTCCGCAGGTGCACTACCATTATCTGGCGAAGCCATGTCAGGAGGTACTGGGCTCGAGGACAGGGATTTCTCAGCCCCAGGGTCACATTCTGTAGCCATGTGAAAATCCATCCAAATCATGACGAGGGACAATGATGGAGAGTAAAATATCAACTTAGGATCTCTTCGCATCATTCACGTGAAATACAAGTTCCATGAACGACACGTTTAAACAGACTACCATTGACATGATGCGAATGCACAAAGTCAGTGAAGGAAATAAAATAAAATTGAAACAAATCCATTTAGATAAGGATAAAACTTTAAACCACTGAAGCATACCATTTGAAATGAAGAATAGGGTGACTGACCTGCATCTGCATCTCCTACAGCTGTTTCGTCCACCAATTCTGCGGCAGTTTCATCATTTATTTCTTCTGTCTTGTCTTGCTTCTCCGGTTGGACATTCACAACGGGCAACACATCCGGTGACGGGAGAGATGACTTCACCGCCTTACAGCAAACAGTCGTAGTGTCGTTGAGGACTTCTGCCTCAGGTTTCCCCTCTGTAATAACAACACTAATACGTACTCAGAAATTGCAGAAATTGGTACGATTGTGCTGAACACTGTACATCTACATGAGAAGACACTATAACGCTCTTACCTCGTTCATTGAGCATAATGTGTATTTTTTCCATGAGTATGGGAATATTCTTGTAAGAATCAAGCCTCTCCTCGATCTTAGTCATAGTCTTCTTCAATGCAGCGACTTCACTGTCAACTTCATCCTGTTTACGGCACAGTGCCCTGTAGGTTTGATCAGCCCCAGTATGCTGTTTATATGTTGAATCCACCTGCGTAATGGAAAAGATGTTACCACGCACTACCGTGTCCAGCACTGAGACTTCGAATGCCAGTGGCAAAGAACAAACTTGAACATGTGGCGCTTATAAACGGTTTTAAAGATCCATACGATGTAACGACAAACATTCTCTTACCTCTTGCATAGGTTCATGTATGTCGTCTTCGACATGATAGAGTTCATCACCTGATTTCTGGACTGCAGGTGCCTCGGGCGCCATCGTAGTTGGTTGGGTAGATGTCCCGCTCAAAGGCAACCGTCCAGTGTTCTGAATTGCAGGAGCCGAACCGGCCTGGAAAAACGTACCACTCACCATTAATCAACACGTACGAGGTAATCAGTATTACGCATACATATGTGCATTAAAAACAAAGAAAGACGTAAGCGTGAATGCCGTACTGCTGCGCCCGCAATATTCATGTCTCGTCCTCATATCCCATCGAAACAGAAAAAAAAAAAAAAAAAAGAAAAAAAAAAAAAAAAAAAACAACTGTGTAGCTGCGATGAAGATAGGAGTTTATCACTTACCTTCAGGGACGACTGCGAATGAGTGAGAGGGAGTGGACACATTTTCCTACCACCAAGACTAAGTGTCCTTTTCTGGCCTTCAGCCCGGTTGGCATTCGTTTCTTGCAGTCGTTTCGCACTACTCCTTCCCGCCGGGCTTGACCACCAGGCCAATAGTGCTGTATGTTTTTTCTCTGGACATTCAGGATGCCTAGTCCCTTTCTCGTCAAAATGTTTTCTATACTCCGACCGCATCTTTTCCATTTTCTTCCGCATGTACTTAGGAAACCAACCGTCCTTTAGAGGAGGGTCAAAGTCAAAGTGTTTTCGGACTTCACACTCCACCTTCTGGAACCTCCAGTCATCGTCGTCATAATGCACATGTGAGACGTCGAGGTAGAATTGTATTAGGCCCTTCATCATGGAAGTCACTTGCAGTTTGTTTGTCAAAATATTTCCAGCGGAGTCCGTCATAATCGTGTACTTCGTTCCATCGTTCTCCTTCTTATGACGAGCGTAGTTTGTCTCTGCTTTTCGCTGGATGGCTCTGTTGCCACCATCTCGAGATCCTGTCGGCTGCTGAGGTACCTCTTCAGATACGACCATCTCATGTGGATTTGCGGTGGACATCGTCATGTTCCAAGAATTGGATCCGCCGTCAAATAAAGGCCTATCCGGTGGTGACATGAGAGGACTATCCATAGACATCGAAGAAGCCGTCGGCAGTCCTGCTACCGCACTTGCCGTGTTTTCAATCGCTGGAACAAACGATTCTGGACTATCTTCAAAGTGAGATGATGGTGGTGGCGTAGCAAAAGGTTCGTAACCACGCCCTCTGTTCATCAGTGTCTGCAAGTGAGAGAGTGCTGCCTGATACCCTGTCTCGTAAGGGTCGCATTTACTGGATCCTGGAATTCGCAGCTCCCCCGTTCCCATGCTCGTACTTGGTGCAGCGGATTTCAACCTCGGGCCTCTGAATGGTTGCACGCCAACGTTCAAGGGCGCTCTGTTCTCCGCTTGCATGTCGTCGTAATCCAAGTGACCACTGAAGACATTGCACATCGGAGGATTCATAAAATCAGGTGGGGGTATGCGACTCTGCGGAGCACTGTTCCGGTAGTTTGAAATATGGCATGGTTCTTCGTGGTTATTGGAGACTGAGTTCTCCATCTGCTGGGACGCACTGGAGAAATCCATGATTTCCTGCGTAGAAAGGTGAATGGAAAAAATTGGATCAGGTTTTGCACTTCTATTTTCCTTCATAACTCGATAAAACTTATCCACTGAAAGTCAGAACGTAGAAACAATGATATTTATTATGGTATGGAACATTTAGACGGATTATCACCTCCTTTACGAAGTGGAAGTACATGCATACCAATGTATTCGAAAATAAGACCTTCGACTCTTAGAACTACGCATGTATTCCAGTATGAACGAAAACAATATCATCCGGATGCAGAACTTGTGGACACCATCACACAAATTGATGCGAAAGAAAAAGTAGGGGACAGAACAAACCTGAGAAGCAGTCGACTTCCTGGATGTTGAATCTTGCAATCTCTTGTCCACTTCAAATGTCTCGAGAAAATGACACTCTCCTGCATGATGGAAGTAACAAAAAATTGTTAATATATTACTCTTGACAAACACGCATTGAATAGAGGATTCTACAGCGTAGACTATACAATTGTACAAGAAAAAAATAAAACAATTGTTTTAAATTGAACAAAAGAGGCAAATTCTGTGAAAGTGAGAGACTGCGAGACAATTGATGTCCTCCGTTGGAAAGAGTGTTCGGGACAAGAAGTAGAGAGAAAACCCATATGGCAATATCTCTACAGCAATCCCTACCTGTACACAACGGGCGTGTAGTCGTAGGAAAATACCTTATTTCAACATTGACACAAATCGCTGGCACATGCAAACAATAACTTCAATTCAGAGAGGGAAAAAAATAGAAAAAAAAACAAAAGTGCGGAACTTACAAAGTGTGGTTATGAGGGTTATCGCCACCTCCGATGTCTCGTTTGAACGTCGCAAAGGAAAGTGATAGCTCGGGGGGAGGTCGTCGGGAGGGAAAACCCCTCGCATGGAACCCTAGTCCTTCACGACATCGAACGCCCTCCATGACTCGGCAGCTAACTGCAGTGTTTTTAGAAAGTAGCTTTGGTAACATCTCCCGCCAAAAGACTTAGTTCCGATAAAGACCTCGTGCTCATACGAGGGATTTCTCTTCAGCTCATGTTCCACAGGTCGTTACGCACCATGCGCCCTCTGTTTCTCCGATTTCAGAGCGTCGTCTTTTCCATTACCACATCGTCACTAATCGTGTACACTGTTGTAAGATCGTTGAACATATCACTGTCAAAGAAAGAGAGAAAAGGAGGACAGGAAGATATCTTTCGGGATACGAAAGGGCGACTGCCCTCACACATTCGGTTCATCGGCAAAACACTTCAATTAGGTACGAAAAACCCTCCCTCTTATGCACAATTTGATGCACGCACTGTAGTTAGTCAATAGTCATGAGCAACAATGGAAAACAGTGTAAAAGATTGCGTGTTTAGTATCCAAATTAATGCGATTATTGATGAGAATAAGAAAGACTCCTGCTTTTATTGCTCACCAGCTAGGGTTTCGAGTTATCCACGTTGTTTTGTTTCTGTTCGTGCAATGCTATTTCCAAGCCGACGTTTCACAGACAGTTGTAGCGCAATAGAATCATCCTTCGTAATGTGTCATGATCCATCCTCTTGTTCTACTCTATCTCTTGTGTAACGTATATGACTCCCTTCCTTCACGTATCGTCAATCAGATGATAATGAATTGGATACACATCGCATTTACACACTGACATTTACGTTGTGGAGACTTTAGTTCATTGAGTACAATGGAAGTAGGAATTCAGTGCAATAGAATTAACAATGTAACATGGTGGATTAGGGTTACCTTTGTCCTCGTTATCAACGGGAGTTGTTGTGGCTAGGTCTTCACTTGTCTTACTGTCGACATTAGTTCTCTGTGGGATCTCCAGTTCATACAACTTCAGTGAAACATCACCACATGATGGAAAGTGATGTAATATTGCGTACCGCGTGGTCACTTTTGTATTGCTCCGTTGCACAGGCCATACTTAAAAACTACTTAGGGTTTTAGATGTTTCGTTCACAGCAGGGTGCCCATATGTTCGGCCGACTATGGGTTGTGTACTGAACCTGACTATGGTCAGTCCCGATTCCCTTTTGTACAAGTTCATCGTTTCCTGTTGGTATTTCTTTTATACGGTAGTGGCGACGAATAGTTTCTAGGGTTTGAGGCAGCATACATGTAGCGACGCTCCTTCTGTATTCTCTTCTGTGTCCTGTTCATTTCTTTTTTTTCAGATTCCCTACATGTGACGCCGTATAATGCTTTCTTCCTGGAATGCCGATTCAATCATTGCTCGTGATTCTTGAGATGCATAGACCATAGAGTCAGTCCAATGCCCAAGTGTGACATCATTGCAATTTCGTCCATCGTTCTCTTCGAGTCATCAAATCTGTAATGTACAACAGTTCGGGACCGTCTAAAGGCAGGAGGGTGTCGGTTCATACACTACTTCTACTTAGGGTATGTGGGTGGGAATTGCGCAGGTAACACATGGATCCAGTGCGACGTCTACCCGTGATTGACCCTAGGAGAATCGCATTGCGAGAGAAGAAGCTATGGGCGAGAGAGATGTCTTGGGCCATACGCGACCAGATTCGGACTTCCCGATCGGAGCTTCGAATATCTTGCCCATGCCGACTTTGCGACCGGGGTTACAGGAAAGAAAAGTTCGTGGTTACTGTGCTTCAGCATTTGGACGGGGAGCGCATGTACGGGAGAGATCCTAAACATTATGGGTCATCCAAGGTATTTATCTTCCCCTCATTGCAGAGTGGTATTCGATAGTGCTATTGTGGACTGACCTGATTGAAGTGAAGCTCGTCTGTGCAATAATCTGTCCTTCATTACTAGGTTCTAGGGTTTCCGTCTCCATGATCACTGTACGGCATTAGGGTATTAGCCGACGTCTAATCTCTTCTACATCATCACGTGGTATTATCTTATTGACTAAAAATCATTTTTTCACATCGCATCACCTGGATTTCCCATCCACTAACCATCTTCGTTAATGTCCTGGTCTTGTCAATCCATTGATACAAATGGTAGATACGGCCGGGGAAAATCGTGTTTCTGATTCCAAGCTTTTGTAACTTGTTGTCATCGGCTTCCATAGAAGAGAAAGCGCAGAATACAAGAATAGCAATTGGTTTATTTTCTGGGTTTCAGGAAGACCACTTTCAAATGTCCTCGTATGTCCTGCGCAGGGTTATCCAGCCGATGAGTCAGATGACGAGTGGGATGCGCACATTGCCCGAACTTATGGATTAAATGCTGTTGCACCCCCCGCAGACAATGAAAACGAACCCGGCGACGAGGACTTCGACTTCACTGCGTGCGTCGTCAACTCTTTCCACATGTACGATGACGTTTCCGAAGAAGTATTAAGAGGAACCGGTCATGGCGGCAATCCTGGTGCAACAGCTGGAGACCCTCCTCAGCCACCACATCAGGCTCGAGAAGGAGAAAATGAAGACCGCGAGCCAATGGAGTCAGAACACTCTGGCCAGGAACGAGGTGAAGGGTTTGAGGATACAATGGAGGTCGAAAACGAGCAGGGCTTACCGCACGTTGCAGGTGACCCTGGGAGGGCCCAGGATGGAGGCTTCAGAGGAACGGCCGATGACGTGATGCCGGGGTCGGTGGAAGAAGAGGACGACGACGAAGCCAATAACATTGAGGTCGATTCTGACGACGAGGAGATTCCTCAGGATAACAACGTCGACGACCACCATGTTTCTCTGGATGAGGCGTACTTACGTGATGCAGCTAGGACACCACTCTTTCCGAACTCTAGAGTCTCTCTCCTTAGCGCAGTAATACTCATATTGAACTGCACTCGAAGACATGGTGCGCCTTCGGTTCTGGTCGACGAGCTTCTGAAGTTGCTGTCTGAGGTGATATTGCCTACAATCAATAGCATGCCCACTACAGAATACGCAGCTTCGAAGATGTTGAAGAAACTGGGTCTCAATTACGAGGTTATTGATGTCTGCCCGAATGAGTGCGTTTTATTCAGAGGAAACGTGAATGGAGCTTTGGAACATTGTCCCCGTTGTGGTGCGAGTAGACGGCGGCAGTGTGGAAAGAGCTTGGTGCCCCGGCGTGTGCTCAGATTTTTCCCCCTTATCCCCCGTCTGGTGAGGACCTTCCGCAATCCAATATTAGCTGAGGCCATGGCGTACGCCGCGACGCACAAAAGTACCGATGGTAAGATGAGGAGTGTCGCCGACTCAGAAGTGTGGAGATTTGTCGACACCGAATACCCCTCCTTCTCAGCAGATCCGAGGAACGTGCGGTTAGCTCTGGCCACTGACGGATTGAACCCCTTCTCAGAAAAACGGAACACTTATTCGGTATGGCCTGTCATGCTCTTGAACTTCAACGTGGCACCTTGGCTCACTCTGAAGAAGTTTTTCCTTATGCTCTCTCTCATCATTCCCGGTAAGCGGTCAGTTACTGGCGAACGTTGGGATATGTACATCGAGCCGCTTCTCGAAGAGCTCCGTTTTCTCTGGTCAAATGGAGTGCGTATTAGAGACGGGTCTAGACAATATGCCGACTCCTTCCATTACGTCAGAGCGGTGCTGTTGTTCACAGTCCATGACTACCCAGCGTACGGGATTGTATCTGGCCAAGTAACAAAGGGGTATAAAGGGTGTGTCTGCTGTGGACCAAACAATGTTTGCAGGAGATCAAAGGTTCTCAAAAAGAATGTTTGGGACCATCAACACCGAATGTGGTTACCTCCTGTGCACCCTTTGCGAAACAACGAGGACCAGTTCAGGGGTGAACAAGAACACAGGGTTGCGCCTCCTCGTATGACAGGGACGGAGACGAAACGATGCGCCGAAGAGAGGGTGCAGTGGCTGAACGCTGGTGGTGTTCCAGGTGCCGAGGATGACCCGGTGAGACGCCACGGAGTAAAACGCCTATCTGCTCTGTTCAGTCTTCCGTATTGGGAGGTGCAATATTCCATCGCATTTTGAACCTTTAAGTTTTTTAGACAGCTTGGAGAATTGCTAAGTACATGACATGTTGTCGAAACTATGTGTTGTCTAGTCGTATGGTAGGTGACACTACTTCACGATCGTGGAAGAAGTAGCCACTGAATGCAATTCTTGTTAGTTTTCATTGCAGTGATTTTGGACAGTTAACTGCACTGTTTCCGGAAACAAATATGACTGAGGAGATAAGTATGTCTGTTTTGTTTTGTTTTTACGGTGATGTTATGTGCTCGGAATGTATACTGTGAATCCGTCGTGGACGGTGGTTTTCATATATAAAGTTTGTTCTATCTTATCGTTTTCCACTTTGAAAGTCTTTCCATTAGATAATGATTTCCGAGTGTACAATACACTGATAGTTCAGACATGTGGATATTATGGTTATCACAGATACTGTTTTGCGAAATGTGCAGAGTCAATAGTGTTTGTTGTCTGTTTCTTAATGGTTTGTAAGGTACTGACCAAGTAAGATGCAAATTGATGTAAGGTCGCAGTTATTCGCCTGCGTCTGTTCGTTATCTTTTTCATGTTTGTTATCTTTTTCATGTTTTTCATTTCTTGAAGGGCTGGTGGGACAAACAAATGTTAAACAGTCTAGAGTGCACAGCTCTGATACTCCTGAATATCATAAACTATGATTGACCTTCTGTTTCCTTGCCGCCATGCAGTTGTTACTATTGTTTTCTATGACTTCGCACACATTAGCAATGCGTATTTGCTCATGGACTCTCTGGCTATTGGTGTTGGATTACTGATCGTGTTCATTTTTTTATTTATTTTTCCAGAGTTTGCCAATCCGACACACCCTCGACCCTATGCACTGCGAAAAGAATGTTGCTCAGTCTATGTTTGGATTCATTCTGGGGGACAAAGACACTGTCACGGTGCGCCGAGATATGGAGGAAATAGGACGAAGAGCAGGTAGCGATGGCGATGTAAGCGAGCAATCGAGACGTTATATGCACACGCCAGAACTCCATCTGCAGCCAATCGGAGATACAGGACGATATTTTCAACCTCAAGCCCCGTATGCCCTCCGGAACAATGAACGTGGCAGATTTATAGATCTCATTGCGTCTATGAAGACTCCAACGGGATACGCAGGACAGTTCGGCAAGCACATTGGGCAGAAAAAACTAGCTGGTCTAAAAAGCCACGACTACCATGTTCTTGTTCAACAAATTATCCCGGCTTGCATCAGACGATTTCTCCATCCAGGAGCACGGGATGCAATCATTCGAGTTGGCAACGTGTTCAGAAGAATTTGTGCGAAGGTCATTGACATTGACGAACTTGACGACCTCATGACCTACACAGTAGAAACAGTTTGCCTCCTCGAGGTATGGTTCCCACCCGCGTTCTTTGATACGATGCCTCACATGATGCCCCATCTAGTTCAGGAGCTAAGACTGTGTGGACCCGTCCATAGCCGCTGGTGTTACGGAATAGAAAGATATTTATACGATCTCAAAAAATATGTGCGGAACCGATATCGACCGGAGGCTTGCATGGCATCTGGATACCTAACGGACGAAGCTTTGGGGTTCGTCACTGACTATACGGCATTATCTCCCTACATCAAGCGCCGAATCTGGGACATGGAGGAGGACGAGCGGGTATACGGAGAGCGCGTTGAGGGTGGTAGTAAAAAAGTCAGACTCAGCGACCGAGATAGAGCTGACATTCACAAATATGTGATTTGGAACTCTGTCCCCACCCAACATCTCCGGAGGTGAGTCACGCCTGAAGTTTTTACACATGTTGAATCGCACTCATGGGTTTAGGGTGATTGTCTTGATAACCATTCCGGATGTGCCATTGCGATATAATCTTATAGTGGTCATGCTCTGTAAGATAAGCACCAGTGACGTCGAGAACAGTATGGTGATTTTTTTCATTTTCTTCATTTACTATCTATCGCTGAATAATACATCCTGTAGGATATATTCTCTGTTGAATGTCGCATTGTTTGAGGGATTGTATGATCTGGTCTGAGATGTTTGTGTGAAATCCCGCTGCAGTGAGTACGAGACATTACTGGAAGAACGAACAGGAAGAGGTAGACAGCGTCAGCCTCAACTCCCGGATTTCTCAGAGTGGTTGCGAGACCGTGTGCAGACATCCATAGATGCGGGGGAAGTGGTGGATGTCGACCTCGCGGTTTTGTCTGCTCCTCCAGCACGTCAGGCAGAGGAATATCCTGCGATGTGGGCATATGGTAACCATTACCGATGCCTAATGGAGAATGAAACTATCACAAACGAAACTTTTGATTCCGGTGTGTTTGTTATGTCACCCCAGGGCTGTCGAGCATCTCCGAATGACAGGAACATTGTAAATGCAGAGCTTCCATATTTTGGGATCCTCAGAAAAATAATCCAGGTCACCTATTCGACTGTGACTAGGACGTTGATGATGTGCTCTTGGATTCGCCCAAATCTCGCAGGGAACCCAAGTATCCGCCAAGATGAGTATGGCTTCTGGTTGGCAAAGTATGGGTCAAGGCAGGATCCACTTCGCAAAAACCCCTTTGTATTTCCTTACTCTGTTTCACAGGTGAGCATGAACTCTGTAACTTCTCTCTCCTATTTTGCTCTACTCTGTATAGTAAGCTCACGTCTCTCTTCCGGTGCATAGGGCCCGTATAATTATAGCCACGATGTTGGACACATTATTAAACTCGTCGTGAAGAGCACACGGCGGCTATGGTTTTTGGTTTATGATGTAGAACTAACTTCCCTTTTGAAAATTATAATACAGGTGTTCTTTGTGGACGACCCGGATGACCCTGATTGGAAAGTTGTACTTGAAAAGCCCCCCAGATCACGCCGTCACACGCAAGAAGACGACGATGTATATCGCCCGGATGCAGCCGAACATGTTTTTGACGCGGCAGGATTGCAGGATCCGTATACCACAGGTCTGAGACATCGGGGAGAATGTTCGGCCTCAAACGAAGCATCGACGAGCACAAATCCTCCAAGGAATGTAGATAGTGGGCAGGAATCCGGTCAGAACATCCCAGAGGCTGAGGTAGCAGCTACGGACCTTAACAGAGAAGAAGAAAATGACCCAGCCGTTTGGCTGGAAGACACATACGACGACGACGATGAGGAGTTGCCCATAACCAATTGAAAACACTTTGCACCTGCCTTAGGTACACTGCTTTTCCATTTGATATAGTTAAGTGGGGTTTTAGACGTACAACATATTTGTAAACTAAATACTGGAATGTGACTAATATGAAATCGTGTTATTTATTCTCAATCCATCAGGGGCGGGAGTGTTTCGGCACGGATACGTTACACTTGCGATTTCGAATATGCACATCTGTAATAACGCCGCTTTTGGTAACATTATCCTCAACGATAATGTGTTGCTCCTTTCTTTCAGTGTTCATTTTGTGAGTACGAGTAATCTTCAGACGTGTGCGTGTGGAAGGGGATAGACGACATGAGTTATGTCTGAAATGGCCCATATATATGTCACTTTATCACTTTCCACTTTCCACTTTCCCAGAGAAGTCATCTTTTAGTGAGACTGTCCTGAACAAGTTCATTAACTGTAAACATATACGAGTTTAACTCTAAGATTCACGTGTATACTGTCCTTTCCAGATTTCGGATGAGGCCATCTCAAAGTCATGGCGAAGCACTACAGCGGAACCATATGTAGCACTGCTGCGGTGAACTAACCAGATACTTTTGGGGCAGAGTAACAGGTACCATTTTTGGGTCTGCAGCATGTGTGATCCTGGAGGAGGGTTACCGCCTCCACCGCCATTGGATGGTCTGGTTGGTATGTATAGAATTGCGGATGATGTTGCCGACCGTAATAAAGACCAACATTTTGCAGATTTCGAGAGTGCACTTGAGAAATGTCAGACAGAGGTGCCAGATCCTGACCCGGAGAAGGAAGCTGATAGGCAGAGACGACGAAAAGGCTTGGATCTGAACATACCGCCGTGGCTGGAAGAAGGTGGAGACGAGATTTCGAGATACCTTTTGACCAGACCGAAGAGGCAGAGGATACCGAATGAATCGATGGGAGTGAACAGTGGAGTTCCAGCTTCGCAGTCAGACGTCCTCGAAACGAAGAGAACGGACGTACCTAGAATGCAGAGCGTCATGTCTGGCAGAGACAAAGGTACACCATCACCTGATCCTGTCTTTGTGCCTGACATTGACAACGTGTCAGCAACAATAGGGGAACCCAGTCATCCGGCATATGTATCTACAGAAGATAAGCGAGAACAGAAGTTCTCTCTTCGAAAAAATTTCGACCATCATCTGGATCCGACTGGGGAGTAAGGGGGAAGTTCATAGTTGACATCGACAGGGGCGACTTCGAGATTACATGTGAACATGGTAATGTATCTTATTGCAACATGTACGATGACGTTATTTTTGCTCTGTTCATATGTTCACATTTTGCAAGGACATGTTTGTACAGCAATGTTCAGGAAAACATAGAGTATCCAACAAACATATCGACAATGGTTTTGATATGATTTTATTGAGGTGATTTGTAGATCACTAACAAGGTATGTTTGAAATCAGCATTGCAGTCAACAACGCAGCACAGATCCGTGATGCGAAGTTGTCTTGGACATGGCACATCTATGGAGATGACGTTGATGTTTCATTTTTGAAAACATTTAATGCTCTCGTGTGCATTTAACCCATAAACACCGTTACCTTAAATCACATCACCCCTTTAGTCTTCGAAATATGCTTGTATGTTTTAATAGACTCCACTATTATGCAGCATTTCGTATTTCAAAACATTATGGTCGAATAACTCACAAATCTTAGTGACAAACAGTATGACATTTAATATCATGTTCAGTACACAGTGTCTGAACATTCTATGTTTGATTATTAGACACGGGTGATACCGTGATGTGATTCACTTTGTCAATGTTCACTGACAGGGGTCACAATTCCTTTTGTTATTTCTATTTTTTTTCTTTACCTTTTCGTATTTGTAGCTGTTGTCTGTGTCTCACTTATGAAGATGTCGTACTATTTTAACAGCAGACACAGCGGTGAGGTATTTTAATCTTACTCTGAATGGACTTCATATATCGATTTCCATCTTTTTTTTATTTCATTCTAGTTTCTTAAGTCACATATGCACTGCAGTGCACTGGGTAACATATAAGTCAATGTCCCCTTCCCAGCTGTAGATTATGTAGAGGGTCCACCAACATTTTCATTTTGACGATAGTGTTCACTCATTTTCCTGGTTTGCAGTGTACATGTAGTTCTCATCATTATCATCTCTAGATTTTTTATTACTTTTCCTTAACTGGTGATTCCTTTTTAAATGAGCCCATGGATGTGGCGGTGTCTCTAAGCATCCAGGTAAGGTATTCTTCCACTTCGAGAGCTCATGTCATCTGTTTGATTTTATTTTCTTACCGTGCGCAGTATCACAGTAGTTCCTGTCGTGTTCTTTTTCTCTTTTCTGCATTGAGACATCCGATTCATCATGACTTAATCCTGTCATAGGCACATCCTGGAACGGTCTGTGGCGATTTGCAAAGGTAATCTGGTTCAACTCGCATTCATGCGTTAAATGTCACATTGAGTTTTTCAATACATAACTGTCAGAATCTACCTGTACACATTATCTCACAGGTTCACAATCTGTTTCAGCTCTCTTTTCCTATTATTTTTTATCATTTTTTTATATTTTTATTTTTTCTTCAGGAAGTTTGTTATAGTTTCCAATAACATAGATCTTTTTTATTTTATTTTTTATTTCACTGGAATGAGGATCAGTAATACTCAAAGCATTCCTGGATGTCTCAGAAATGGCATTTTCAATGTGATGGAGATTTTATATCATTCGCAATAACTGCAATATATATGGTATGTATGTGTATTGAAAACATGTTCTCTCTTTGCGACTTCATATCGCTCTGCCATGAATGAAAATAAAAATAAATAATGTACGTTTCAGTTCACGTATTTTGAAGTCTATGTTCCACTCTAACTCGTCAGTTCAATATGTATGGATGGCAGGGGAATCGATTGGATATATCAGGATCGTAGCCACTCAGTTTTCACCTGGAGGTAGCATGTCAGAGAATAGCCTGTCAGAGGGGTGGGATTGACATGATATGGAGACTAATGAGACTGGTCATCACATCACCAAAGCCATCATTCAAAGGCTTGTTTCTCGCAGTCGTTTTATTCATTTGACAGGGTGGGCTAATGGCGTGCGTCGTGGCGAAGGAGTGACAGATTTGACACTCAACTCTTCGGATTTGACACTTAACTTCGTGAATCGGATTCGGAAATCTGAATGTAGTAATGACGCATTGAGATTAGACGTTCTAGTTTCTGATTTTTCGCTTTCCGAGAGATTTTCACAGTGTGTTTGCATGCACTTATGATGGGGTTAGGGTTTACACTCCTCATAAGAGAGCGGGGTTTACAGCTCCGATTTGCCATTTTCCCAGGAGATGATGCACTCGCAGACACCGGTGCTGGGTTTCGGGAAGCCCTCGGACGTTGCGCAACTTGTTCCGCTGTGTTGAAGGTATCATCGCATTGTTTATAACGAACGAACTTCTAACTTTGAAACAGCGAACATTTGAGGTGTTTCTTTATGCAGGTACATTGCTTTGTCCGTTGATTTTGCTCACCCACGTCCTTGTTGATCACTTTGTCCAGGTTCGGACACCCTGTTTCTTCAATTGGAGGTTTTCCATTACGCATCGGGGGAGGAGACGGAAGTGGACTGCCGTGCTCTGTGGCGCACTGTTTGCTCAAGGGCGCTGCTCGTTTCCAGACTTACAAAAATCACTGGTACTGTCTACGCTCCGAACGCAGAACTGAACTACACTTTCTTTGAACAAGTTATTTCTACGTCCTTTGTTTTTTTACACGCCTTAGTGTTTCTTCGTTGGGGGAGTGGGAGAGATAATAGTGTTATAGGGTTGGTAAGCGGGGCGTAGTAGAGTCGTCTTTGTTGTTCAGGATTGAAGTAGATTATGCTTTTCATTTGTGTCCGTCGTTGCAGGAGACGACGAGTACTATCATATACGGGGTTTCATGTGGATTTTTTCTTCATGCTCATCTCCTCAGACTAAATGTGATTTCTGTTGTCATCGTCTGCTTCGTTCTGTTTGGGGTTCATGTCTTTCTTTCTTTTCTAAGATTTTAGGGTTTGCTATTCCATTCCATTGCTCGTTAGTTGTACAACATCGCGAACTTTGTTTTATCTGGGAGCTAACATTTATCTTGATGATTCCTTTTCAGTTAAAGAGAAATGTTGGTTACTGGTTAAGAGTCAAATGATTTTGTGGCATCATAGTCATCAGGCCGTGTACTTCTGTGAGTCTTACTGTATAGGGTTACCTTTTCACAACCACCCCGGTATCTCCCGACCATTCCATTGCTCTTTCTGCGTGCACCATTTTAAGTGCAATGCTGTTTAGATTGGAACAACATGCCCCTGCTTTAGAAATGATGCCTGTCAGTGTAGCCCTTCGTACCGTGTCTGTTTTCTCACTGATGATCTTCTGTTTTGTGTTCTTTGTAGACAGAGATCGCTATGGAGAGTAACGTACGAAAAGGTCAACGCAAGTGGTTCAAGAAAGAGGTCGGACTTCCCCACCAAGGATACCTACCTAGCCCTGGGGGTCTTCCAGAGAGTGTTGCGTCTGAAGCGGAGTGCGATGCTCGATGGGGCGAGAGGAAGGGATCTAACGGCTACCGGGTGACTACATCTTATCACAACTACAACGCCCTGAAACAACGATATGAGCAGGTCCATCAACGCCCACTGGGAAACAGCATCCCAGTATACTTTGCTCGAGGGTGGGTGGCGGAGGAGAAATATGGTCCAAATGTAGTGGATTGGTGCACATTCGCTTGCTGGAGGTCTAATAACCACGACGGGCCATTCGAGGAGCTGGAGGAGAGGTTGATGCGTCTGGCTGAAGAGGAGCACAAACGGAAGATGGAGGGACTTTCAAAACAGAGGGGGAGACCTAGCCGGGAGGCGCGAGAGAAATCAAACACAGGAAAGGCCGTGCCGTCTCCGGTTGCAGATCATTCTCACAACGTCTACGAATCAAGTGGGCGAGTTGATGCAACTCCCAACCAGGTGCGCGAAGCAGTTGGGAAAGGCCAACGCCGAAAAAACCCGCCACGTCGTTGTTCCATTGGCTTCGGAAGAACCTGTGCAGAAGGTAAGTATCCTCATCAGAGAGCATGCCCTCGTGAGTAAGAGTTGGAGCCTGTGTTTTTTTTTTTTTTTTTCCTTTTTTTTTTTAAATTCCTTTTCTTGGCCATAATGTGTTTCATACAGTTACTTAATCATGAAATATACTTTACTAAGTGAATCATTAAATCCATCAAACTAAAAATCCGTATTCTGCCACCACTGTATTTAATCCTTGTTTCATATTTTATTTGATTCGTTTGTTTAATGTCTTAAACTTCAATGTAATGGTTCCACTGCTGGACTCCATGATGTTCAGACTATTAGTTCGGATATTCAATGGGCGAGATTATGACACTATGTTTGCAATGTGTTCATGTAGGGGAAGGAGTTGTTCAGTTGAACTTGGATGCACAAACACCGGTTACCGATAGTGACACACTCCGCTGCGCTGGCATTGTCGCAGAGGAAGTCCTGCCTAAACCAACATCGTACTGTGCCATCAGATTCCATGCCGAGAACCCCCACGCTCGAGATAAGTATAAAAACCAGGGGTGCCCGTTCAACATCACGGGGTCTCCACCTAAAGACAACGCTGAAAAAGGTACGCCTATCTCTCGGAATGATAAACGCAATGCTTTTGTCCATGTGTTTGTTTTCTCTATTCTTTAATGTGTTACATATAATCAATCTGAACATCTTCTGTTCTCTATAATGAGCAGTGTCCCAATATGCATTCTTTTGGTCAATTCCATAGTGCATGATGAACAACTGCTTATCACATAATATTTTAAATGAACGGAATGAATGAAAGTTTGATGTTCGCTTAGGGTGTTACTAAACGTTTGATTTTTATTTTCAATTTATTCTAAGTCCCGTACATAGTCGGAGTATGGTAATCAGTTTACCTAAGATGCCAAGGTTTTGAATATTCTCTAACGTATAGCTTTATCTGCTAACAGAGTACTCTGTTACAGATGGAAGCAACGAAGAAGACAATGATGAAGATGTGGAGAGCGCATTACCTGATTCCGTGGACATTGAGGTTGATCATTCACTAGAAGCAGATATTGTTTCCGGGACAGATAACTCTGTTGGACGGCAAATGGAAGTCGACAAGGAACTAGAGACACAGCTAGGTGTGTGGGGGGGAAATGGACGTGATATCAACGAAGAGAACGGGGGAGATGGGCCAGACGACATGGACATCGACCACGTGAATGTCACCATTGACTGCGGCGATGAAGATGAACACACAGAAAATGCCTTGCAGCAAGGAAGTGAGGATGGTGAGGTGCGACAGGAGGATGTACGTACCCTCGGAGTACTCCACTTCTCCGTCGGCTATGGCAGCAGCGACGACGATGACGCATACGATCCACCTAGTCGCCATTATGCACGTGAATGTCCACCATTTCTGCCCAAGATTAACAAACCTCTTCGAGATCCGGAAACAATATTGGCGTCTGAACTGTGGGATGTGGGGGTAAGTTCGGGCGCGAGTGGAGCATTGGGGGGACAGCCAAATACGGAAACGGATTTGCAACCGCAGTGGGGGGGCACGTCACTCTCTCTCCCTGTAAACCCGGAAGTAGCGGACGCTGCAACATCCTTCGTGAGCGACAATGACATCAACGGGGACATTCAGGTGCACCCGGAGGAGAATCTAATACCATACGAGGGCGCATCACCGCTGTGGAGGAATGTCGCATGGAACAATTGAGGGTAGACAATTTAACAGGCTCTTGGTTGACTGAAACACAGAAGATTGACAGTAACTGATTATGCTACTAACGACATGGTCAGGCATAGTACACATATCACGGTAGCAGTCAACATAGTTTAGCCCTTTTTTTTTCCTTTGTTTTTCTTTCTTTTTCACTCTCTTAATCTCCCTTTCTGAACTTGCGTCTAGGTCGGTAGGTCGCAATTGGGGAGGGGAGTTTGATTACAATGATCTGGATACTCTGATAGAACTTTTAAGACATCGGAGTACTCAGCAGAAAAACTGATCGATTTTGGCTACACAGATGTGTAGAGCGGATAACTCTAAACACACAACATTTAGAGCCAAAATACGTGTTGTTTGTCATTTTTGGGGTTTCAAATATTAATACCATGGCAATCGCTCTGTTTGTACTTCTCAATGTTCAAGTTCATTCCACCGTTTACCATTCTGTGCTGTGTTTTTTTGTGCACTGTCGGGCCACCAACCGCATCCACATTCCATTTCAGCTGAAGTGCCAACGGTTAAAATAAAATCCTATATCGTTGCGACACGGGGAGCGCTCCGAACAGTTCACAAAGGCGAGGATACGACGATGTCGTCCCCCCTCAACCCCGATTCCATGACGAGGGACATTCAGGTCCAGGGGAATGCATAAAGACGCGCCACATCATCGGCGCTAAATAGTTTAAGTTTTTTTTTTATATAAAAAGGGATCCTCCAGCTCCCAGGAAGCCGGCCCTACCTTTCTGGGAAAACAAAACGCTGTGATTGGTCACAACACAACCCCTTCCTCGGATGGACTGGCTCCCGGGGTCTCCACCCCCAGGTACCACCCCTCTCTGCTCCCAAAATCCCCGATCTGTAGTAGTGAGAGGACGAGGAAGGAATTGAGGGAACTTGGATGAAGGAGGAATATTTTCGTAAAGCAAACTTCCAGATTGATGATCAATTCTTTGGATTTAAACCACCACTTTCATGCAAAAGAACGGAAAAGAAATTACAATTCTTGGTTTGATAATTTAAAAAGCAACCCAATTCTTCTAATAATGCAGGCACTGAGGATATGCCACTACAATTTAGACTTTCAAGTTGTTGACTCACAACTAATTTGTTGGACTTAAACCAATTTCATGAAAAATGCAGAGTATAAGTACACTCTTTGATTAACTAATTTAAAAGGTGACCTAATTCGTCTAACAATATAATGAGGGTATGTTCCTGAAATGAACATATGCATACTAAAAACCCAAGTGAATCTAAATACAAATATTATCCTAAAGTAGAGTAGTAACAATTCACATTCAAAAATCAAACAAGATTTAATTTCAAGCACACAATCACTAGTATTTTGATAAATAAGACTTCAAAACTTATAATATTTTCAAGTATGATTCTTGATTGGGCCTTTGTTCTAGAGTTTGAGTTTATAACTATTCCTAGAAGTTTGGTTTTATTTGAAGCAAAATACGTCATTGCTTTCAAAGTAGGATAAATGCTAATTGAAATTTCAACAAAAAAATCTTGTTGTAGGCTTCTTGTACTACATAATGTGGATCAAATTTGGACTTGTGAATCCCCAAAGATTAGTGAACCATTATGCTTTTACATCAAAATTTGATACAAAAATTTGATCATGACACGTTAGAGATGAAATTCATCCTTTGGACCTTATCTGATAAATAAATTTCAAAGTTATTTGAGATCTTTTCAAGAACACATATATAGTTGCAGCTTTTTCTTTAGAAAAGCATTAATCTTGTATACCGGTAACAATGGCCTTGCAAGGTCACAATGTAGCTCAAACATTTGAAAGCAACAAATATTCAAAATCATGCCTACTTGTGTTAAAATGCTTGCCAAATCTTTTCAACATTATAGATAGACTAGCAATCATTCATTATTATAAAAAATAGAATTCAATTGGAATTTAGACCAACAAATTTTGTTGAAATCAAACTTTGGATGAAAAAAAACATTTAACATTATATTGGTCAAAAACGCACTTGGCCTTGAATAAGAGCACTTTGTCTTTCTTAGTAAAAAATGTAAAAAACAAAGGCCTTTGAAATTTTTTAGCCACATATGATTTCTTCTTTACTCAAGTTTTATATATACATCAAAATTCAAATTCAAAACTTTCATCAATTTTTTTATAATAAGCACATTCAGAATTTCAGAGGCCATTAGTTAGATAAAGTACATTAAAATTGTTCAAACTTATACAATGAAAGTAAATGGATAAATACTAGTACTTTTAATATGTAGGACTATATTTGCTAATGCTGAGATTTCATCACTCTTTACCTTATTCAATACAGGTCATTGTTTTCTAAAATATTTTAGTCTTTGGAAGTTGTGTTATGCACTCAAGTATATGTATTTTTATGGATTTTGAAACCACATCTCCTTCTACACTATAGCATTTTTAATACTGATAGATTCGCCGTTCGGCAAATGATCTCTTGATGTGATGGCAGCATCTACAGTAGTCCACTGTAACTTTTTGCCGTTCGGCAAATGATCTCTTGATGTGATGGCAGCATCTACATTAGCCCACTGTAACTTTTTGAATGGCAATTACAGTCTTTCAGTCAAGATGATGATTCCATGATGTGAAGATAGTATCAACATCCACCCACCTTTTTGGACGAGAATGGTTTCTTGGACTAGAGAGATGATTCTATGATGTGATTGTAGTATCTACATCCGCCTATTTCATAATGTAGAGACAATATCAACATCCGCCCACCCAGGAATGCTATCTTGTCAGCAGTGAGCAGTGAGCGGTGAGCGGCGAGTAACAACTTTGGCCCTTAGTAGTGATCTCACTACAACAAATCCAACCCAATGTGACTAGGTTTTATGACTCGAATAGGGCATAAACCAAAAGGTGACTAGCACTGTTTGTAGCCATTTCGACTTAGTCGCTTCGGACAATCTGACTAGCAATCATATCGGACATTTTTTGTTCCCGATATTGCGTTCCCATAGAGTTTTGGGACTTCAAATAGGGACCTGCTCTGGGACTTGGAAAAATATGACTCTATAGAGTCATATATTGTTGACTATACTTAGTCACCAATATGGTATAGGTGACTAAGTATAGTCAACCATATATGACTCTACAGAGTCACCAATACAAAAATATCTTTTGATTGGCATGACTAATTGTAGTGATGTATCAGTCAATACATGAATGGTTTTATCACTACACATAGTAGTGTGATGGTGACTTACTTGAGTCATACATTGAGTATCAGTGATGTGACTGATGGTTTTATCACTACGCATAGTGATGTGGTTGTGACTGTATTAATTGTAGTGAGGTATCAGTGATGTGGCTGATGGTTTATCACTACGGATAGTGATGTGGTTGTGACTGTGATGGTTTTATCACTACACATAGTGATGTGGTTGTGGGTGTATTGCGTCATACATAGACTTGAGATAATACAACTCTGTAGAGTCATATATACTTCACTACACATAGTCACCAATATTATCTGATGACTATGTGGAGTCCTTATATATTTGTTTCTTTCACTATTGAGAGTCAAATTTCAATTTTAAATTAGTGTTTCTATGACTAGAACTTCACTGTCCGTACTCTAATTTAAACGTTTGCCATTCACTTGAATCTGCCATTCTTACTGTGCGTAGGCACAAATTTTAATTTTACATTAGGGTGATAATGAGATATGGTGACTAATATAAGTCAACAGTGCGGTTGTAAGCACTATGTCAAGTCATGCAAATGATATTCAAATATTTCACTGAAAGAGAAAATTCATGTTCAAACAAGATGCACTGCAATTGTAACTCAATCGGTCTAAACTGCTTGGGAGAAGGACAAATCAATGTCCATGAACTCTGTGGGCCACAACACAAAGTGCCGAGACCCTTCTTCCAGCCCCACTCCTTTAACAACCCCAACTGCACGAGGCGATATCGCACTCCCTATAACTTGGAATTGTACGTGCTTACTACCATTGGAAAGCCCTACATTAGATCTACAACCATGTCAATTCTCACTCTACTCGGACAAGAAACAAGGGACTAATAAAAAAAAGAATGGGAGACAGTCCATGGAGTAGGAAGAAAACACAAAAAGCTTGAAAACAAGCTCTCAAATACAAGATTAGAAGCCGCCGAAGTGGCGGCTCACCTTAACCCAACCAAGGCTCAAAGCCCTAATCTAAGGATGAATGTAACCACCAATGAACGAAAAATGGATGAATGAATGTTACCATGTTAAATACCAGAAATCAAATACCAATACCATATGACTATGTTAGTATGACTCCGTATAATAAGCACTCAAAGCATGACTATAGGAACAGCCTAGGGGAAAATATATCTCGTTCCTGAAGACGTTCCCACCCAGGTCCTCAAAAAAAAATGACTACGTATATGACTAGTCCATGACTGGACCCTGTTATGACTGATTTTTGACTAAACTAATGACTGATGTGACTACGCAGTCACATGGGCTTGTTTACATCTATTCACATTGGGCTGGATTTGTTGTAGTGTCTAGATATTTGTGTTACCTAGGTTCTAGACCGGTTTACCTTAGCAGTGATCTGGAAAACATTAGGGGAAATCTGGGGTCTCTAAAAGGCCATTGGGTTTCCCACGTGCCTAAAATTTTGATGAAACCTGTGCACTTTATCTTGATGGCACTAATGGTGCGACGGCACTAATGGTGCGACGTGTTGCCAACAGTAAAATTTTGTAGGTCCAGCCAATTGCTGCCAGCGACGGCGTGTGCCACTGTTGTTAGCGCAGTCAACAGTGCTTGCTGTAATGACGTTGTAAGCGAGCAAGATATCCACCAATGGAATTTCTTAGCTTGGCATTACTAGAGGAAAACTGAGGCTTAGGACACGTTAAAACGCGTCAAAGATGATACGGGCCTAGACTATATGAAAGTAGTATGGAAATCTGGTCCTAAGTTACGTAGTGCACGTCATGTAGGTTTAACGTGGGAATGTCACAATTGACGCGGCTTTGACGCGAAATAAATTTACGTCACCTTGGATGTTACGAGTGACGTAGCAGCGTCAAGAGGGACAGAGAAGGTAGATCGGTACGTGTGGAAAAGTAATTTTTTCAAGGAATTTTTTACCTTAGAGTGATTTTCAAATGGCTAAGTATGGTAATATCTAAAGTCCACAGGTCTCTTTTTACATGGATGGGTGTCAAGAATGTGTTTCCATGTTAAAATGTGTTAAAAGTGACGTTATTAGAAACCCGACGTGGAATGCGTTTCTGATGTGTCACACTCACGTGGAAGCTATGGCTGACATGGACTCTAGGGTTCGACCTGGTCAACATCCCGGGGGGGTGTCAATAGTGACGCGTTTATTTCCAGTGACATCAAAACGCGTCACATATGTGTTTCAAGAAACACATGAAATCAGCTGACGTGTCACGTATCGGAGAAGCTACGGCTGACGTGGCGCCTATAGTTCGACCTAGTCAACATCCTAGGGGTGTCAATAGTGACGCGTGCGTTTCCAGTGACACAAAAATATGTCAAATATGTGTTTCAAAAAACATATTGAATCAGCTGGCGTGTCACGTGTGCGGAAATATTCATCCATGAAGGTCTTAGATTAGAGCTTTAAGCCTTGGTAGGGTTAGGGTAAGCCGCCACTTCGGCGGCTTCTTATCTTGTATTTGAGAGCTTGTTTTCAAGCTTTTTGTGTTTTCTTCCTACTCCATGGACTGCCTCTCATTGTTTTCCCTATCAGTTCCTCGTTTTTTGTCCAAGTAAAGTTAGATTTGACAGGATTGTAGATATCTTGTAGGGCTTTCCAATGGTAGTAAGCACGTCCAATTCCAAGTTATAGAGAGTAAGATAATGCCTCCCAAAGGTGGGGTTCCCAAAGGAGTGCGGGTGGAGGAAGGGTCTCGGATTTTTAGCAATCGGTCCCTGGATTTTTGTTGTATGCTTCTGAGATTTTGAGGGTAGATGCACAATCAACTTAGCTTTCTAAAAGGCTAAGGCGTGCCTTAATCCGAGCTATGATGGACTAACGACAACCTGTAAATTGAAAGGTACTTCAATAAAATCCGCGGGGGGGGGGGGAGGGGGGGGGGTTTCCTCCTAACTTTATTCTTGTTCTCCATCTTTTTCTTGTCTCCATTCCTCCCTTGTTCCTTTCTTCAAGTGATCTTGTTCCATTAACTTCCTTGTGATCAAATGCCACCTAAATCTTCACTCAAGTATAATTGAATGATGTGTTGCTATGAACTCACCGTGAGCACAATGATGTGGATTGTGTAGATTAAGAAGGATCGAGCATGAGCAGCCCCTTACGTTACGTCATCCTACGTCTAAAGACGTTTTCCGAAACGCGTTAAAATACATGACGCATGTGTTTATCAGCGTCAAAGAGTGTCAAAGTTAACGTCCGGGACGCATCTGTCACACAAACTCAAAAACGCGTCAAAACTGACGTTCGTGACGTACTTCCAAAAAACCCCACTGCGTCAAAAGTAACAGAAAATAACGTCACTTTAAACAAACGCATCGCACATATACGCCCAATCCACGATCATGCCACATGTCAGCATATGAGCCATTGAAAATATGATCGCCATGTCAGAATCTTTTGCTACTTCAGCAAATTTTTCATCCATGACGTGGTATCCACCGTGTCTCCCGCGAGACTGGAAAACGCTCAAGTGGCAAAAAAGTTACTCTCCGAGTTACTGACCGTAGGTAAATTCACAAAACAGACGCATAACGTTGAGCGTCAAAGGAAAGAGGCTGATGACGCTCGTAGATGCGACACGTCTAGATCGATTTGACTCTCTAGACGCAATGGCAGTTTTTTGCGTCCAAAAAAAAAAAAACGCGTTAAAACGCGTTAAATCCTCTTAAAAATGCGTCAAAACGCGTCACGAAAATCCCTGTTTTCTTTTAGTGCATGCGAGGACATCAAGTTCACCTACCTTGGACTGTCTTACTAGATCTTTTGGAGACCCCTTACTTCTTTCTAATGATAGCACCATGTGTTGACTTCTATAGATTATGTCAGTTTGTCAAGAAATAGGTTGGAAATGCAACTTTGAATAACTAGTAAATTAGTAATCAATGTTGTAGGCCAACAAAATTAAAAATTTCTTTTAAAATATATATTTTAAACTCCAATATCTTTAGATTTTCAAGTATAGATGACCTATATTAGAATAGGGGATACGTCAAAATATAAATTCATTCATACAACTTCAAAATTTGTAGAATTGATTTTTCAAACATTATTGGAGTTTTAGAATAGCTTACAAAGATAATATACTACGGATATGTATAAAATAGAACTATAACATGGTTATAATCATCGACCTATTCTAGCTAAATTTGTTAATTACCTACTTCTAGATCATGGACAATGAAAATTATATGGTATTGGTCCAAACCAAGAATGACACAAGCCAATCTTAAACACTGAGATGAGAATGGAGAGATTCAGAAATTGTATGAGACCAAAATGGATTGTTCTTTATAAAGCATCAAAGAAGGTGGATGTGGATAGTACAAATACATCATGGAATCATCTTTCAAGGACTATAACTACTCATATTCAAAAACAAACATGGATGAAGACAATTCCATCACGTCATGGAATCATTATTCTAATAGTCAAGATATTTTGTTTTATCATTATTTTTGGGGCAAATTAAGAAATTTATTGCAAAGAGTAATGTGCAACTCTCATTGGACAGCGTCATTACAGCAAGCACTGTTGACTGCGCTAACAGCAGTGGCACACGCCGTCGCTGGCAGCAATTGGCTGGACCTACAAAATTTTACTGTTGGCAACACGTCGCACCATTAGTGCCGTCGCACCATTAGTGCCATCAAGATAAAGTGCACAGGTTTCATCAAAATTTTAGGCACGTGGGAAACCCAATGGCCTTTCAGAGACCCCAGATTTCCCCTAATGTTTTCCAGATCACTGCTAAGGTAAACCGGTCTAGAACCTAGGTAACACAAATATCTAGACACTACAACAAATCCAGCCCAATGTGAATAGATGTAAACAAGCCCATGTGACTGCGTAGTCACATCAGTCATTAGTTTAGTCAAAAATCAGTCATAACAGGGTCCAGTCATGGACTAGTCATATACGTAGTCATTTTTTTTTGAGGACCTGGGTGGGAACGTCTTCAGGAACGAGATATATTTTCCCCTAGGCTGTTCCTATAGTCATGCTTTGAGTGCTTATTATACGGAGTCATACTAACATAGTCATATGGTATTGGTATTTGATTTCTGGTATTTAACATGGTAACATTCATTCATCCATTTTTCGTTCATTGGTGGTTACATTCATCCTTAGATTAGGGCTTTGAGCCTTGGTTGGGTTAAGGTGAGCCGCCACTTCGGCGGCTTCTAATCTTGTATTTGAGAGCTTGTTTTCAAGCTTTTTGTGTTTTCTTCCTACTCCATGGACTGTCTCCCATTCTTTTTTTTATTAGTCCCTTGTTTCTTGTCCGAGTAGAGTGAGAATTGACATGGTTGTAGATCTAATGTAGGGCTTTCCAATGGTAGTAAGCACGTACAATTCCAAGTTATAGGGAGTGCGATATCGCCTCGTGCAGTTGGGGTTGTTAAAGGAGTGGGGCTGGAAGAAGGGTCTCGGCACTTTGTGTTGTGGCCCACAGAGTTCATGGACATTGATTTGTCCTTCTCCCAAGCAGTTTAGACCGATTGAGTTACAATTGCAGTGCATCTTGTTTGAACATGAATTTTCTCTTTCAGTGAAATATTTGAATATCATTTGCATGACTTGACATAGTGCTTACAACCGCACTGTTGACTTATATTAGTCACCATATCTCATTATCACCCTAATGTAAAATTAAAATTTGTGCCTACGCACAGTAAGAATGGCAGATTCAAGTGAATGGCAAACGTTTAAATTAGAGTACGGACAGTGAAGTTCTAGTCATAGAAACACTAATTTAAAATTGAAATTTGACTCTCAATAGTGAAAGAAACAAATATATAAGGACTCCACATAGTCATCAGATAATATTGGTGACTATGTGTAGTGAAGTATATATGACTCTACAGAGTTGTATTATCTCAAGTCTATGTATGACGCAATACACCCACAACCACATCACTATGTGTAGTGATAAAACCATCACAGTCACAACCACATCACTATCCGTAGTGATAAACCATCAGCCACATCACTGATACCTCACTACAATTAATACAGTCACAACCACATCACTATGCGTAGTGATAAAACCATCAGTCACATCACTGATACTCAATGTATGACTCAAGTAAGTCACCATCACACTACTATGTGTAGTGATAAAACCATTCATGTATTGACTGATACATCACTACAATTAGTCATGCCAATCAAAAGATATTTTTGTATTGGTGACTCTGTAGAGTCATATATGGTTGACTATACTTAGTCACCTATACCATATTGGTGACTAAGTATAGTCAACAATATATGACTCTATAGAGTCATATTTTTCCAAGTCCCAGAGCAGGTCCCTATTTGAAGTCCCAAAACTCTATGGGAACGCAATATCGGGAACAAAAAATGTCCGATATGATTGCTAGTCAGATTGTCCGAAGCGACTAAGTCGAAATGGCTACAAACAGTGCTAGTCACCTTTTGGTTTATGCCCTATTCGAGTCATAAAACCTAGTCACATTGGGTTGGATTTGTTGTAGTGAGATCACTACTAAGGGCCAAAGTTGTTACTCGCCGCTCACCGCTCACTGCTCACTGCTGACAAGATAGCATTCCTGGGTGGGCGGATGTTGATATTGTCTCTACATTATGAAATAGGCGGATGTAGATACTACAATCACATCATAGAATCATCTCTCTAGTCCAAGAAACCATTCTCGTCCAAAAAGGTGGGTGGATGTTGATACTATCTTCACATCATGGAATCATCATCTTGACTGAAAGACTGTAATTGCCATTCAAAAAGTTACAGTGGGCTAATGTAGATGCTGCCATCACATCAAGAGATCATTTGCCGAACGGCAAAAAGTTACAGTGGACTACTGTAGATGCTGCCATCACATCAAGAGATCATTTGCCGAACGGCGAATCTATCAGTATTAAAAATGCTATAGTGTAGAAGGAGATGTGGTTTCAAAATCCATAAAAATACATATACTTGAGTGCATAACACAACTTCCAAAGACTAAAATATTTTAGAAAACAATGACCTGTATTGAATAAGGTAAAGAGTGATGAAATCTCAGCATTAGCAAATATAGTCCTACATATTAAAAGTACTAGTATTTATCCATTTACTTTCATTGTATAAGTTTGAACAATTTTAATGTACTTTATCTAACTAATGGCCTCTGAAATTCTGAATGTGCTTATTATAAAAAAATTGATGAAAGTTTTGAATTTGAATTTTGATGTATATATAAAACTTGAGTAAAGAAGAAATCATATGTGGCTAAAAAATTTCAAAGGCCTTTGTTTTTTACATTTTTTACTAAGAAAGACAAAGTGCTCTTATTCAAGGCCAAGTGCGTTTTTGACCAATATAATGTTAAATGTTTTTTTTCATCCAAAGTTTGATTTCAACAAAATTTGTTGGTCTAAATTCCAATTGAATTCTATTTTTTATAATAATGAATGATTGCTAGTCTATCTATAATGTTGAAAAGATTTGGCAAGCATTTTAACACAAGTAGGCATGATTTTGAATATTTGTTGCTTTCAAATGTTTGAGCTACATTGTGACCTTGCAAGGCCATTGTTACCGGTATACAAGATTAATGCTTTTCTAAAGAAAAAGCTGCAACTATATATGTGTTCTTGAAAAGATCTCAAATAACTTTGAAATTTATTTATCAGATAAGGTCCAAAGGATGAATTTCATCTCTAACGTGTCATGATCAAATTTTTGTATCAAATTTTGATGTAAAAGCATAATGGTTCACTAATCTTTGGGGATTCACAAGTCCAAATTTGATCCACATTATGTAGTACAAGAAGCCTACAACAAGATTTTTTTGTTGAAATTTCAATTAGCATTTATCCTACTTTGAAAGCAATGACGTATTTTGCTTCAAATAAAACCAAACTTCTAGGAATAGTTATAAACTCAAACTCTAGAACAAAGGCCCAATCAAGAATCATACTTGAAAATATTATAAGTTTTGAAGTCTTATTTATCAAAATACTAGTGATTGTGTGCTTGAAATTAAATCTTGTTTGATTTTTGAATGTGAATTGTTACTACTCTACTTTAGGATAATATTTGTATTTAGATTCACTTGGGTTTTTAGTATGCATATGTTCATTTCAGGAACATACCCTCATTATATTGTTAGACGAATTAGGTCACCTTTTAAATTAGTTAATCAAAGAGTGTACTTATACTCTGCATTTTTCATGAAATTGGTTTAAGTCCAACAAATTAGTTGTGAGTCAACAACTTGAAAGTCTAAATTGTAGTGGCATATCCTCAGTGCCTGCATTATTAGAAGAATTGGGTTGCTTTTTAAATTATCAAACCAAGAATTGTAATTTCTTTTCCGTTCTTTTGCATGAAAATGGTGGTTTAAATCCAAAGAATTGATCATCAATCTGGAAGTTTGCTTTACGAAAATATTCCTCCTTCATCCAAGTTCCCTCAATTCCTTCCTCGTCCTCTTCCAAGTTCCCTTCTTCTTCTTCCAAATTCCATTGATCTTTGTTTCAATTTCAAATCAAAATGAGGGTAACGTGACTTGCATCCATTCCCAGAAGTTGGACACACTGCATGCACACTGAGCTCTATTTCCTACACGGAAGAGGGCCACAGAACCTTGTGTGTGTAAGCAGATATTGAGAAATGCATGAAATCACGAAATAATTGCAATTCCAATATATACAATATCGTATATCGTGACACACCTTCAAGATTATCCACAGCTCTAGTCCAACAAAGGGAACAAAAGGCTGAGGCAGTGGTGGAGACATTGGTGGTGCGTCGCCATCGTTGAGCTCGTCGATGCACGCAAAGGTGTCAAACACTTCTCGACCTGGCCCATACAAGTCTACATCGGAGCTGCATGGCTAAGGCCATGGTGGTCCTGCAAGCGAGCCTGCTTGAACTCTGAGCCATCAAAGACTTCATCACGGCTCTTTCTCCTGGCTTCACCTACTTGCCATAATACTCCGGGACAAGAATGCCTTACTTTATTGCTCTTGACTTATGTCGACATTGATGTGCAAGCTGCACCCTGGTAAGCATCGGTTTACCTCGAGCTGCTTGCAAATTTTATCTGAGAAAGTGTCCTGGTGCACCACGCATGACTAACTTAATGCCGCATCAACCAGTTCATCTTGATATATAATGCAGATCTGAAATACATACTCAACCTCTGACAGAGAAAATTTGATCGCAAGCTTTGCACATTCGCAAAACCCGGCGAAATGTATCACTGATCCAATTTGCAAGAATCTTGCCAAACTCAACTTATAATAAGTATATCCATCGATCAGTTCAAAGAATTATGGCATCTGATGATCTGAATAAGTTTGTTGTGCACATAATTGGGTCTAAGCTGCTGCAAAGTATGGATGGAAATGCGTCTAATATCAGAGATTGAATCTAGTTGGAAGTTATCGCAGTAACAACATGCTCACACAAAAGCGCCTAGTTAGAAGAACATTGCTGGTGAAGTTGGTATGCATCGCTATCACCGCTCTGAACATGCAGGCTTAAAGGAATTGGGGTCGGCCCGGCAGTGGCAGCATCCCACTTTAGTACGTGGCCTCATCGCCATGGAGACCGTGCTGAAGAGCCAACATTGATGATTGATCAGGTGGGGTAAGATGATATTCCAAACAAGTTTGCCACGATAGCTGATTTTGGATCGATTATGCCCGCTCGGGCAGGGTAAGCACCTGCTCGGGCAAGGATCTCTGAAAATTGTGGAGTATATAGAGAAGGCCTCCCCAACTACAATCTCAACCTACCCAGTGCTTTGTTTCTATTTCATGTTTCAGCTTTGAGCTCTCTTTCACTCTCATTGGCTTCATTGTCATCACTTGTTCTCTTCTTTTGTAAGGCTTCTAGTTCTACTTTCATGTTTCATTGCTCACACAACATGGCTACATACAATTTCAGGATGCTCATTATGTTCCTCTTCTTCTCCGCCACTTCCATGGTAAGTACATCTCCATTCATTTCAGCTACAGTGCAATTTTAATGTCACTTTCTCATTCAATCATGCAGTATGACTCCTTTGATGCTTTGTTCATCTCCCCTATCTCCTAACATGAGTGAATGATGTGTTGAATGATGTAGGCTTATGCTACTAGCAGGCCGCTTGCGGAGGTGACCTCTAGCTCCCCGGATCAGCTGATTCGGGAAGTTTGTTCTCCACAGTCCCTCCTCACATGTAATAACTATGATAATGCCGAGCCCGTCTACGTCGCAGCTGATGAAGGGGCTGAAGCAGCTGGCATATTGCGAGACAGGTCTATTGTCACAATCAATGATCTTCAGGAAGATTTCTTCCTGGAGTCCTCTCTGGTGGAAGGTCGCAAGACCACTGTTCATAACTACTTGTATGATCCTGCCCCGAGCAGGGCTTTTCTTTCCCCCACAGATGCCACCACCCTCCCTACCCTAACTACCTATAACACCTTAGATATCATGAGGTTCTATGGGGTGGCCCGCGACTCCAACATGGCGACCTCGATTGCTACAGCTGCGTACCTTTGCGGGAGCGCGGCTCTCCCTGGGGAAGCCAGGAGCTGTGCTGCCTCCACTGACGCACTGGCAGCGTTCGTGGCAGCCCAACTAGGCAACAACGTGAGGGTGTATGCAACCAAAGGCGCCCCAACATCCACATCCACCTCCAACATGAAGGCGCCCGTCACCATCATGAAGGTTGCCAAGGGCTCCGTGGAAGAGGGGAGGAAGATAGTGGTATGCCACCATCTCGCCTTCCCCTCCGCACTGTATTATTGTCACGCAGTGACAGGTACCAAGGTGGTTCAGGCCACTCTCAAGACGGAGGGTCGTTATCATCAACGAGCGCACATCAAGGCCATGGCAGTCTGCCACTTGAATACTGAGCTGTGGCTCAGCCGTCACCCCGCTTTCAAGGCACTGAAGATTGCTAGAGGGGAAGAAGCCTGTCATTTTCTAGTTGGAAATGACCTGCTGTTTACCCGGGTGGCACCCATTGTTGGCTAGAGAGACCACTAGACTTGTTGGCGGAGTGCTGTGTGCTTCCGCTGGGACACCCATCCAGGCTCCAGCTCGGGTCTGAGATGATGGAGAGTACATATATATAAGAGTACTTAGATCAATGTGTGGTCAACCAGGCTTTGTTTTGGTGTGTGGGGTGGTAGTCAGCAAGCGCCTAGGATACCTTGATTACATGCGCAAGGATAATCTAGGGGGAACAGCTGGTCTCCTTCCTTCCTGCCGATCCGACTTCCTGCCAATCCGACTTCAGGTTGTGACTCTACGGTCTCAACTATGTTGTTGATTACAGGCGACGATCTGGACATGTACTATTTCTTTTCAAATTAAAGCTTGGCTATGAAAATGTCGTCAAATGAGGTGTCAGATCAGAACTTTTTTGTTTAGAGCTTCCATTCATTCTGGCGTTACACCAAGTCTGGCCGTGAGAAGCCCATGGTGGTCATCTCTCTCACTCCGAGTCTTTCCAGTTGTATGATCGGTCATTCACATCGTCGCATCGCTCACTGTGATCAAGGCTCGCCACTGCTCCCCTAAAATTGCTTAAATCCACCTAACATATGTACACCAAGATTTAGTATGAAAATCACTGCCTGACTAGCATATAGTCAGCTTTGACCAACCCCGATCACTCTGCGTCTAATGTCGCTGTTTATTAGACCTTCGATCATGCCGCTCTGCTAGTCAGATACTTTTTGACCCCTAAAATTGAGGATGATCTACAAGAATTTCGGGATAGCAGTTTCATGTTGGTATGATGATTCACGTCGTGAAATGGGGTTTGCACCACACATTAGTCCAATTGCGCGAGTATCTATCCCTGAAATGCAGGGTAATCCATATCCATACACTTCAGCATCATACTTCTCGATAACATTTTCCAGGCCGCACACATGCATTTAGCCTGACTTTCAAACATTTGCAATTATTGTGCAACACCGCCAAATCATGTCCACAAATCGGTGTAACCATTACATTTTTGACTTTTATGTATTATGCAAATTTCAAAGCAAGAATTCTACACTGTTGCAAAGTTCACTTAGGACGAACATTAGGTGATCGGAAGTTTTGAACATGCTGAGTCAAGAATTCAGAAACGCAAAGAAAGTTTCGTACAAGAAGCAAAACTTTGACAACCAACGTACTCTTGCCTAATGACTCAGTTATCTCATGCATTGGCAATTTGGAATGAACATGTGATGTGAAAGACTCATGTAATTTTGGAGATGATTGTGTTTAAATTGCAGGTCATTGCAATTGTGGATCATAGAGTTTCTTATCTATAGAGCAATCCGTAAAAGTCGCCGTGAGTTTTTCTCTGATCATGGACGAGAATCTTTTAATCTAGTTTGATCCTTAAACATGCATGAATTTGAACGAATGAGTACCCCACCATCCAAGCTTGTTCCTATCATATACCAACTGCAAGGATTTTGTTATCGGGTGAGTAGTGATTTAGGGCTATGATTATGTGTTACAAAGAATGATGTGAATTGAGCAGTGGGCATGTAAGGGCGTGCCTTGTGGTCATCACAGATTCCTGGAGTCACCAATTGATCTGCTGCGTCTTGCTTGCTGCAAAGGTTATTTTCTCCAATTTAGTGGCGAAAGTTGCATTGTTGAGAGCCTTTTGTGGTGTGTTCGAGATTGTCGGAATAGTATGGAAACCCATTATGAGCCTGCAGCCTTTGAGAATCTCTCAGGACTACCTTCTAAACCCCTTCACCTCTCCGACACTAATAAATACACACTAATAGTGGACGAAATAAAACTTGCATTAACATGAGCCTATCCTCTGCTGAGGCGTTTCTTTTTTTAGTGAGATATTCAACCCAGTTGAAGTTGTGAGAGTGTTCTAATTTTGAAACAACCCCTGGTTTCCTCTAAGGAATTTCTTGTCAATCCTGCAATCCAATACAGACATCCACAGCTAACAATCAGCGAACAAATCTACCATTTCCCCGGATATCGGCTCCAACAAACCTTGTCAAGAAATTCATAAGTTCTCAAGAGCAGGAAGACATTTCAGACAAAAAGAAGTTGGGTTGGCTGATCAGGAGGTGCTGTCTCCATATTTGTTCAGATGTGTGAAGAACGGGTCGTTCTTCAGGTGCACCCAGGTTGGATCACGGCCACATTCGTTTTGAGAGAGGACCAAATGTAGATGTGATTGGGAGGCTCAATGAGCAGAAAATTTATCCTTAGTCAGAAGTGGGATGGAGTTCCTTTGTCACCTCCCCATCTGCTGCCCAAAGGTACAATCTCAAAGCTACATTTTACTTTTCCCATGACAAGAAACTTAGAACTTTACTTTTTTCATGATTAGAAACTAGGAACTTTTAAGGTTTGCACACAAGGAACAAGGGGATCAAGAATTAGTCAAAGGTTACCTTGTACGTTGGAATTTGAATAAAATTGACAAATGTGAACTAAGAGTGTCAAAACCATACAATCCTTACAAAAACCTATTTCAAATGCAGACATATTTTCGTTCATAATTTAGGATTGCTAAAAATATGCTAGAGTGCTGAAAGTAGATGGTTTACTTTTCTCTCTTCTAGAGTATGTTCTGTGACCAAAAACATCAACTGGGAGAGTTGCCGATAAACAGTTTCGTATACGGTATGTCACCTAATTTATTAACATACTTGTTACACACCGGTTCAAGTCATTTTTCACGGTGTCCGTAAAAAGGTCATTAGCAGTGATAGAAGCGCCAGTCTTCAAAGAAATAGTTCTGGAGTACAGAAATATGCCTGACCCTTCATATAAAACCAGCCTACACGCTTTTAGATGTTACTGCAACACGCAGAACTTCAAGACTCAGAAAGAAGAACTCACTAAACATCAAACCTGTGGTAGCCGCTGCAACATGGAAGCATCAGAAGCAATACCGCATAATACACTGACCATACAAACAAGAACAAATAAACGGTTGGAAAAGAAGACTTTAAAGGAAATTACCGAGGACAAACGCCACGCAAGCGAGTCCTATCATCGACATCCGTTCCTCACACGGTAAACAACGTAAAGAATATAGCATGAACCCCTATTGAAGAAAAAATGAAACTAAAAGGAAAAAATGGAACACCATGTCACAAAACTGAGACGACTTCCGGAAAACAATCCATCCTCTGACCTTTGAAGCCTCCTCTCAACTTCAACATATATCGCAGATATGCTCCAGAAACTGTATCAGATTCCATTGCTTCGTCTCAATTATAACATAATTCCTCAAATCCTCCTGCTCACAATAGCAAGATCAATGACTCCTCACATATCCCTCCATATCTGACCTCGTCTTATCTACACTACAAGCAACTCCTCCCCTACATCATCTAACTCTAATATCTCTATCCCACCAATTTACGGATCAAAACTGAATTACAATTCCGACTCAATGCATCAGCTCCGGAAACTAGCATCTGCTGCTTCCTCCAGGAGTTCTTACCTCCTCATGCTGATCACTGGCTTCAATACTGTCGTATACTCTACCCTATCCATACATGCAATACCACTGCACTCATGCTTACAAGGAGCTGCACATACCATCGCCTGCTGCCATCCATCCCGGAGGCGCTTCAATCTGCTGCCATATCTGTTCCTGCGCCACACCTTCGCTGTCCTCGCGGTGAGCATCTGTCAGACTGCAACGTCCATCGATTCAACACGTACTGCCGGATGCGGAACATAGCTCATGCTCCCACAGCTCATCCATTCGCGAGGCCCCGGGCGTCGCACGAAGATCCCTCAGACCTTCCAGACTCCCACGCATCCCCATCCAGCCGTGTTCCTCGCCTCTCTCCACAACCGCTCAACCGCTGCTTCCCTGTCATCTCTGGTGGTGTATCCTCGGTGGTGACCCTCTGCTCGCCTGGGGTATCTTCGCGTCCATCAACGCTTCCGCTAAGCTTCTGCTTTCGTCTGCTGGGCACTGCTCGTCTTCCGCACCGGGCGTTGCAACCATGGACGACACGTTCACCACCGTCGAATTGCAGAAGAAACACCGCTGGTTGTTCAGAAGATGTCGCGATATACAGCGTTGGCACGACTTGTGCTTGCACGGCAGGAAGATGGTGTCCACTTCGCAAGCGTAGCAGATGGTGCACGTTTCCTCCCGGTCCATCATCGCAAGGCTCCCAACAAGATCTGCAACAACCCCACATTCAGTGTCCATCATCTATCACCCACTTCTACTGCGTCGTACACTGTTCCGAACACCACAAGGAGAATCACTCTCAACTCTTCAATCGATGATATCCACTTCCATCTTACAAGGCTCCGGCATGAGAGAATCCTACAACAGACACTTCTATAGTTTGCACAGACCATAGAAAAGCAAACGACGAGTGAACTACTGCTCAGACTACTGACAGCTTGCGACATAGCAAAGAGGGACAACCAATTCTATCTCCTACCTGAGGGTGAACTCATTGTTATGAAAGCATCCACCGAAGCTTGTCTCCTCGCATCCTCCGCTTCCACCTTTAGCTTCGAAACGAAGTGCTTCAAATCAGAGATCCTTCTGATTGACGGGTCGCCTTTGAATGCCACGTCCTACATCACACGATCCAAATTCATTTGTCGTCCACTCCAAACATCACCAAATATGATAATACTTAAGTAACTTAGCCAACCCTCACCACAATTACAGCATAACATTCTGAAATCAGTGCCAGGGCGGCCCCTTACTACACCAGAGAATCAGTTTTAGGACATATTGGTTAATGTCAATCCGAAGAAGCAATGCCCATTCTTCGAGTGGCACATGCGCGATGCTTCACATTGTGACCCACTTGCTTCGTTTTGACAAATCTCGTTTACTTTGATTCAAGAAGTTCCATGCTCATTCAGGAATAATACCCTCAAAGATCACTAAACAGACTGCCGCCTTAGCACTGGTTCTAGAATATTGCAACAACCACCATACATAACCATTCCAATATACAGCATCAAGAAGATAAATCGACTACCGGCAAAGCATTCAATTGTAAAAGACGGTGGACCATTATACGGGATACGCCCTAGCTACAGAAATAAAAGCCTTGAAATATGTACACAGAAAAACAACTGATACCTAGACGTCCAGGAAAAAGAGACATAATACCAGTGACGAAGCCTACGTCAGGGTTCACTTACGAAAGTAAAACATTGTAAACCATGAAGACAACACTCAACACTTCTAACTTCGTTCACCTGATAATAATCGCGTACTCTCTCATGCAACAACCACACTACAAATCGCTTCAACACTTCGAAAACTTCCAATTAACCCTTACCCAGTTGTAGTCCACCAGGTACTGGAAATTCGAAATCACGGCTGCTGAAACGTCCACGCCAGCAAGAACAGTCGCCATGTCGTACTCCACACCATGACATTGTGGCGAGCTTGCATTTCTCAGATTCAGAACTATCCCGACCAATGGGGCCAAGATCATTGCCCTGTTAATCTTCTCCAAAGATTGCCCTTGCTGCCTCACCGTGCTGAAACATAACGAAACATTCTCAGTTAGGGTCACAATTCAGACTCAACAGAACCAAAATCATACTAAAATGGATCATATCCCTCGAAAGGCACACTTCCGCCTATATTCAAAAACGAGAAACTTCCCAGTTTTTGTGCATTCCACATATCCCACAATGCAGCGATCACTTTCGCTCACCTGTCAAAGAAGTGGGCATCCGCACTGGATGTCGTGTGGTTCAGCACGAATATGATCAGCTCACTAAGCCGCACCAGATTGATCTCCGGCCCTTGCAAGAACGCATGCGGCAACTCCTGCGTGAAAAACTCCAGTATCCTTTCCAGGTTGCAGGACAGTTCGAACATTATCGTGCATTTCCTCTGCTGCAAATCTGACACCTGATCATACAAAACCAAACAGATTCAACCTTCGCTTCACCAAGCTCTCACTTCTCCAGCCGAAACATCAACTGCACGGACTGCCATTCCAAGGTCCACATGCTCGTGCGGATGCATGCTCCTAAGCTGCATCCCCATCCCTGTTCCGTCGGCCAGGAATCACAACCTACAAACTCGGAGCGTACTCAACCACCACACATTCAACCTCCAACAATACTCTCTCACTCGTTTATATATAGACAAGAACAGAAAATGGTGATACAACCACGGATGATCCGCACAGGACATGCTCCTCATACATCACCACTTCCAAAACCCCTGTCACTGCACACATTCACCACCAACTCTAACCTGGCGTAGGTCCGACTGCTCTTGCATCTCCTTGATCGCCACCGAAAACTCCGTTATCGTCCAGTTCAGCGTGTTGAACAGCCGATTCAGAAACGAACCGAACAGCTTCTCGTCGCTCATGCACTTCTCTTTCAGTAGGCGCTGCAACCAATTACCACCAACACCATAAGCCTCCATCATCCACCCTATCGCTCCACATTCTATTTCAAGCTCTCACCACCGCACCCCCACATTGCCCAGCTTTCCACACGTCACCATCTCACCCACCTGGAAGTAAGGCGAGAACGACTCCCCATGTGACAGACACTTCGACGCTCCGAACCCAGAGCCCTTGCACAGCCGCAACAAGATGTTCGATACCGGAATCCAGAACCGGTTGTCGAAAGACGCCAAAAGAGACCCCACCATCCCATCCCGGGCTGCTTCGCTCCGTTCAAACGCGATCACGTGCTCCTTGTACTGCAC
Source organism: Ceratodon purpureus (assembly GCA_014871385.1). Taxonomy (NCBI): domain Eukaryota; kingdom Viridiplantae; phylum Streptophyta; class Bryopsida; order Pseudoditrichales; family Ditrichaceae; genus Ceratodon; species Ceratodon purpureus. The sequence goes on along the minus strand of CM026422.1, from coordinate 16,459,349 downwards.
CAATACTGATATCGACTGCAATAGAATATCTCGAACGTCTGAATTCGCTATTCTCACATCACTAAAATGAGCCACCAAGAAAGTTATCTGTAGAAACAGCATCAGGACGTCCGCGTCAGATTTCTGAAGAACCAAGTGCACAACCAAAAACGGCATCTACTAGCTTATTAGTCACCAGAAAACCCAAGGACTAGAACAGACAAGAGCATAAATACCAACGGAAGACAAAGATCAGCAACAATACCAGCGGTGAAAGGCCTTGTTGTAGAAGAGAAGAAGGTGTCACAAACGGAGGGTCGCTTCTTCGCAGAGCGTGAAAAGAGTCCACCTGATGAAACAGACAACCACTAGGTATCAGTACAGGCGCACCGAACACTCAAATACGTACCACATGTCTTAAACAAACAAGGCTACGTCATATGACGATTAAGAGCAACAATCGACTACTGAAGAACGTTGAACAAACAGGAAAGAATAGATCGACACAAATATGGCCAATTGCCAAGTCACATACCAAAGTCTCGACGTAAAACTCCGGAACAAAGCTGAAAAGTGGATCTTTCTTGCTCAAAACTAACAATAGCTGCACGAGCCACATGCAAGTAGAATACATTCCCCTCAGCTTCCATCTTGCGAACATTGTCACGCGGTACCTGCACTCCAGCGCCCAGTCATCATCATTAATTAGCACGCACATGCAAAAAAGGCTTACCATGTCTAGTCCAAGAGATTACTCATCAACAATCGAAACAACCAGGGCAGCAAACAAGCTCCACAACTGGCAATGGATCACCTACTCCACAGTGCAAACACTAGCATACCATGTACATTGTCGGACGCAATCGATCAAGTCTTCCCTGTACACTGTTCTGGCTTCCTTCAGCCGCTTCAAATACTCACTGGATATCCTCTCTCCCCGTATCTGACGATCTGTTTCGTCCAGTTGTGCGACCGACTGCATCTGATGCTGCATGTAAAACGAAGCCTGGACACACATAAAAAAATGTGTGAGTACAATCTCAAAACCGATCCAAGTAAAACTTCCTAATCACCGACTCATCTACCTGAACCCCAGATGCAAACAGATACATCTCATTCGACTCTTGTGAGATCACAACCTAATCACTTCACAATCCAAACAATAACTCTACAGCAAAACAAACTTCACATAAATGCTGCACATTTCATAAAATATGCTTCACATTTACTAAAATAAAACTAAACATTTCAGCACATACCAAACCAAAGTGCCTCAAATTGTCACAAGTTTGGAGAGAACACATCAAAACAAGGAGCTGCAAGAAAAACAAGTACCTGTTTAAAATTCTGGGCGAGCCCCAAGTGATACAACAACAGCATAATGTCCAGCAACTCCTCCTCTCGTATCGCCTCCGACAGCTCCTTGATCGGCTTGAACCCCTGCCCCTTGCTGTAGCTCCGAGACACAGGACCCCCTTCCAGACTCATGTCCACCCTCCCACTCGAGCTGGGCTTGTCCTCCACGCACCCGTCACAACTCCGCCCGCTCGTGTAGTTGCTGCTGATCGGGCTGCTTGCCCTCTCGCTCACTCCACTCGATGTGCTCACCGCCACGATCTTACTCGGAGGACGAACGGGACTCTTGCTGTCGCTCACCAGCCCACTCAACGTCAGATCCGAACAACACGCGGGCTTCCGTTTCCCTCCGTGGCGTACCACATTGTCCCCTTCGTCCATGCAGCTCTCCTCCCATTCGACGTCCGGAACGTCCAACCCCACGGGAAATGTCTTCACCAGATGGCTGAATGTTCCGCCTAACCGTGCAAAATCAGTGGCGCTCGAATCCTTCAGAAATATGCTCACAGGAAAACTACGCTTGCCGACCCTGCACATAAATAGATCGCAACGACTGTTACAAAAACCAAAATTTGACTAAAAAGGAAAAGCTATCCCACCTAACATACTGGGAAGCGCAAGAAACTAGACAACACCCAAACCACACATTCTCCGAGCTGTGCAAAAACATATACAGTTCAGTCCAAGAACCTATGAAGAAAGCCCGTAGACTTCTCACGCTCCTTCGTCCCATCATCATTCATCTTGCCCAACCCAAAACCTTCGGACAAAAGTCGCAGTAGAACACAGTATGTCGAGACCAGCACAGAATTGTCAGACAGCCCTGCTGGTGCCATACTCCTGTTTGCCCCTCGATTCTTGCACACGAGGTTCTGCAAAAACCTTCGGAAAACAACGCCTGGAATTGGCTGGGGTAGCTCTGCGCTCGGAGGCGGAACAAAGTGAAGCAGTCGACTGCATAACTCCCACTGCAGATCTTCCACCTGCAATTCAGAAATCTTGCTAAATCATTCCAAAAACACATTTATCCATGCCCCAGGACCTAAAAACGCCCATTTCATTCTCGAGACTATACATCTACACCTGCATTGTGTATAATAACCACAACACAAGAACTATGGCAGTATATCACATAACATCAACGGGTCGGATTCTGCAAAGCCATTCCGTAGAAATCATATCATTCTAACCAACCAAAAGGAAGCCGACGAATCCATCCCACACATACACGTAACCAGGACAGACAGCTAGGAGTTTCAAACAATCACCGAACCATTCAATCAGAGACCTGCCAGCATTCAGACATACTTCACACGTACATAATACAAGGTCGAAGAGTTCATATGAAAGTACCTTCACTATGGCCTTCGACAACGCCGTTGCTGCATGCCTCATCTTCCCCTCCGAGCACAGGTCCTCCCTCGACCCGGGCCACCACACTATCGGCATCAGCGCCTCCAGGTCGTTCTTGTTCGGGCCCTTCCGGCTCAACAACCCCTCCAGGCACGCGTCGAACCCTTCCGACCTCCACCACCACACCATGAACTCGTACCGCTCCAGCAGATGGCACGCCAGCGCCAGATGTGCATACGGCCCCGTGTATGGATGGTCCGCCAACGTGAACGGCGATGTCCTGCACCCGTATGCCAAAAACTCCATCATCGTCGCCACAACACACCCTCCCGCGACCTGCCTCTCCAGTCGTGGCAGCAGCAGGTCCAGCGCCTGATCCACGCTCGGCCCGTCATGCGGAGCCTCCGCCCTGTACGTCTCCACCAGGAACGGCATCAGTGCCCCCCATATCACGTACTCCCCCGGCACTTTCACATTCTCCTCCGACAATGCCGCCCCCTCCCGCCCGCCCCGAGCCACCAGCAGCGGCACCAGCGCATCGCACACCTCCCCTCCCACCACCAAAGCATCCTCCTCGCCCAGCGGCGTGTACCTCCGCAGCCTGTCCACGGGGGCCATCGCTGCCGCCACCTCCCGGCTCCCCAGCTGCACCAGCCTCTGCAGGCACCCCAGCAGGAACCGAGCCCGCCCGCACGCATCCTGCTCCTCGCCCTCCACCCGCGGAGCCTCCTGGATCGCGCTGAACCCCTCCACCGGGTACCGGAACGGCCTCCCCCCGAAGTTCAGCTCGCACCGCTCCCCGTGCGACAGCGAGATCGCGGGGTAGTACCCCTCCTGCGCCTCCACCGCCCGGATGTTCTCGTACGCCACGCCCATGCACGCACCGTTCCGGTAGAACACGATCTGCCCCTCCTCCAGGTCCACCAAGCACCCGATCACGTCCCCCGCCACCCACGCCTGCCCGTACGACGCATGGCTCACGCTCCACTTGCACACCCGCTTCCCGTCGTACGCATACGAGTCCGCCGCGTCGCCCACCCCCTCCTCGTTCGTGAACGGGCACATGATCGTCGCCCACCCCAGCTGCTGGATCCCCGCCGTCCCCAGCGTCGCCTCGTACATCCACCGCCCCTTCCACACGCACGCATTCGCGCGCGCGCTGTTGAAGATCGTCTGGCTCTCCAGCTGCAGCATCCGCCTGTCGAACTTGATGTCCCCGCACCCGCCATCCCCGTCCATCGCCACAATGCCGGCCCCGAACGGGCTCTCGCCCACGAACACGCCCTCCCTCACGCCCCCGCCGCACGTCCCCCCCGCGCCCCGGATCCCGCCCACCTGCGACCGCAGGTACGATCGGACGCTACCCGCATCGACCCTGCCATTCCTCACGAACGACAGCTCCGCCCCCGCGTCCAGCACATGCGCCAGGGTGCGCTCCAGCCCCCACTCGTCATGCATACACGCCGCGACCACCACCCCGACCTCGCTCTCCTGCTCATCCAGCAGGGCCGCCAGCCCGGTGGACCTCGCCCTCTGCAGCTGACGTCCTTTCCGCGGACCTCCATCCGCCCACATCCTTCGAGCCCCGCCCGCTCCTGCCCCTCCCCACCTCTACGCCCCACCTCGCATCCACGCCAACATCCCACGCATTTAGTTCCTTGTTGCCCACTTCCCAAGGATACTAATTTTGATCTGCTTGTTTCTTCCTCCAACCGTACCGAGGTCGTCACTCAGCTAAAGGTTCTCAAGCAGCCAAATGATGATTGCCGGAGTTGCACATGATGCAGTTGGACTGTATTGACATATACAGTCTGCCTGGATTCATTTATTTTGCAATCAACGACCTTTATTATGTACAGTTACATGCCCGGTATCTGCAGAGGAGCCGAACAACACCTTTCAGTATCGCAACTCGAGGGTTTCCCAAATCCACAAACACACACATCATCTCGAAAAGAAATACAGAGGCACCACAGAGAATTTTTTGGCATCGGGAAAAGAGAAACGCTTTTTTAAGTCACAGGATATCAATACGCAAGACAAGAGTAAAATTGAGAGAGCACCATCACAGCGGGATTTGGATCAACCGAAAGAATTCACCCGTTTCCTGTGACGCACTTTCAACTCAAAACCTAACACCAAAAAATTCGCGTTTACATACCCCGGGAGGTTGTACAAAGCTTCGTGCTATGCCCACTCGGGGATCCTCGGAATTCTACCCTCAACCCTCACCCCACGAAGAAATTCGCACCCAGATGATCGCTCGCGGCTCTAAACCCAACGACGTCACAACAATAGCCCCCAAAAATTCCACATCACTAACGACACCAATCGCAGAAACGCATCCGTTTCTGCCTCGAGAGGGAGCCGCCGTGAACGAGACCGGGGAAAAACCTAGGATCGCTGGCATCCCGAGCGACACATGCACCATCCGCATGTGCCCATCCGGCTCTCAAGCTCCCATCCCTCACCACCACTCCCCTCCCCTCCTCCCCTCTCTGCCCTCACACCACCACCATCACCTCCAAAAACAAAACACCACACGAGAATCCTAAGCCCTTTCCAAAACCACTACCCACCCTCTCTGCTCTCCCCTCTGCCACCATCTCCACCCCAAATTCACTCCACGTGCAAACCCAGTCCAGCACTAGAGAAGAGAAGAGAAGAGATGACCCACCTGGAACGATCACTCCCGCTCCATTGCTGGTGCAGAGAGAGTCAGAGAGGATTCCGTTGCGGTGTGGATGTGATCCCGGCAACAGCACCAAACATGGCGACTGTCGTGCGCAAGTCGTGTGCTGTGCTCTGTTCTGTTGTTGTGTCCTGTTCCTGTGGTGTGTTCCTACTGTTGTTGTGCTGTGTGTGTTTGTGTGTGTGTTGTTGTGTGATGTGATGTGATGGGCTGGTGGTGGTGTGGTGTCCTGTCCTGTGGAGGAGGCGTAAGGAGGTCACTGGCGCATCATCAGCAGATGCGGATGCGGCGAGGAAGCTCGACGCCAGAGACAGAGCCAGAGCCAGAGCCAGAGCAGACCATCGCTCGCCCCACCATCGGTGGCATCCATGGCAGCATCGCATCCGGGCTTTCTCTCTCTCTCTTTCTCTTTTTCCCTGGCCGTGGCCCTGGCCCTGGCGCCCGCTTTGCCCTCGCCCTCGCCTTCGCCTCGTGTCCAAACAGCCTCCCCTTTCCCACCTCCTTTCTCTCCTTTTCCCACCCCCGGATTCCATCCCCACTATTTTTTACTCTCTTTCATTTCTACTCTCTTTCAATTTCTAATTCCTTCGTAATCTCCTTTGGAGGATTTCTCCATCCACCCAAGCGTACCTTCGTGATAATATTTGCTACTTGGGACTCCTTCTAAGGTTCCAAGAAAAGCACGCACTAATGGAGAAGGAGTCCTTCCCCTCGAGAAGATTTGGAGGAATTGGTAACAGTTCCTCCAATTGTTACCAATTCCTCTTCAAAAATTTTGAGGGGAAGGACTCCTTTCCCACTAGTGTCGCCCCGCAGAATAACTCGGGCAGCATGGGCAGGGGCAAATCAAATGGTGGCACGGGGTTATATAGGAAGAGCGCATACTCGTTATGGTTACCACGCACAAACGTCGCCCTTTGGCTAGGAACATGCTTCGCCCGCATCCTCCACCTTGGGCACCTTCCCAGCCTAGCGAGCCCCTCCAAGCAGGGGCTCTTCCTGTACGTAATTTGGGAAGGAGCAAACTCTGGTAAATGCTTTGGAAAATAGGGAACATTCTGTCCCAGAGAATTGGAGCCTATCGGTGATAAAGCTGCTATTTTTTATCACATATGGTTTCCTCTTTCTTTTTTTCCTTAGAAGAAGTGTGTTTTTTGTGTAAGGGTGAATTTTGGGAATGTGTTTAGTGTTTGGAAGTTTTACTTATATGCATTTGAGTACCATTTACCTAGGATGGGATTCACAAGGTGAGTGTTTGTCTGTGGTTTACTGTATAGGAACAACTTGCTGGAGTTCTTTTGGAAAAGGATCCAGGTGGCTATGACATTGGCTGTTTGGACATGCCTAGTGGAATACGGTACTTCAGCTGTTCAACAGACTTGTGCCTGCCATTCATGGTCTATGTGGTTGCAGGTCAGGGAGGGGGGGGGGGGGGGGGGGGCGCTGTCCTGTTGATCTGATTTGAGTACGGGACTGACTTCTATGTTATTGCCAACATTAATCATAACAATTGCTTGAAGAAATTGGTGAAATGATTCACTACACAATTGCTTTCATGTTTTGGGCACATTCTGGAATGTACTGTATGGCATTCATGGTCCCTATGACTGCAGGTGGCGAAATTTCATACGGACGTGGTTTGAGTCTGGGTACTTGTAGGGAACACCTTCAACCATTAATACCTTCAACCATTAATACGCTTAAATGGTTTTAGCAAAAGCTTCACAATACCATAATGTTCAGTGTTTAGGCATATACCTGGGTATGGTGATTTCAGATTTGTGTGCTTCTATCGTGCTCCATAACATAGTGAGGTAGAGGGGAAATATCCTGTGATCTGATTTGAGTCTGCATGCGTTCTCATTGTACTGCTGCTGGAACTACCTCACCAGTACCCTTCCAGACAGAAAGAAACTGTAGTGACATTAGCACTGCTCTCTGGTTCCCTGGCAACTGACTTCTTTTTCATTTTGATGTTCAGTCTTATGTCATGGGTGACAAGTCTTAGTTGTTCGATGCAACAATGCCCAGTGAATGTAACTCACCAAAGCTCAATCCATATTCCTATGCTTCTGGCGGGCTGTACCATTCAATCACGTGTGGGTGTGGTGCGGAAAATGGATTACGGAAGTAGTTGGCAAGTTAGAACTCAAACAGTTAGGGCAAAGTGATGTATTTTTTGATGTTCGGGTATAAGAGAATCTAATGTGGCTGTGGCTCAATCGAAAAGGCCATCCTCTATGTTTTCCACTTGTTAGACCATACAATGCTGGATTTGTGGCTCATGACTTCCTGCTGTATATCTTAATCGTATGGGAGTAAATTTTTAGTATTATTTCTATTCCAAGCTGGCGACTGTCCAGTGGATAAGCCACTGGTGAAGAAACTCAGCTCCTTTTATTACACTTTTGAGATTCCCATCTTGATCTTGGCCTTTTCCTCTTATTCTTTCTGAAAGCAACATTTTGATTGGTTCCTTGAATGTAAAACTACAATCCTCCCATAAAATTTCCAAGTGGGATTTGTAGATGTATGCTAGGCCCTCAGATGAAATGCTGGTATTGCATCTGTGTGGTTCCTTGGAGTTCATGTCTTTGACATGAGCTTGACCACACAGACCATAGAAGTGGAAAGAATGATAAGAAATGTTCCTTTTTGGGTGCTGGGAATGACAACGGTTTGAATGAAAGTTGTTCATGCATATCGGTATCTCCCATTACTGTGTAGATTGAATTTTCCTGGCACAATGCAACTATTTATTGAAGGCCACACATTTTTACTTACAATGAATACTATCAGCAAGAACAAAAGTTGTTATTAGTACTATTTAGATAGTAGATTCAACCTCTATAAACAAATGCCATTAAGAAATTTAGCTAAAGTAAAAATGAGAAAAAAATAATTAATGGATATATATAAATAGCCATATTAATGATAAGGTCCTAGTTGTAAATTGGCCAAAACTGTCAAAGTTGACTCTTTTCTACTTCAAACTCTCTTCTACTTCAATCTTAATAAACCTCAATTTAAGTATTTTTTTAATAAATCTCAATCTATGCGTTTTTTTGTTAGAGTTAACCATAAGATCTTAAAATTAACTGAATATGCTACTCATATATCAAATTAGACCATTGATTTTCTTCATTTCTGGGACCACAAAGTAAAGTGAGCTAAAATTGTTTTTCAATAAATTTAGAGCTTAGATGAAGTAGTAAAAGATAATATTTGTTGTGAATTCTTTTGTTATGCAAGATTTTACTACAACCTAATTATGTGATTTTTTTTTTGTATGAATTATGATTTTTTGAAAAGTTTTCATTAAAGAAATTGTTTAATCTTCAAATTTAGGTAGCTACAAAACTTTTTATTTCTGGGAAATTCCTTATTCTTAACCCCTAAAGTTTCTGAGGGTAATTTTCATCAAAACTGCCTCAAAACAGCCCCTCTTCAAAGCAAGGTGGATTTTGCAAAGTTGGGGTCTTAATTGGTACATCTAACCGTAAGATCTTGTAGTTAACTTCTATGTCTACATGTCTACCAAATCTTACAAACTCATTCCTCACCAATTGCAAGATCGTAACGTTCAAAGTTGAAAAACAAGTTTTTTTTCCCTGCGCAAAAAGGGATCAAAAAGGGATCAGCAGAGTTTTGAAGGCCCAAAAAACCATTTTTTTGCATTATGGATTTTAGGGGTTTTGATGCACGTCAAAGAAGACTAAGTTAGCTAATTGTGTTGTAAAAATTATATTCAAAAAAGTTGTGGAAGGTTGCCAAAAAAATCATTTTCCGCTAGGGGGTATACTGAAATTCACAAACAAAGGCCATTTTTTGACAATGAAAATAGCATATGAAAAAAATTTGGATTATAAATCCGAACGGTGGGAACATGCTTTACTGCCTTCTCTATACATAGAAATTTCTATTTTTGAAAAATATCAAAATCTCAATTTCTGGTGGAATTTCAAAGTTTCGTCTTTGGGCAGTTTTGGGTAGAATTTGCTGCATTCACTGTCATTCTCATTGGCTAACTTACTACCTTTGGAGGAGCTTTTGCGATTTAGAGGTGAATAACTTTTCACTCCGACATTGGAATTGAGAATAAAAAATACTGACACAAAGCCCTCACCAAGGCCAACTTTCATTAAAATTTTCATAAAATCTGAGTTCAAATTGCATTCGCAGGTACATGCCCAAACTCCAAAAGGGCCCCATTTTGCCAAATTGTCCTTTAGGGGTTAAGAAGAATTTAGAAGGCTTTTTAAAATTTACACAAGGATTTTTTTTAAATAGATAATGCACTTGGCCTATTGGCATCTACAACGCCAATGCATTATCACATCTATAAACCATTATAAATCTACACAATTATAAATAAATTAGTGGGACCCGTGCCGTTGAGCACATCCACTGCATCTTTGTATGTCTCCTCGACGGATTCCACCGTAGAACCGTTGAGTGAGACAAACCATGCTCAATTGTAAAATAGATTATACATCTACTTCAAGTACTAATAAATATTGCATATTTTGGAAAAAAACACAAGAATTAGGTTCTATGTAATGTTTCTATTTGAATTGGCAATATGTGATTAACAGATCAATTATTATTTTTATATACGCTAATACTATAGTTCAAAATTTTAGTGAAAGAATTTAAAATCCAGTGTGCATTTGTGTAATGTTTTAACGCTAATGATGTTTCTTTGAACATAATGGATTTTCAACCTCCAAGTCTTAAAACACTTGAATTATATTTTTGTCAAACTTTTCCATAATATAGCTCCATGTATAAAAAAAATCACGCTCAAAGTCCAATTAACAAATGACACACTACATTTCTTCAATTAATCTTCATTGATTACTCGAGGTATTAGAGTTGTTTGTAAAAGCATTCAATATTTGAGTTAGATATGATGAATTTTGATATAAAATAATGATATTTTCTGGCTTTATATAGCTATAAGAAATGGAAGAGTTTGGTGGTCTCTCCATTTTTGATGTGTAAGAGCTTGTTAGTCTTTAAATTTAAAGGAAACTATTTTTCAAAGATAGAATGATGGCAAACCTAATTTCTTTAGAGTAACAGGAAAATCCTTATATGCCTCTCAACTATTTTGAGTAAAAACCAATAAAATAAAACAAAATTTATGGTATCTTTTAAAAAATGAAGGCAACCTCAAAAATAACTTTATTGTATGGAATCTTTCAAAGTCACTTTTTGTGCCAAGATTGAATCAAAACTTATTTTTCCAAAATCTGTCCATTTTTAGATTTTTGGAGATGGTGACCAATCATGTACCGTGAAATAAACTCAATGAATAATATTAAGATTTATCTAAGACAACAATTGAAAGTTTAGAGTCCTTTATAGTAGAGGCTAAAAGTTGTGACGAGAGAATTTTTAGCCAATGGCAAGCTTAGAAAATGAGAAGAACAAAGAATATAATTTACACCTAAAATTTCTAGTCAAAGGACGTAAAAAAGGAGAAAATGACATGAACAACACTTTTGTCCTACATGACAAAAGAAGTGCACATTTTTCAAGCCCTTCAAATGAACCATGACCCATGTTAGGTTTTCTCCATGGCTTCAAAATGAAGTGCCCATTCCTTCCTTCCCGTCCACAAAAGCACTTCAAAAGACTTCCAAACCCAGCACCTTCCATGCCCAGCTACAAAACTAGAATCTGATAAGCGATGACCAATTCTCACCGAACATGACATCTGCACCTGTCCAATTAGCAAGAAACTGAGCTGTAAAAACACATGTCCATGCACCATCCCAATCATTTTCCGAAACTGCTGACAAACAAGAGCGCAACACACACACACTCCCCTCTCCCGCATACAAAAAGATGCTCCCCAGTCCCCAACCTCCCAAAACCCCCAAAACAACATGGCCATCCCCCATTGCACAATCACACCTGCAGAGCCCCTTTGACCCTTGACTCTGCCCCAAAGACCCCCACACGTGTCACCCCCCTACTAGCCCACCCCTGTCACACAAACTCCACACCCCCACTCATCAACCCCCCAAAAAACTCAACATTACCTTACCATCTCCCCATGAAAAAACTCTTTTGAGAAACTCTTTTGAGAGAGAAAGAGCCTCCTGAGTGGGTTGAACTCCAAACACCTGGGCAAACCTGGGCACTGGTAGTAGTAAGCTTAGTACTAGGCTGTAACTTTGGAAACCAAACTGATGAAGTGTTGGAGTGTTGGACTGGGAAGGAGTTGCCACATGTCTGCTTGAGTTGTTTTCCCACTTGGAAATTGGAAGGGGAGGGAGGGAGGGAGAGAAGCAGATTTGGTAGCAGACGAACGTAGCAACATCATCATGGGGTTCATGTCGTTCATAGGGCGTGTGAGCTTCTCCGCCATCTTCATCCTCGCTGCATGGCAGAAGTGAGTCACGTGCTATGTTGTTTTGTGTTGTGTTGTGATGTTTCTTACAAATGGTGATAACTTGGAAGCAGTTGGGCTATGTGGGTAACTTTTGGGGTGGTCACTGGATGAGGTCATGTTTAGGGTTTGTTGCAATGGTTGTGGGACTATGGGAGCTGGGTTGGTGGAGGGAGGGTTGTTTGGGTTGTTTTGGTTGGGGTTTTAGGGTTATGTGCATGTGGGTTTAGTGGATGGTTTTGATTTTGATTTTGATTTTGATGATGATGATGATGATGTTGATGTTAGATGGATGTTGTGGTGGTGTGTGTTTTGGGAATTGGTTGACGTGTGTGGAGTTCTGAGTGTTGTGTGATGTGCTGTGTTTCAGGATCCAGGATTTTGGGCAGGATGGAGGGGCTGCGTTGAAGGCAATGGACCCCAAGTTTGATCTTTTCCTGAAGAATGTTAACGAGGCTCTTCATCTTCACTTGGCTCTTCCTCATGGTGTTGAGGTGTGTGAGGGGATTTGATTTTGTTAGTGGATGATGTTGTGTTTTATACTGGTCAGATGGTTTTGTTTCTGCACAGTCGCGCGTGTTGTGTTTTCAGAAACTAGTAGTGTCTGGAGGATTGTGTGACACTGTGACACGATCGTTTGACTAGATTGCCGTGCCTTCACTAATGCAATCATTGGCTCAGGGTTTAATATATTTTATGAATTGATTAAGGTTTTAATTTATATATCATGAATTGATTAAGGTTTTAATTCTTTACCATTAGTTAGCTTCACGGTGTGAGTTCGTTATTTGATTTGTGTCACCCCACGCTCACAATTGATTGGGATCATGTGGAGCTGAGAATGTGGAATCGCTTACGGATGTGAAATTTGTGCTCAATTTGTGCTCTAATTTGTGCCACATTGTTGCAGACTAAGCATTTGTTGATGGTTGCCATAGCTTTGGAGGGTCTGGGTGGAATTCTTTTCACCTTGGGCAGTACCATGGGTGCCTACTTACTGGTGAGAATCAAACTGCCTTTAATTGTAGGAAAAATTGATTGTGCACTCAAGGATGAATATTTTGCTTGTGGTGAGGCTCACGTCTTCATACAATTACTAGAGGCCTAGATTTAATTTTACATTTTTATCAACTTCATTGCAATGTAGATAATAATTTGAAACTACCTTGGAAAACCCAAGGGTTTAGAGAAGTAATGTGGGTCGCTTAATGTGTACAAGTTCAGGCCTAAAGAAGTACTGCCGATACTAAACCAAGTTAGATAATAAAATAGTTCTTATTGTGTGATTCTTTGAATGAGGATCGAGAAGTATCTCTGGCAATTTTCGGGACCAAAACTCAAATGGTGTACTTTCTCGCATTGTGATTGCAGCTTATCTTTATTGCAGCAGTGACACCGGTTATGCATGACTTTTACAACTATGATATTTCAACTGGTGACTATTTGCACCAATTCAACTCTTTCTTAAAGGTACGTTCTTTTTTGAATATTTTTTTGCCTGGTTCTAGAATCGTATACAAAGCCTTTGACTTAAGGTTAATAAGACAGAGACCATGACTTTAAATCAAGTGATAGAGCTCACATGAAGAAGTCACGGTTCTGTTCTTGGAATTATGAACATGTGTTGAACGGATGTATATGTACCCAAACAAAGTGAATCAGTGAAAGAGGCTTCTTGAATTCCTTGATAGTGCTTTTGGTAGTAAAATTTGGCTTGATTTTGTGTAGACAGTTCGAATCCTCTCAGGGATATTATCTTAACCAGACGCATTGGTTTGTGTGCAGAATCTCTCTCTCTTTGGAGCTCTCCTTTTCTTTTTGGGCATGAAGAATTCTGCTTATCGGGCAATGATGAGGAAGAAGCAACCCTTGAAGGCCAAGGTTCAGTAGTTGTATTTCACTAGACCATCTAATGAGCCGTTTTCCTTGAGAACTTGTAGTGCTGGAGAGAGGGAGCACGAGATTTAAGCATTTATAGGTGCTCACTGTGAGAATTCTATCCTGAATTACCACAAGGCTTTGTAAGTGGTTACCACTTATCAGGGGATGGATTGCTTTTGTTTAATCCGTATTGTAGGGATAACGTTTACTTACTATAGTTATGCAGCTCGCACCCTTTCAACCAGGTTCTCTGTTTTTTGTTATGTTGATCACACTGCACTAAAAAAATTCGATAGTTGTCATGCCTGTTTGAATTGCTTCATCAAGCTTCAGTTGTGTCTTTGTTCCAGGATTCTCATTTAGAATCGAGTGGATGGCATGTTGAGTAGTAACTTATTCATGGTTTCCACTTATTAAGCTTGCCCCTTCAAGCTACTTGTCCACTTGAAAGAAGGCGTTCGCTTTAGCTTGTCGACTAGGTCAGCTTGTGGGGCACCTGCTACAACGTGAAATTCTACATGCAACATGCTATATTCTTTTTCTTGTTCCAGATAAGGAGAGATCGAGGAACCAGAGAAGATTACAGAAATGCGAGGCAATCCTCCACACAGATTTCGATATGCTGCAACAGATCCTGTATACACTGTGAATGGTAACATCATGATTCACATATCTATAACTGTTCCCAATCATATTGACCTGTTACATATAGTTGGAAAGTGCATGTTTTGATATATTGTATGTGGTTGCAAAGTGAATGACTTGATACACATGCTAGGAAAGTAAATGATTAATACATGTGGTTGTAAAGGAAATGGCTTGATACATGTTATTGGAAAGTAACATACATCTGTATCTGAATATTTATGTTCCACAAACTTCTAAATGTAAAGTCCTCACAGGTATGTAGCTTGAGACGTCGATTCTTCCTGTCGTTCACATGCCCTTCATTTCATTCTGATTGTCTTTATGTTATGTTCTGTGTTTGTTCGCTGGAATGAACCACTTCAACGTTCTGGTACTGGTCAGCTCTGATTATTCCTCCGATGAAGATGCTGGATAAGTGGCTGGCTTCCCTAGAACATTCTTTAAAATGAGTGGATGGTGACTTACGTTTGGCAAACTTTGTAACTTTCTTGGAGCTACAGGTAATGTGCCTCTTCACGTCTACAACTTTAACTTTGGTATTGAGGAAGTTCTTTGAGAGCATGTCTTTGATCAGCTTGGAAATCCACATGTAAAAGTTTTGTACTGCCATATTCTTGCGGAGATATTATATTTATTGGACTTCACATATTGTGTTAAGTAATTGAACAGATGTTTATTCATTACTTACAATGATATTCAATTTGAAATTTCAATTAATAAAGAGATGAAAATGATATTGAATTTTGATGAAATTTGAATTATCCTTCATGTAGCACTTGATGTTTTAAAGAGCCATGAATCCTGTTTCATTCTATTATTACTTTTCATTTGAATTAGTTGGAATGGAGATATGGAAGAACTTGGTGGTCTTCCTATATTTTTTGAGTTTCACAATTTTGGTGATCGCACTATATTTGGTGTCTAAGAAATTGGTGGTCTTTAAATTGAAGGGAAATTGGTTTTGCCATCATTCCATCTTTGTAAATCAAAATTTTACTTCTAGATTATCATTATTCTTTTTTTCCTAAATTAAGAAAAAGATTTGAGTTTGAGTTTCCGTTAAGAGTAATCATATAAGTTTACAATTATTCAAATGACAAATTAACTCTATTATCCTGGAACGATAATGTTTTACCCAACAATGAGAATTTTGTTGTATTAATTGATGGAACGATAATGTTTTACCCAACAATGAGAATTTTGTTGTATTAATTGATTCAGGAAGCATTGGAGATAAATTATAAATTATAAGTTTTAAATGATAATAAAATTTGATATTAGTGATTTTTTTAATGTTTGTTCATTTTACATGTATATATTTTTACATTATATAAAAAACCAATAATGTAAAATCTATAGTGTAAACCCTTTAGACTCTTCTCAAAACACACAACCTTATATATTACTTGAAAAGTGATTTCATTGTCATCTTGAGGTTCTTTAATTTTTTTAATATATGTATGGACAAAATCTACAATTTAAATGTTTGCGTACAATGTTTGTGTACATCTTCATATGTGCATTAATGATTTTTATTATTATTTTAAAAACTTAAATTTATGTTAGTCATAAAATTTTAAAACTTTTTTAAAAATGAAAAATGAAAAATTTCATTATTTATTATATTGTAAATTTTGTTAAAGGTATAAATATTTTGTTATCGTAAAAAGTCTTTACTAAATAGGATGTAATATATATATATATATATATATATATATATATATATATATATATATATATATATATATATATATGGACATATTGTGTCTTAGAAAAAAAGATTGTAAAAGTGCAAGAGGCGCCAATGATTTGATGTGCAAAATCTAGTTGAAATATGTTATCATTTTTAGTAAAAACCATAAACATATTTTTGTCACCAACATGGAACAACTTCTTTTTTGTCATACAAGTTAGAGTTTTTTTTTTTTTTTTTTTTTTTTTTCCTTTTATCTATTTATTTATATAAGAGTTTTCAATCTTTGATTTGACAGGTGAGATTTACAACATATCAAGTAGTTAAAAAACAAAATGCAAATTCTCCATAGTTTGCATTCAGTTCCATTCAATGTTTTTGATATACTATACAAGTCTTCTACTTCTAAAACATGATACATTAATATCTAACTCAATATTCTTTATCATGGTTTCAAACCTTCAATAAGCGTATTGAAGAAATGTCAAAATAAGAAGAGTTGAAGTATGTTTATCATATTATAGATGATACAAAAATACATAATTCCTAAAATCTAAATGAAATATTTGAACTTGTTCATTTAGTTATTGTGGTTTTTTAATACAATCTATTGTAGAAGAATTTATTATTAAATCTCAAGTTCAAAATCATATGGTAAAAAGTGAAAGAGATGTTTGTTAAATCATATGTCTACTTTGTATTAGAAGTTGCAATTTTGGATTGTTTTCTTTGGTACAAAGTTAAACTTTTAGAAAGATATTACAATTTAAAAAATAAAGTCTACACCATTATTATGAATTTTCAACATTTTACATATGACTCCAAATACACAAGCCATTTTTTTATTCTTCACCATGGAACCAACAATACTCGTTACTGATTATTTCCCAGCAAATATTGCACTTGAAATGAAAACCATATAAAACCTTAAGAACAAACAATCTTAAATCAAATTCATTTCCCACTTGAAATTTAAGTTGAAAAATGTGAGGGAAAATAGATCTTTACTTCCATACCTTTATCCTGTGGGCATTGGATTGGGAGTGGATCAATCAGACACTTAAATTCACGTCGGTTTTTCTCATGATAAGTCTGCATGACGGGTTTATCGAACCAATCCTACCTGATGAGGAGCGTCGGGCGACGGATGCCCGGAAACGATCCGCAGCAAACGCACAGAATCTGTCGAGAACAAGGATGACTGAAATAACTTAGAATCATTCATCCGCAAGGTTCCGACTCGTCCATCCGTCGACCAGATCAAGCGCAAGCGGGGCTGCGGGGGTGGTTGGAACTTGGGCGGGACCAGAGCAGAGCAGGACGGCGAGTAGGCAAGGCTGCAAGCATGGGATGCATGGGAGGGCCCATTTGAGACCTTCTCCGAGGTCCACCTGGAACAAAGGATGCATCCCTACAGGCTGGAAAGTCCCAGACCGCAGTCAAAGTGTGGCCCCCCGTGGAGCCACGCCACTGTAATCGGGGCAAGCTTCCTCCCCTGGATGCCACACCATGCGTGCTTCCTGCTCGCTAGTCGGTGAAGCAACCAGCATCTGTCCACTGTCCTCGGATTCTCCTCCGTATCCATCTCGCTTGCTTGCCCACACGCCACACCTGGGAGACTTTGGAATCAATGAATGAATCATCCCTGTTGCTCAGCTCAGCCTGGTTATCACAGACTGAGTTATGGGGAGACTAATCAACTTCGCTCTGAAGGAGCGACAGCAGGCAAGGTTGTGGTGTGTTTACATGCCCCTGTTGATGTGCTCCATGGAGGGCGAGTGGGTACTCTTTTGAGCTTCAGTTTCTGGAACTGAGATATGCGTTTTAACGAGGTGGGTGACATTTTTGTTATGGAATGTTTGGTTCAGTCACAAGGACAGATGTGGTGGACGTTGCGTGAGAGTCACGTGGGCCGGAAGGGGTTTGCAAAGAAGTCTAATATGTTGGTCTGTCGAGAAATGCAATGAATAGGGTCAATTATTCAATGACAAACGAGTTGTCAGCAGTTGTTTACAAAATGGTTTATTTGGGTCATGGGCATTTGGAAAACAATAGACTTTACAGAATGGTTTAAAGAGTGACCAAATGGCCGAACAGATGATTGAGAGCCCTACTACTAGACCTGTCTTCCTCATGTAAAGGTTAATACATCTCTACCAATGCTAAAGCCCTGCTTGCAAGCTGCAGCGGATGAATAGCGTCGATGCACTTGAATGAGCGACGCCCAACTGCAACTGAGCTTGCTTTACAGGGCGGTTACTAAGCAACCGTAAGGAGCTGAATCTGTTATACTGTGTGGAGCCACAACATGCACCTGGAAGGTTTTCACAAATTGACCTTCCGTAGGCAAGAACAAAAAAATCCTTCAAACGGCATCTCTCTCAGACGCTGCCACTGGAGAATGATCTGAGCTTGCCAATGGCAACGACAGTCTAACATATGTGCACCAGGGTCCTAAGAAAATACTACGTCACTTCTAGAATTAGTGAGGAGTCACCATTTTGAGCTTCACCGTGAATTCCACCATCTCATTATGGTAACACCTGAAAACTGCGTGTAAAATTCACCAACAGCCATCTCTCAGAAAACAACCCTCAAGACCTTGGAAGCTCCAGGCCTTGCCTCCTGTATGAGAACGTTCTGTCTACTTGATGTACTGTGACATCCACTTGATGCCCTCACCATATCCCATCTTTCGAACAATACTGCACATGAATACTTCAATAGGTCGGATATTTGAATCCCCAAGATTGACTTTGCCCTTGCCTGTGGTGTAATTGCTCAGACCCAGTGAATATCGCAACTCATCTTCTGAGGCTGCATATGGGATATCAATCTTGTTCCCCAGAATCAAGAAAGGAACTTGTCCCAGCGAGTCATCTGATAACAGGGCATCCAGTTCCTTCTTGGACTCTGAAAACCTCTCCTTGTCAGCTGCATCGACTAAGTAGACGATACCGTCGACCTGTTTAGTTAAAACATTGTTAGCGAACAGTCTCTCATTGAAGCAACATTAAGAACACTTCAGCTCGATTCGACGTTCTACACGTAATGCATTAAGACAAAACAGAAGTACAAACCCTAGAGTATATAGTGCATTATGGTACTATTCCTGCCACCATAACCTCGATTAGGCACGTTGCAAAAAAGGTAGGAATCAACAGAAGCCAACAACTACACAAAGGATTTAGCCCTTAATAAGCACATGAAGATACATCCAACAAATACTTCGGTGGACATCGGCCGGATATATTGACCATCTCTGCACCAATACTCAACCCAGTACTTCGGCAGCATATCTGGCGCATATTTACTGGCAAGGCCTACTTAGAGGAAATTATACGCCTAAACGAAAATCGCTTGAAGGGCCTTGCAGATCCATGAGGAGTGACACGCTCCGTCTGCTCTCTTAAATAACATCATATCATAACCCTATTCTCTATGTCACACTGCTAACATCCATAAGTAACCAGAAAAGAGGGGAATTAACCTTTGCATAGTAGTCCTTCCACACTCGTCTGGCGATCTGATGACCCCCAAGATCAAACGCTTTGAACTTAATTTTTCCAATGCTCAACTCCTCCGATGTAGGATACTGCGTTGGTTGATGCTGAGCCAACCTCTGCATCGCAACAACCAGACATACTTTCAAAAGAAATAAAAACAACATACTCCAACACCTCTTATCAGTTCCTCTCAACCACCTCACCCTGCCAAAAAAGAAAAGGACAAACAAAGAAACCAATCCCTACCTCCCAGATCGCGCCCCTGAACTCACAGCAAACCAAATTCCGAAATATCCCATCCACTCCAACCCCCCCTCCTCCCAACCCCAAAACCACATGCAGGCCCACAAAGCAAACACACTGATCCTCGTCCAACACTCCCTCACACCTCGGATCTTCCACCACACTCACTCTCCCCTCATCAAAACCCCCTCCTCCTCTGCCTCAACCCCACAGCTACCCAAAACTCCCAACCAACCCCCTTCCCAAGACAAAAAAAAAACCGCACACATGAATTCCACCGCAACCTCGACATCAACGCCCGGGTTGACTCTCACCTCATCCTTGAGCATATGCAGGAGCGTAGTCTTCCCCGCGTTGTCCAACCCCAGGAACAAGATTTTCGCCTCCTTCTGCCATAACCCTAGGGTGGCAAGCACGCTGTAGAACCAGTCGAACAAAAACATCGTGCCCAGCACAACCCCCCCTTCTCTCCCTCAACTCCCCCCACTCTCCCCACTCCTCCTCCTCCTCTCGCTCTCTCCCCTCTCCCCACCACTCCCACCACCACTCCCGCCACCACCTCCACAGATTAGCTTCAAGTCCAGGCTCTCACTCCGTCTTGGAGACTCCGCACCCGAGCTTCGTCACGAACTCCGAACTCCGAACTCAGTTCGCCCTCTCTTCTCTGTGCAGGCAAAATCCAGAGCTGCGTTAACGTACTTGCGGTCACGCAATGTGAATGAGTCATGTCTTTTTCTTTGGCTTTTTCATTTACCATGCTCTCGTAACTTTTACTTTGGGTTTACTTTTTTCATGGGGGGTTTGGTCGTGTGGGATGTGGCTATGGTGCGGTGCCTTGGGTTGCTGTTCATGCAGTCAATGACAGCTTTTGCTATGTGTGACCAATTATTGGTGTGGGTCAGTGATTGTTTGGGTTTTATTTAATTGGATGTTTTGATGAGGTGTGAATTGGGGTTCTATTGATAGAAGTGGTGTTGGGAGCTTGGGACACAGGAACATTGTGGTGTGTGTGAGTTATTATGGGGTCATGGTATGTCATGGCCTTTCGGGCATGGAAAATGAAAAAAGTGGTCTGATTTTAATCTTTTTGTTGGAAAACATGTGAAGTTGATCCTAGAGACATAAGCCTTCGACCATGGAAATGGGTTTTGACTATGGATGATGTACTTGGCAATAATGATGTATTTGGCAATAATGATTGATGTCTAATATGGTTGTTTTAGTTTTATTAGTTTAGTTCAAGTGCCAAAAATAAAAAATAAATCAAAAATCAAAAATCATGATAGTCAAATTTGTGATTTAGCTTTATGTGATTAGAATATTTTGAAATCATTACAAGGTGTTCATGATTTTGGCTTCAATGTGACATTGAAATTCATATAATCACTATTACAAGAGGTTGTTGATGAGATTTAATTGATTTTTGTTATTGTATAAGGTAAAAATCATTTGGATGAAAATTATGAAGGTTGAAAAAAATGGCATCAACAAGTTTTGGTGGTTTAGAGATTAATGCCTACAACTTTGTAATTCCATAAAGTCTGACAAGAAAAAATAATTTATTTCCAAATTGAACATCCTTCTCACGCACGCATGCAATATGCAACTCAATTACTTTAACCTACAATTGGGTAAGTTTTGAAGTGCAAACTGACAATAAAGATTGACCAAGACTCGCTATCAAAATTCCATGCACAACTACATGTACTGAGTCTCCTTGTCAAGTCCAGTATACTCAGAATCAAGAATCTTAGCACAACCACATGTACTCGACTCTTCCAGTCAAAATCAAGAACCTTAGCACAACCACATGTACTTGACTCTCCTAGTCAAGTCCAGGTCTATTCACGATTAAGAATTCTAGCACAACCAAATGTACTTGAATCTTATTGGCAAGTCTAAGACAATAATGCTTCACCAAAGAACATACATCATAACTACTTTGACAACAACATCAAGTTCTACTTAATATATATAAGTATCAGCCTATGGTCAATTGGAATATTAAGACATAAATGGAAGAAAAGAGCTAAAGTTGTGTATAGTCAAACTTTTATACAAAGAGTAGTACAATTTGAAGACATCAGGCTCATTATATATTCTTTTGACACTTCATTATATATTTCATGTACATCTTTAATCCCTAAAGGACTAAGATTTTTTTCCCTCAAACCAGTCATTTAATACACCTTGGTAAAGCAAACTAGTTCTTTTGTCATTGTGACATTTTTTAATAAATTCAACCATAGGATTTTATAGTTAACATAGTGAAAAGCTTCCTCCCCAAAATGTAGCATTAGAATCAAAATAGATTGCAAGATCTTAGCCCTTAAACTCTAAGAAAAAATTATTTTCAATTTCTACTAAAGTTGGAATTCATATGTCTTTAATTTTTAACCCTTAAAAGCCTTTGGCACTTCATTGTGGTTGCGGCACTTATGGACAAGCTATTTTAAGGTCTCATAATTTGAGTATTTTATGAAATTCTTATTACATATAGCTTTCAACATGAGCTTTCAAATAGTGCAAATTTCAAAGCATTTGGAATTAGGATGCAATAGTTATGAATTTTTGAAGACTATATTATCTGGGCAACCAAAAACTAATCAAAACCTCTCATTTTCTACCCAATTTTGCAAGTCATTTACAAGGGCACAAAGTGACAAGATCTAATTTCAAAGAATGGGCCTTGGAAAAATGATAGGCTCAATATAGCTAACTGTTCTACACCTACAAGAATTGGTGACCCTCCTAAAATTAAATGTATTTGCAATGCATACTTTTTAGACATCAAAACTTAGGTATACTACTGTTAGGATAGTGTAAAAGAAAAACTTTTATAATGAATTCAAACCTTATAATCTCGCAATCTGTATGATGGAATGAGCTCAAATTTGGTATACATCTTTTTGAATAGGGTGGGTACGAGATCCTAGGGCTACATATTCCAATGTATGTCTATGTTTAAAAATCATAAGGTTGCAATAAGTAGAGGTCTGTTTTTTGCAATTCTAACTACAAAAACACCAAGAGCCATTAGGGATCAAAAAAACATGGCTTTGTGTTTGCAATTGATGAAATTAATATTATAATAGATAAATGGATTGAAGATTCACCAAAATAAATTTAAATTAAAATACCTAAATACTTGCCTTTTAAAAGAATATAAAGTTGATAAATGTATAATAAGATGGTAAAATCAAAATTACTAATTTAATTGACAAAAATTACTAATATTGGTAATATTATTGTAAACTCAAAGTTACTAATGTTGGTAATTTAACAGTGAGAGTGTTGTAGGAAGAAATTTTTACCTTTTTCATTTTTTTAAATTTAAAAATTGTTAAAATCAAACTCAAGACGAAACTTCAAAATTCTTTTTTGTTACTCCTATTTAAAATCTCATTCATTTATCTTTTGAAATCTTGATGTGCATAGAATCCATTGTCTTGACAACAAAATAAACCATTCATCTACATGGAACAATCTATGAGTTTAAATCTTAAATCTTAGTTCTCTTCTTTCCAGATTCTATTTTGTGCTAAATGAATCCATCTCTATTTTATTCTCTTTATGCCAAAGTACTATTAAGTATAAGATTTCCTTTGATATTAAATATACAAAATTTCATAACATCCTCAAGTTTTTTGCACCACCTACATAATTTTAATTTTAAAGTCTGCATTCTAATAAACATATGTAGTCATAAGTCATTTTTAACCCCTAATGTCGAATGCCCTCAAAATTGCAAAAAAACCCTCAAAACTGCCCTCTTTAAAACCAAGGTGCAAATTTTGAATTTTTAATGTATTTTTAAGTATGCAACCCTAAGATCTTGCACGTAACTTAATGTGCATATGTATGTCAAATCTTAAATTCAAATTCCTTATCAGTTGTGAGATCGTATGTTTAAAGATGGAAAAAAAGTTTTTTTTGCTTGTTGGAAAGAGAGTAATTAGTTTTTTGAGGGCCAAAAAAACCATTTTTGGTAAGGAATTTGACATGAGGCTCTTCAATTCTTGTTTTTAGATGAGTTAGGAACATGCCTTTGCAATTTTTACCCACATACAACCTATAAAACCTAAAGAAATGCATGATTATTTACATGGACGTATGCTAAAACTCAACTTTAAAGGCCAATCTTTGACAATAAATAAGGCATGTGAAGAATAATCGGATTGAAAATTAAAACGGTTAGATCATGCCTTAAAATCTTATTTACTTGAACAAACATCAAAACTTGAAAAAAGTAAAAGCTTAATATTTGGTGAATTTTTGAATATTCTGCAATTTGATTGATTTTGATAATAAATGAACATATAGCGCGGTTTAGGTAGTTTTGGGCAGATATCAAATAGTGTTTTCTAATTTTGCTGGAAATATCTCCTAAAGTATGAGGAATTTTGAAGCAAGGAGATGACTTTTCGAAAAGATATGAAAAAATTCTACAATTTGCCAAAAGTAGCAACTTCATATGATCTAAATTTAGTAACCACAAACCTGACCGGACCAAAATTGACCTTGATTAGGTTGATTTCGACATTAGGGGTTAAATTTTTAAAAATTTGAAAATTTGAAAAAAGTTCAAATCATCATGAATGCATTTTATAACGTATATATATATATATATATATATATATATATATATATATATATATATATATATATATATATATATATATATATTTATAGATATTGTATCCAAAGATACTAAAAGCATCTAAATGATACTCCCTTCGTCTTACCAGAAGATTGTGATTTGGTCAAAAAATCTGTTCGTAAATAAGATTGTTGTTTGGTGTATGCTTATTGAATTTTGCCAACACATGCCATTCTTTGAAGGCAAATATCCTGTGGACACTCCAAGGGAGGTATATATTGAATTAGGCAAAATATATTGAATATATTATAGTTTTGGTACATCAAAAATGTAATTGCTCTTAATTTCAACGTTTATTTTTTGTTCATCCGTTGGTAGATTGACAAACACGTTGGAATATAGCCAAGTAAGTAAAACATGGAC
Organism: Ceratodon purpureus; assembly: GCA_014871385.1. Taxonomy (NCBI): domain Eukaryota; kingdom Viridiplantae; phylum Streptophyta; class Bryopsida; order Pseudoditrichales; family Ditrichaceae; genus Ceratodon; species Ceratodon purpureus. The sequence goes on along the minus strand of CM026422.1, from coordinate 16,434,575 downwards.
AGAAGCTTCCATATTGATATGTTCATCCATAAATTTATCTATTAGAAGGCACTTTTATCCACATAGTGGCAATTGTGATTTTTTTTTTGAGTAGATTTTGGCAACTTATCCACTTTTTTGTTCATTTTTTTAATGCACAAGTAACTACATCCAAATATAGGTAAGATTTAGGCAAAAAATTGCTAAAAACTTAAACGCTACTTTAATTCCAAGATTCTAATGAAACCACGATCTTTTAGTGGGACTAAAGAAGTAATAAATTCTATTGTTTTTTTTTTATTGTAAATAAAGTTACTTATATGTTGACACAAATAAATATTTTTCTTTACATAATGGTTGTTTACATATTCATGTATCAACTACATATATGAGAAAATTATGATATTTAAAATCAACAATTAAATTTAAGCAATGAATAGTACCTCTTCTCTCTTAAGAAAGCTGACGTGAATAAAGTCTTTTTTGTTCCACCATTAAACCTTAGCCCATGGGATAAACTTAGGCACTATAAATTGTAGTTGATTTTGCTCAAAAATAGAATGCATCTTCTACATTTTGTTTTTTGGATGTTACCATAGTTATGAGGTTTCTTTTCATTGATCTTGTTGTTGAAAGTTTCAAATATTGAATATAGAAGGTAAGTATTTCTAGAAATATTTGGTAAATGATCAATACTTTTTATAGTTGCATTAAATAGAATTTTTCTTTAGAGCATTAAATCTAATTTTGTTGTTATTTAGAAAAATATTATATTATTTGTAATGGTTTAATCAAAAAATTGTATAGATATTTTGATTATTTTATAAATTAGAGCCATGCATAAGCTTTTATAATTAATTGGTTAAGAAAATTTTGCATATACATGTGTAGTGGCTAACAAAATTTTAATTTTAGAATGTAGAGCATTTTGAAAAAGAAATAATTCCAAAATGTTTATAAAAATATTTTTCTGAAAAAAAAAAAATTGTAATTAATTTTTAAAGAGGATATTTTATTGATTATTGATTTCTATTTGTTTGTATAAGCAACTATGGCTCAAATAAAATTAAATTGTCAGTAAGATTTTCTATTGACCCGCATATTTGCTTCTATTTACACATTAAAAAAAAAAAAAAAAAAAAAAAAAAAAAAAAAAAAAAAAGTTTTTCAGATTTTAAAAACCAGTTTTGTAGTAAATGAAAAATAGAATATAAAATTGATTTTGTTTAAAAAGAATATTCAAGCATGTAAGGTATCAATGTCTATATTCCTTTTAGAATTGTAAATAATTAATAATTAAATGTGATCCTTCACATTAGATTTGCATTTATCAATGACATTCTTTTACATTTTTATTGTAGATATAAAAAATAAAACTCTATCCACAGATAAGTGTGATACAAAGTGTAATGAAGACATTGACTTTGAACTCTTTGTACATACTATGATCGAAGAGAATTTGACAATGGTGGTTCAATTGTCAAAGACAATTAATTTCAGCTGCATGATTTTAACTAGTTAGTTAGTAAAAAAGAATATTTGACAACTCTAATCAAGTAAATATTTTACAAAACATAATTGTTTGATATGTTTAGAAGAATGCATGCACGAGGTTTGGATGAATTTTGTAAGAGTAAAATTTGGGAGAAATGAGTGTTGAATGGGCTCTAAGTTTTCTAGTGGGGGAAGGGGGTTGGGTGGACTTAGCTTTTTGAATTGTGAGATATTGCGACAATGTGTTGGGGTTGCTCAAATCTCTAGATACAAACACAAAACAATGCATAGAAGTATGGGGAGGAAAGATGTTGGATAGGATGATGCAAAAATTTCTTTTGATTGTAATATAATTACTGTTAGTACATGGAGTGATGGTAGTACAAATCTAAGCAGAGAGTTTCTAGAAGATCTAACTTGTGTTGGTGTAGGGATATGCTTCTACCCAGTCATTTTACTCCAAACCTTCATTGAATAGATCTGATTGCATTTACTTGCTAGAAAAACGGAAGATCCTATGATCTTTGTTAGTATAAACTCCATTGCTATCCTGCACTAGTAGAAAAGGGTGCTGAGAACACCAAGGTAGAACACCGAAAAATCGTAATGGTGTCAATTTTTTTTAGTTAAGGATTCTGATTGGCTGTGGCCTTGTTTCAGTGTAGAGCTCGAAGGATTCTCTTGGTTTGGCTGAAGGGACCACGCAATACTAAGGCAACCAATTCAAGAAGCCCGCTATAGGCCCAGAACAATCACCTCCACATGCTATTCATGTAAGCTCAAAATTAATCAAATCAATTAATTGACCATAAAGTTTTTTCATTTCTTGTCCTATGCTGGCAGCCTGGCAGGTGCTGTGCCTGCTAAGTTAACACAATTCGACGTGAGTAGAGGGGCTCTCTGCTTGCTCGCCACACAATCCGGCCTCCATCAACTCAAACTACATTTAAAAACCTCCTGCATCGTTCATCCATCCGCTGGGGTTTAGCTCAGTGTTCATATGTCCCATAAGAATTGCATCGCAAACATCAATCCTTAGGTATAAAGCCTGTTACTCATCTCTCCTCTCACACACAATTGGATGTCCATCAGCAATGAGCTAACTTGGAATGTAGAAGTCACTCTAAATCAACATCCATCAATGGAGTCTTATTAACTTCATTAACTGAGTCCCAAAACGGTGTTCTAAAATGGAGTCCCAAAACTGAGTTCTAAAATGGAGTCCGAAAACTGTTCCATCAATGGAGTCCGAAGAACAACATGGGAATTGAACATTCATCCAAATCTCCACTAAAATTACCCCCGATTAGCGCATGTCAGACTAGTAGAGCTGGATCTACTCGGAGAAACAAATTTAGCAGGGATTGTAATAGCAAATGAAGGTGTCCAGCTACACCAAAAAAATTGTGACTACACAATTTCATTAAGGCCTGATATAGTGGGTAACCCGGTGTTCTCCCTGGTGTACTAAACGCCATTTTCCACTACTGCTGCCATCAACCAGATCTAGCTACAAGAACAACATTTCCATTGTTTAGTTTAGATTGTTTAATGTTCATATGCCTTTCTTTTCCTCTCCTCTCATTCCCATTTATAAATCTCACCATACACAATTAAACAACAAGTAATAAAACAAAAACCGGTACTCCTTATACGACCATGTAAACGTATACAAGAGCATAGACCCATTATAGCTGTAAATCACAAGACACTCTGAACGCAATAAAAAGCCTATCAAATGCAGCTTCATATGCATATCGGCTCAACCTGCCTAACACACAAGACCATAACAATAAACATTAAGACTTGCATTTTACCAATACTAATCTAAGCAATTACTTACAACATCTTTAAAGGCAACAATAAATCACATAAACAACACCGCACTACGCATCCTCAAATTTATTGGGTATTGTTACAACACTGCATTTGCAACTCGGACTCCTACATCCACAACGTCGTCAAAGACACCCTTGGTGTCAACTGCACACTACAGAGACAACACCGCACTACACATCTTCAAAGCATCTTACAATTGTTTTCTATAGTCAACACACAACAATTTATTTATGAACGTGAATTAGATCTAGTTAGCAAATAATCTTGAAAATTCAACAACAAAGACAATCTGCAAAAAAATTTACATGGATTTTAGAATGTGTCAGCCGCTTTTAGAATTTCTATTGATTCTAAAATATGCATGGATTCTGAAATGTACATGGATTCTATAATACATATAGATTGAATCCTCATTCAATGTAATGACATGCCCTGCGAATAGTCGAGTACTTATGGAATTGTCGGAGCTGTATGTTTTTGCGGTTTTATGATAACACTTGGTGCACCTACACTACAGGTACGTAGAGTCACAAATTGCTTTCAGTTTAAACCTGAATTTGCATGTACACCTTCAATCCTTTGAATCCACAAGTGTACTGAATGCTTGGCTGTAAAGTTTTTTTGTTTCACAATTATTTTGGAGTGGCAAATTCAGTAAATACTACGACCACACTAAACATGTCCAACATGATGTTTCGCCACAATAACTTGAAAACATCATTGCAATTATTTTACAAATCATTGAGTTATTTTGGAATCCACTGAGCGGCCTTTGCAATTTTGGTCAAATGCTGTATTGTATCTAACTTGCGATTTTTCTATTGCAATAATTAAAGGCTATAAACTTATTTATTGTAGTCCTTAATTCTCTTATCCTCAGGATATAAGGTTTGTCAAAAAACTCTCTTTTGATAAATGTTTTCGCCATTGACAGAATGCCGTTGTTATAAAAACAACATATGATTTGGTTTTGTTGGCTCTAAAAGATTAGGGAGATGGGTGAATGGTGTCCAATTTCTAATGTTCTCTAATTTCTTAGGCTTCGTGAAAAGTGCACCTACCTTTGCAATGTTGAGAATTAAGCCCATTTTCTATAATTTGTTAGGCTGCGTGCAATGTGCACTCAACTTTGCAATGTTAAGGATGAATTTTTTGGTGAAATCTGGACACCTTCTGAGCAGCCCTCCGCTAAATTTGAGTCTTTCGAGCAGACAATACTAGTTAATATATTTCCAATGAACTTCTCTAGGTAGAGAGTTTTTTAAAGTTGCATTGTTTTAGCTTCACTGTAGGTAAAAGAGTAATGAGTGGGAAAAAAAATCTCCATCGTACAATGGGTTTATTGCAAGTCATATCGTAGAGATGTACTAAAGTGTGAGAATAATCTTTACAACAATAGCCTTAACCACATGAGGTATGTTGAGTTGTGCTCAAAGAAAAGTTTGCTAGAATAATGGAACGTATAATGGGCTCTTGGGAGACGCATTTTTTTTTTGCTACACATGCAAATTAGCTTTAGACTATAGCTACACAAAGATTGAGAAGCATTATGCAGATCGTGACTTGGAAAGCAACGTCGATGGAGGTGTAAGTAATTGTGAATTGTCAAAGCGCGCTCTTGCTTCAATGTATGTTCCAGACAATCGACATGAAGTGGTAAAAGCTGACAACATCGAAGGTGTTGCAAGAGGGTCATGTGCTAATGAAATATATTGTAGGTCATGTCAGAAAAATATCTTGAATTGTTTTAACAATATCAAGAGCTACAATAGTAGTAATGGTCACCTGAGTGGTCACCAGAGATTTGTTGAATTGTCGAACAAGTTGAGGACGTTGGATTGGTGGAATATAGGTTGGGCGCCTACGGGGCGTTCTTTTGTTTGTCGCCATTGCGATATGTTGTTGGGCTGTAGTTTAGCAACGCTAGAGAATCACTAGGTTAATCATCACACGCTTCCTACCGAAGGCGAATCTCAATTCGTTGTATTCAAAGCTTTCCGATGTAAAAAGTTTTACGAGTATGAGGATTATAGCTTCAATATGGACAAGGGAATCTTCAGAATTATTGAGGGACGTTTGCAACTTAGCAAATTTGCAAAAGTTGTTTAAGACTAATTAGCCATCGAGTTGTGCCGGAAATGATTGGTTCAATATTGTATAAAAATGCCTCTGACTTGGAGATTAGAGGTCGCAATATCGTGCGGAAAATAAAGTAAGAAAGTTTTAGAATGGCCATGTACGGCTTGTTTAATCAAGGATACTCGAACTAGTAAGAAATCTAGAACTTATTATTTGAGCATTATTTGTTTTTAGACTATTAATATTATAGCTAAGCACACACAATTTAAATTGTGATCTAAGTTTGCCTATGTTGATAAAAATTTATATGCAAAATCGGAGCGGTTTGTCGAAGATGTTGCTTGTCACTTGGCGTGGCTTAACTCTGGAAAAATCTGGAAGTGGATGGTTTGGCAAAAGGGGAAAGTGGATTCGCAGGCACGCCATTTAGACAATTTTCCAAAACTTGAGATTGTAACTATGCTCCCCACGATGATCCAACGGATCATCGGTTTGGGTTCATCCTGTGGCTACATCCTAGTAAGTGGCGTCCTACAATCCTTCTCAAGTTCTGTCTTCTCAATTTATTAACTTTATTTGAAAATCTTGATACTCTTTGAAGGATTTTTTAATTGTGATTTTACAGAGCTCATCAAATCAAACGAGGTTTCAAGTTTTTGGTTTAACGAATACAAAATTTGTATCATACCATCACACGCATCTGCCTTTATTTTCAATGTTGTTGATATGGTGCATTGTATGACGACGGAGAAGAAGGCCAAAGTGCTTGGCTTTGCGTTTGTTCAAAACCGAGACTTTATTACGGGTTTGGCGCGGATTCTAAAATACACATGGATTCCAAAATATACATGGATTCCAAAATACACATGGATTCCAAAATGTACATGGATTCCAAAATATACATTTACAATTATATAAAAGTTTATTGTATATGATTGCCTCTACGTTCATTTTTTTGGAAGCAAATGTCTACAAGCATTCCAAAAAAAAAAGGCTATATATTGATAATTCTCAACAGTATTGTTCTAAAACTTAAACCACCATCAAGTTTAGAGGTACCCTTTTGAACAAAATTTGACAACTTCCACCTTGCATGGTTTGACAATTTTTATTTGAACATGGTTTGACAATTCTTACTCCAACATGGTTCAACAACTCACTAGAATTACCTTAGCTTTCCTCCCCTTAACAACCTTGCATCAATAAATCTAAGAATAAAAGACAAAATTAAGAATTTACAACATAATAGTTTTAAAGTTATTTTTTAACATAGATGCCAACCCGCTACTCCACCTAGTACAAATGTGCACTTTTCAAATGCCATGTGCACTATTGACAAAACCTAAATTCTACTTAGACTCGCTCTAATGCTCCTAATCCATTTTGTTGCAAGTATTGATTTGCATCCTCAATTTGTCATTCTTTTGCGCCTTGGAGCTTGTAATTATGTGGAGAGGCAATTTGTTTATTAAATAGTATAGCATTTGTTTAGAATTAAAGATTGTTATTTTTATGCTATAAAGTTTTCAGTTATTTCACATTTCTACAAGCTCACTAATGGCTTTTTTTGACAAAGCAATCACTACAAGAAATTGTAGTCCAAATTAGCACAAATTCAATTTTTTTTCAATTTTTTTTCAATTTTTTAAATTTTTTTTCTGGTTTTAACAAATTTTGGAATACAATTGCAAAACAGATCCATTGTGCTATTCAAATCAACAGAGTGAACATTTATTTTTTGATTTCAACAAAGTAATTTTAATCACTACAATTTTAATTTTAATTTGTATAATTAACGTAAATTTAATTACAATAATCAATTAATTTTATAATAATTATTTTTTGTAATTACTTGAATTAGTGTAATTTACAATAATTGAGTTATTGTAATGATTACTATAATTATTGTATTCACTAATTTAAAATGTAATAATTTGTAATTATTGTAATTAACTATAATTAATTTTACATGTTTGTCATATGTTACGTGAGCAATGGTGGCTTAATGGTTAAGGCCTCCACTTGGGAATCAAGAGGTTGAAGAATCACTTTTTTTGACCCTTGCCCTTGGCATGACCTAGGATAAGTAGGTGGCTACATTTTTAGCCTAGATTGGGTTAGGTGCCCCCCTCCCCCTCCCCCCCCTTTGGTACTTAAGTGACTAGGCCAAAAATGTGAGGAGTGAAATTAATAATGGATATCATAAAATATTGAATCAACACCTTAATAAAGATATTTGTATTAAAATTGTTCCAAATCAACTCTATCAAATTGAAAGTTGCTAATTAACAAATAGCATCAATAAAATTCTCAATCAAGAAATTTGTGTTAAAATTATTCCAAATCAAGAGTTCTTAATCAACAGGTAGCATTTAAAGAATTATGTTGAAACTCTATTGGAACGGAACTACATCTATTGAAAGCTCTACATCTTAAATTTAAGTATCAAAACTTTCATTCTTTGCATGAAATGCCACAAAGTTACAAAACAAAACATAAAACTGAAATTTTTTTGACACTTGATATAGGGACTAATAAATCATAGATAAGAATGATAAACAACATTTGTTTTCACAAATTCTAGTTGGAGGGACTTTACATTTAACATTTCCACCTTGCTTTCAAGATCCCCTTCAAATCCACTAAGTTGGTCTTATTTGCTAAATCGTCCTTCAATTCAAGGATAAAAACACGGTCCTTACGAGCTCTTGCCAGATAGACTTGACTCACTCAGCCTATCTTTGGATTTAGCCCGTGAACTTCGCACAAGGAATTCAATTACCACCGCTTTACTATTTTGATATTGTTGCTCATTATCTTTCCGTCAAGGCTTGCCATCTTCATCTTTATTTCATACGTAGGCCTCCAAATGTAAAATGAAGAAAGTGGTTGTCGAATGGCTTCTCATTGTAAAAAAGGCTTGACATTTGGTGATGTATCTTGTTGAATCTTGAAGTTAATGAATATAATAATACATTGTAGTTATTTTTATCAACTTATTATGTTAGTAAGAAATAACTGAAAGCCGTAACTTTGTATGATTTTTTTTATTTTTGTATATTTGTCCATTTATTCATTTCATTAAGCTTATAATCTTTTTTTATTTTTATTTTAAAGAATCATTTTTTGAACAAACATTCTATGGTGCTATAGTAAAGGACTATGACAAAATGACATAAACATGGAACTAGTGATTACTCTATGTGATGCCTCCCTATGCGCTTATTTTAATTTTTAGTCTTTTAAAAGAAAGATCATTGATCCTTAAACACATGCATGTTCTAAAGAGTCTAAGATTTTTTGTTAATGTAATGGCAACAAAGACTATACTTATTTAAAAAAAATAAAATATTTGTACTCATTGTATTAACCAACATTCAAATTTTATGTTTTATTTTATTTATTTATTTTTATTTTATTTTTATTTTTTTAAACAAAAGAGTACTTCGCAACTATACTCAAAACACCAATTACATTTTTTTTTCCCATGAAATCTGAAGAGAAAAAGATTGGTTTTTTTTTTCTTTTATTAACTAAAAGGTTCTATATGCAATCACTAGAATTTCGCAGATCCTGCAGACCCCTTTCCCTCCTCTCACCCCCACACCACATGACCTAAACTCCAGCAGAGAGAGAGGGGGGGACCCCACAACAGCAAACCCACACCACCCCACTCCACTCCACTGAAGTGCACTCCCGGAAGCGTGGGCCGCATCAAAGCCCCACGCTGACTTCCCCCACCGCTGCAGACGCACCACATCACCACCACCTCACCACATCCCCCTCACTCACTGCCTGGCCCTGGCCCCCGAGAAAAGCTATCCCCCTCCCCACCCCTGGCACCCAGCGGCGCACACAAGCTACAGTACAAAACCCCCAAAGCCTCAAAGCCTAAAAAGCGGCCCCCCCATTGGCACATCACCACGGCACGGCGTCCCAGATCCCCAGGTGTGAACAGCGCCCCTCCCTCCGCCCCTGGCAGGTGTGAAGAAGGCCACCGGGTGGACGCCACACCAACGCAAAGCCATCTCACAACTTACACAACTACTAACGATGCTGCTGCTGCTGCTGCTGCTGCGGAATCACACGAGCGACAGACAGAGCGATGGTGGGCAGGGATGCGAACATGGACTTCGCACACACCACGCTCCAATCATCACCATCATCGTCACCCTCTGATCGCCATCTCGGACGGGCCGGACTCTCGGGAATGGAACTGTGATCGATTAATTGTTTCAGGTAAGTGAGTGCATGGCTTCCTGGGTTATGGTTGGGGTGAATTTCGTGTGAATTTGGGAGAATTCGATGGTTTTGGTTTGGGTGAGGATGTGTGGGGCGGGTGTTTTGGGGAGGGTGTTGATGGATGTGCGATTGAGAGCTGGATGGGCACAACTTCAGGTGGGTGGGTGCATGTCCTATTGGGGTTGGTAGGGGCTGTGGGTATAAAATTATAGGGTCTTGGTGACGGCACCTCGCTTAACAAAGGATGGGTGATAACTTCTTTCGTTAAGTGATTATGGATTTTTGGGGAATTTATTTCATTTTTTGTGCGTTTGGGTTTAGAGTTGTCGGACTGGTTGTCCGACTACAAATTTTCCCGCGCGAGATGGTGGCGTATGGGATTTATGAGAATTTTCTGAGCGCATGTGGGGGGAATGGGTTGGGGGATTAGGGGCGTCATGGCGATGATTGTTGTGGTTTCGTGTTAGGTTTTGCGTGTTTTAGGAGTTTTGAGTTTAAGTGCGTGATAGGAAGCGGGCGCAAAATTTTCACTTGTCGGAATCCCGTAGCGATGGTGGCACATCAAGATTTTTCTCGTGTTTTTCAAGGATGTTGTGATTGTAGCCGTTCCGTTCCGAGGCTGTCAAATACGGTGCAGGCGTGGAATTTAAAAGAGCCTTCATTTTCTGGTGGCGTGGGAACTCTTTGAATTTCAGAAACCCTTGAGGTTGTGATATTGAAGGATGTGATTGGCTCCTCTGCAGGTACTGGGATTTGGTACCGAAAGACTGGAAGGGTAGACTTTGTAGGAGTACTGTGCAGGTGATTGTAGTCTTTATCGCATCATGGGCGTTTTGAGGCACAATAATTTGGCCGAATGAGGGGCTGCAGCTGGAGCAAGAGCGAACAGGTTGCGGAGGAATAGTTCTTAGAGAGTGGATGCGTGGGATGTTGGCGTGTATGCGAGGTGGGGCGTAGTGTCCGGTGGGGAGGGGCAGGAGCGGGCGGGGCTCGAAGGATGTGGGCGGATGGAGGTCCGCGGAAAGGACGTCAGCTGCAGAGGGCGAGGTCCACCGGGCTGGCGGCCCTGCTGGATGAGCAGGAGAGCGAGGTCGGGGTGGTGGTCGCGGCGTGTATGCATGACGAGTGGGGGCTGGAGCGCACCCTGGCGCATGTGCTGGACGCGGGGGCGGAGCTGTCGTTCGTGAGGAATGGCAGGGTCGATGCGGGCAGCGTCCGATCGTACCTGCGCTCGCAGGTGGGCGGGATCCGGGGCACGGGGGGGACGTGCGGCGGGGGCGGGAGGGAGGGCGTGTTCGTGGGCGAGAGCCCGTTCGGGGCCGGCATTGTGGCGATGGACGGGGATGGCGGGTGCGGGGACATCAAGTTCGACAGGCGGATGCTGCAGCTGGAGAGCCAGACGATCTTCAACAGCGCGCGCGCGAATGCGTGCGTGTGGAAGGGGCGGTGGATGTACGAGGCGACGCTGGGGACGGCGGGGATCCAGCAGCTGGGGTGGGCGACGATCATGTGCCCGTTCACGAACGAGGAGGGGGTGGGCGACGCGGCGGACTCGTATGCGTACGACGGGAAGCGGGTGTGCAAGTGGAGCGTGAGCCATGCGTCGTACGGGCAGGCATGGGTGGCGGGGGACGTGATCGGGTGCTTGGTGGACCTGGAGGAGGGGCAGATCGTGTTCTACCGGAACGGCGCGTGCATGGGCGTGGCGTACGAGAACATCCGGGCGGTGGAGGCGCAGGAGGGGTACTACCCCGCGATCTCGCTGTCGCACGGGGAGCGGTGCGAGCTGAACTTCGGGGGGAGACCGTTCCGGTACCCGGTGGAGGGGTTCAGCGCGATCCAGGAGGCTCCGCGGGTGGAGGGCGAGGAGCAGGATGCGTGCGGGCGGGCTCGGTTCCTGCTGGGGTGCCTGCAGAGGCTGGTGCAGCTGGGGAGCCGGGAGGTGGCGGCAGCGATGGCCCCCGTGGACAGGCTGCGGAGGTACACGCCGCTGGGGGAGGAGGATGCGGCGGTGGTGGGAGGGGAGGTGTGCGATGCGCTGGTGCCGCTGCTGGTGGCTCGGGGCGGGCGGGAGGGGGCGGCATTGTCGGAGGAGAATGTGAAAGTGCCGGGGGAGTACGTGATATGGGGGGCACTGATGCCGTTCCTGGTGGAGACGTACAGGGCGGAGGCTCCGCATGACGGGCCGAGCGTGGATCAGGCGCTGGACCTGCTGCTGCCACGACTGGAGAGGCAGGTCGCGGGAGGGTGTGTTGTGGCGACGATGATGGAGTTTTTGGCATATGGGTGCAGGACATCGCCGTTCACGTTGGCGGACCATCCATACACGGGGCCGTATGCACATCTGGCGCTGGCGTGCCATCTGCTGGAGCGGTACGAGTTCATGGTGTGGTGGTGGAGGTCGGAAGGGTTCGACGCGTGCCTGGAGGGGTTGTTGAGCCGGAAGGGCCCGAACAAGAACGACCTGGAGGCGCTGATGCCGATAGTGTGGTGGCCCGGGTCGAGGGAGGACCTGTGCTCGGAGGGGAAGATGAGGCATGCAGCAACGGCGTTGTCGAAGGCCATAGTGAAGGTACAGTAATTATCAAGCTAATCTTGTTTGACTATTACCGTTTTGTGTACTCGAAATTAATTTTTTGATCTTATCTAATTTCTCATGAAGTAATCTGGTCATTTTGTATGGATGTTGAATTCTTGGAATGGATTGGATTTTTTGAGTACTGCATGTGGTAGTCGTTGTCATTTTGGGCTTCTTCTGTTTCAAACGTTGTTGGGTAGCCATGTACAATTTCAGTGCTGATATCTTGTATTTGTGACTTGTTTAAGTCCTAATATTTGTGACTTGTTTAACTTTGCATCTGCAAGGAGCTTGGGCCTTGTTTTGTTCTTCCACGTTTTTGTTGTCTCGAAAGGTCGTACGTAGTTGATACTTTTTGAATGTAAGGAGTGGTTTTTTCATATAGGAATTTCATCGTTGAATTTTGAATTCTTGTATTGAATTCAGGTGGAAGATCTGCAATGGGAGTTGTGCAGTCGACTCCTTCACTTTGTTCCGCCTCCGAGCGCAGAGCTACCCCAGCCAGTTCCGGGCGTTGTTTTCCGAAGGTTTTTGCAGAACCTCGTGTGCAAGAATCGAGGGGCAAACAGGAGCATGGCACCAGCAGGGCTGTCTGACAATTCTGTGCTGGTCTCGACATACTGTGTTCTACTGCGACTTTTGTCCGAAGGTTTTGGGTTGGGCAAGATCAATGGCGATATTATTGATGGAACAAAGGAGCGAAAGAAGTCTACAGGACTACTTCACAGGTTTCTTCACATACTGACGGATTTGGCGTCTTTTCTGTTCTGCGCGTCTGTTGCTTTTGCAAATTCACTTCTTCCTCGTATTATTTATATAATTTCTGCAATATTGGCTGCCGAGTTTAGTTGTCTTTGGTGCGTTGGTTGCTTCTACTCTAGTAAATGCTAATTGGATGCTGTGCTTTGGTATTGGTGGGTAGGGTTGGCAAGCGTAGTTTTCCCGTGAGCATCTTCCTGAAGGATTCGAGCGCTACGGATTTTGCACGGTTAGGCGGAACATTCAGCCATCTGGTGAAGACATTTCCCGTGGGGTTGGACGTTCCGGACGTCGAATGGGAGGAGAGCTGCATGGACGAAGGGGACAATGTGGTACGCCACGGAGGGAAACTGAAGCCCGCGTGTTGTTCGGATCTGACGTTGAGTGGGCTGGTGAGCGACAGCAAGAGTCCCGTTCGTCCTCCGAGTAAGATCGTGGCGGTGAGCACATCGAGTGGAGTGAGCGAGAGGGCAAGCAGCCCGATCAGCAGCAACTACACGAGCGGGCGGAGTTGCGACGGGTGCGTGGAGGACAAGCCCAGCTCGAGTGGGAGGGTGGACATGAGTCTGGAAGGGGGTCCTGTGTCTCGGAGCTACAGCAAGGGGCAAGGGTTCAAGCCGATCAAGGAGCTGTCGGAGGCGATACGAGAGGAGGAGTTGTTGGACAGCATGCTGTTGTTGTATCACTTGGGGCTCGCCCAGAATTTTAAGCAGGTGTTTACAGCTATTGTGTTTATGCGTCTTTTATGTTGTTATTCAACTGATCTTTATGGTGTTATGCCAAGGAGACGGCGCTGCGTGTCTGTGTTAGTAGTTTCTCGAGAATTTCTTCTCGCGTTGCAGGGAATTGGGATTTGGCTGACTTGAATGTGCTAAAGTTGTAAAAGTGTAGTAATTTTTGTAATTTTTGCATGCGTGCAGGCTTCGTTCTATATGCAGCACCAGATGCAATCTATTAGTCAACTGGACGAAACAGATCGTCAGATTCGGGGAGAGAGGATGTCGAGCGAGTATTTGAAACGGTTGAAAGAAGCCAGAACAGTGTACAGGGAAGACTTGATTGATTGCGTGCGACAATGTACATGGTATATTAGTGATATCGCCTGGTGGTAACTTGTTTATTCATGTGCTTGCGGACCTTGTTCTATTCCGTTTCTGTTTGTATGTCAGCCCGTTATGGTATGGACTCGACTAGCGAAGTTTTTGTGCATTATGTTTACTCATCTATGCTCATGAGTGTCTTTTTTGGTGTTTAGGTACCGCGTGACAATGTTTGCAAGATGGAAGCTGAGGGGGATGTATGCCACCTGCATGTGGCTTGTGCAGCTATTATTGGTTCTGAGCAAGAAAGATCCACTTTTCAGCTTTGTTCCCGAGTTTTATGTCGAGACGCTGGTGCGCATCTCCTTGAAAAATACTATGTATTCTTTCATATATTTAGAATTGGTTTTATGCGTATTCATATCTTCTCTGTCATACATCTTTTCTATTCGTATGTATGTTAAATAATGTGATTTCTTGTCACTTGGTATGATTGTGCATGAAATTAGTTCGCGTTTCATGATAATGTTTGTTTTTTTGATCAGGTGGATTCATTTCATGCTCTGCGAAGAAGCGACCCTCCGTTTGTGACACCTTCTTCTCTTCTACAGCAAGGCTTATCTCCGCTGGTATGTTTTTCGGTTTTGAATCTTATTACTCTTGTCATTTGTAGTGTCGTTTATTTGGAATGAACGAAGGTTTTTCTCTGTCAACGCTAACGTGACGTCTCTCGGGGGGCTAGAGTTCCTTACAGAATCTCACGCTATTGTTTTGCTATGGTTTGTGCAGGTGACCTTTTTGGTGACTCATTTTAGTGATGTGAGAATAGCGAATTCAGACGTTCGAGATATTCTATTGCAGTCGATATCAGTATTGGTGCAATACAAGGAGCACGTGATCGCGTTTGAACGGAGCGAAGCAGCCCGGGATGGGATGGTGGGGTCTCTTTTGGCGTCTTTCGACAACCGGTTCTGGATTCCGGTATCGAACATCTTGTTGCGGCTGTGCAAGGGCTCTGGGTTCGGAGCGTCGAAGTGTCTGTCACATGGGGAGTCGTTCTCGCCGTACTTCCAGGTGGGTGAGATGGTGACGTGTGGAAAGCTGGGCAATGTGGGGGTGCGGTGGTGAGAGTTTGAAATAGAATGTGGAGGGGTAGGGTGGATGATGGAGGCTTATGGTGTTGGTGGTAATTGGTTGCAGCGCCTACTGAAAGAGAAGTGCATGAGCGACGAGAAGCTGTTCGGTTCGTTTCTGAATCGGCTGTTCAACACGCTGAACTGGACGATAACGGAGTTTTCGGTGGCGATCAAGGAGATGCAAGAGCAGTCGGACCTACGCCAGGTTAGAGTTGGTGGTGAATGTGTGCAGTGACAGGGGTTTTGGAAGTGGTGATGTATGAGGAGCATGTCCTGTGCGGATCATCCGTGGTTGTGTTACCATTTTCTGTTCTTGTCTATGTAGAAACGAGAGAGAGTATTGTTGGAGGTTGAATGTGTGGTGGTTGAGTACGCTCCGAGTTTGTGGGTTGTGATTCCTGGCCGACGGAACAGGTATAGGGATGCAGCTTAGGAGCATGCATCCGCACGAGCATGTGGACCTTGGAATGGCAGTCCGTGCAGTTGATGTTTCGGCTGGAGAAGTGAGAGCTTGGTGAAGCGAAGGTTGAATCTGTTTGGTTTTGTATGATCAGGTGTCAGATTTGCAGCAGAGGAAATGCACGATAATGTTCGAACTGTCCTGCAACCTGGAAAGGATACTGGAGTTTTTCACGCAGGAGTTGCCGCATGCGTTCTTGCAAGGGCCGGAGATCAATCTGGTGCGGCTTAGTGAGCTGATCATATTCGTGCTGAACCACACGACATCCAGTGCGGATGCCCACTTCTTTGACAGGTGAGCGAAAGTGATCGCTGCATTGTGGGATATGTGGAATGCACAAAAACTGGGAAGTTTCTCGTTTTTGAATATAGGCGGAAGTGTGCCTTTCGAGGGATATGATCCATTTTAGTATGATTTTGGTGCTGTTGAGTCTGAATTGTGACCCTAACTGAGAATGTTTCGTTATGTTTCAGCACGGTGAGGCAGCAAGGGCAATCTTTGGAGAAGATTAACAGGGCAATGATCTTGGCCCCATTGGTCGGGATAGTTCTGAATCTGAGAAATGCAAGCTCGCCACAATGTCATGGTGTGGAGTACGACATGGCGGCTGTTCTTGCTGGCGTGGACGTTTCAGCAGCCGTGATTTCGAATTTCCAGTACCTCGTGGACTACAGTTGGGTAAGTTCAATTTCATGTTTTTCAATTTGGTGGCGAGGAAATTTACCTGTCGGAGTTGGCAAGAGCTCGTGCTTTGGGAGCATTGCGATTCTTTCAATCTTTATTGATTTTTAGAGGCCCTTCGATGTACATTAAGCAATACATGCAGGCTTATTTGTCATGGTTCTCTTGCTTTTCTTATTTGGCATACCTATAAGTTTGTGGTAATCTTGCATATGTTTCTTGGATTGTGTATTTTTCTTCTTCTAGAAAATTTCAACATCTTGCAAACTGCATGTATTTATTAGCCTGTTCAATATACACTTGATTACCAGTCTCGGTCATTTGGGTATCTCAAACAAATTGTCCGATGTCCATTGTCTGAACGTTAAATAACCTTATGGATTCGTCTGTTGTAGGATGTGTCGTTCAAAGGCGACCCGTCAATCAGAAGGATCTCGGACTTGAAGCACTTCGTTTCGAAGCTAAAGGTGGAAGCGGAGGAGGCGAGGAGACAAGCTTCTTTGGATGCTTCAATGACGATGAGTTCCCCTTCAGGTAGACGATCAGCAGTCTTAGTAGTAGTTCATCTGTCGTCTTTTGCTTTCTCTATGGTCTGTGCAAACCATAGAAGTGTCTGTCGTAGGATTCTCTCATGCCGGAGCCTTGTAAGATGGAAGTGGATATCATCGATTGAAGAGTTGAGAGTGATGCTCCTTGTGGTGTTCGGAACAGTGTACGACTCAGTAGAAGTGGGTGATAGATGATGGACACTGAATGTGGGGTTGTTGCAGATCTTGTTGGGAGCCTTGCGATGATGGACCGGGAGGAAACGTGCACCATCTGCTACGCTTGCGAAGTGGACACCATCTTCCTGCCGTGCAAGCACAAGTCGTGCCAACGCTGTATATCGCGACATCTTCTGAACAACCAGCGGTGTTTCTTCTGCAATTCGACGGTGGTGAACGTGTCGTCCATGGTTGCAACGCCCGGTGCGGAAGACGAGCAGTGCCCAGCAGACGAAAGCAGAAGCTTAGCGGAAGCGTTGATGGACGCGAAGATACCCCAGGCGAGCAGAGGGTCACCACCGAGGATACATCACCAGAGATGACAGGGAAGCAGCGGTTGAGCGGTTGTGGAGAGAGGCGAGGAACACGGCCGGATGGGGAGGCGAGGAACACGGCCGGATGGGGATGCGTGGGTGTCTGGAAGGTCTGAGGGATCTTCGTGCGACGCCCGGGGCCTCGCGAATGGATGAGCTGTGGGAGCATGAGCTATGTTCCGCATCCGGCAGTACGTGTTGAATCGATGGACGTTGCAGTCTGACAGATGCTCACCGCGAGGACAGCGAAGGTGTGGCGCAGGAACAGATATGGCAGCAGATTGAAGCGCCTCCGGGATGGATGGCAGCAGGCGATGGTATGTGCAGCTCCTTGTAAGCATGAGTGCAGTGGTAATGCATGTATGGATAGGGTAGAGTATACGACAGTATTGAAGCCAGTGATCAGCATGAGGAGGTAAGAACTCCTGGAGGAAGCAGCGGATGCTAGTTTCCGGAGCTGATGCATTGAGTCGGAATTGTAATTCAGTTTTGATCCGTAAATTGGTGGGATAGAGATATTAGAGTTAGATGATGTAGGGGAGGAGTTGCTTGTAGTGTAGATAAGACGAGGTCAGATATGGAGGGATATGTGAGGAGTCATTGATCTTGCTATTGTGAGGAAGAGGAATCGAGCGATATGCTGAATGTTGTTACTAAGACGAAGCAATGGAATCTGATACAGGTTCTGGAGTTAATCTGCGGTGTATGTTGAAATTGGAGATGACGGTGTATTGGAAGTCGTCTTAGACTTGATATTCCGTTCTTTTCATGCTGATTCTCTTTGGTGGTTTAATACACCTTGCATGCTAGTTTCTTTACTTTGGGTGGAAACGGCTTTGTTGAATCCACCCGCAAGATAATATATGAAGAATATTGTTCTCATCTTACAGCATTCTTAGTGCGACTTATATCTTGTTTGCTTGCTACTCTTCTTCCTCGGAATCGTTTTCTTTTCGTTTTTTCTGTGTGCGGTTTCAGGTTTTCAATTCCGTTACCATGTGAACTTTTCAGCGTATTTTCCGTATTTTCAGCGTTCTATTGAGTGAACTTTTTTTTTATGACACCTGTTTAAGGACACTTGTGTGAGATAGAAGCTTTTGGTGTCCAGTTTTCAATGGTGGGAACTTTAGAAGTTAAAGTTTAGGTCTTAAAATTTATATCTTTAGAGATTATACTTTTTATAGGACCTCTAGGATATGTCTATGCTCCCATCATTGGGAGCGCCGACGTTCCCAGAGATCCCGAAGGTATGCGAGCGCCAAAATTCCACGCTCTAGCCGTGGAGACCATGGTTCAATTCTCAACAGCCTAAGCCAACGGTATCAACTTGGAAATTTTTTTAAGTTCTCTTCTACACAATGTCGGAACGAAGCTCTGGTGAGTTAAATCAATCTGGTTTGGTAATAATTTACAATATTGGATTTCAATAATGCTTTCGAGAGCAGTGGCTATGCCAGGACAATGTCGGAGTTAGCTTGGGGATTAATTCTATAGTCCTTTCTCTTGCTTCTTGTTTTGGATTATCCAGAAATTTCCACTCCACCGTATCTTGGTGACCACTACAATCACACAACCCAAGGCGACGTCATTTTTTGCTGCTACAATGAAATTCCTTGATTGTTTTGCTGCCAATTTATGGTAGTACATGCTTTGCTTCTATTATGCCCATCCTACTCTTTCATCTAAGATTGGACCCTGAAATGCATAAGAGAACTTTTTGAAGGAAGTTTTTCCGCAGCATACTATTAGTTCACAGATTTCAAAACTGTGACATGCTTATACTCATCAAATTTTATATCAACAACTTGCTAAATTTGAAATGATTTCCATTGCCATATTGAAATCCAAAAAAGAGCTTTGCAGCGCAGAGAATATGGTAGGACAAATTACATTGTGCAAACGTAGGACAAATTACATTGTGCAAATCTTCAACCGTTTTGGAATGAAGACACTAGTTCTGCAAAACATTATTTTTGCACCAAGTTAAGTGAAATTTACAAGGAAATAGAAGGCACGTGAATGACTCAAATTTCATTTTCAAAATCCTTATTTGAAGCCAAAATTCCATTCTAGTTAAAAAAATGAGAGGATGATAGGAGGGACAAACTATAGCTAAGTCTAGGTGTATTAAGATTGAAATAGTTGAGATTTTCTACCTTCAATTGGAAGTGTTCAATTGAAATATATAGGTTGTAAAAGCAATTAAGTTTTATCAACCCAATCGAATTAAATCAATCCAAACAAGAATTTTCATTTTCTAGTTCAATGTTTCTTTAATTGTGGAGCGCACATAAGCTAAATATTATTAGGTGAATGAGAAATCATAATTCATCAATGAACATTATAACCTTTAACAAATAATATTCATTTAGTAACATATATAATACATGTATTAGGCACTCAAGGTTTATAATGAGAGAAAATTCAATTTGATTTCTTTATTTTTTTATTTTTTATTTTTTATTTTGTGCCACATGGAACCCCTTGTGGGGGGTGCCACATGGCAAAGCCTTCCCATCCCTACAGCTTGCATTCCTCCGGAGCGCAGAAGCGACAACTTCCTTCTCGCTTTCAATTCTTCTCCTCGTCTCTAATTTTGAAGATTGCAACCGCAACATTGAAGATTACGTTGCTAATGTTGTTGTTTATTAATGAAAGTACACTCAATTGTCCAGATGAATTCAATGATCTTGTGCTAAGAAAACCTAGAGACGAAAGTTTACTAATGGCAAATGATCCATTGAGAAAACTGTTGTCGAGGTACCTAAAATAACAACAACAGAAGTCTCATCAGGTGGTGATGATATATTCCTTTCTTAATTAAACGAGGCCAGTTGTACTCGAAGATCTAAGACTGCACAGCGTCAGAATTGCAGCACTATGATAGAGACACCAGTACCCGCACAAGTACACTACGCAGCAGTCGGTTTAGATCGAGAAATTTTGCCTGATTGGCAAAGTATGAAGTAGTGTCTGATGTACCACAAAGATGGTTAAAACCATGGAAGAAATAGATATCCAAACAAGCAAATCCCTATGAAGAGAGCTGGGCGAGAAACCCATATGAACGAGAATTTCATTTCTCGACAAAAATGACGATAGACACAGTTCTTTACAATGTAGCTTGTCAACAATGCACACAACATCGATGCCTCTACTTACCTCAAGGTCACCACCGTCAACTTAACTACAAGCTATACCGAGCTGAACATGGATGCCCTAAATGGTGAGCCATGCTAAGGCAGCAAACCTCACCAGGATTCATGAAAAATCTACAAAGAGTGACGAAAGAATGTATGAACATGAGTAGCACTGCACCCATTAAGACTAACTACACAGATGAGGATGCCACAGTTGCCGCATCTGTGATATCGTGTTTACAAAGAGGGCAGAGCCTGGAGTAGTTCAGTAACCACTTCACTCCACAAATGTGATGAAAGGCATGCTCACATGGCAACTTGACCTGCGAATCGCCAAGTTCGTAGTCACCCTGACAAATTATGCACACTTGGGACGACGCCTGATCAGAACCTGCTGCTTGTTCTGTTCCGATGCAGCACACGGGCAAGGCGGCTACAACTGCAACTGATGCTACACAGTGAACATTCTCGAGCTGCACCAGATTCTGCAAATGATTGATCATACCAACCTTTAAATTCTCATTTCGCTGCAACTCTTCTTTTCAAAGAATATCATCAAATTTGAATAGCAGCCCCGAAACAGCAAATGAACCAGACCATGGGAAATAGTGACTTCAAATTAGGCACACACCTCATAGGTCATATTAGATAGGTGAGATGTTCCAATATGTGTATCTTGTGCATCAGCATTCTGCTCCGCAATAGAAAAAGACCGTGCTGTACACAAAAACGTCAAGAAAAAGAAAACAAGTATCAGAATAGTCTAACCTTGATAATATCATAACCTTGATAATATCATAACCTTGATAATATCATACCATCAGTTTCACCATAAAGGATGATATAAACAAGGTGTGACATATTTGATAATGTCACATTTTGAAGATATGTGCATAATATGATATTATCAAAAAAATAGGCAAAGAATCAGAATAATTCATTCAACCAAGCAACCATCACATAAAATCTGTCCATCCAACCATCACATACAATCCATCCATACTTGATATTATAACATTTACACTAGGGATGTTGAAAAAGAATAGTGACATTATCAAGAGTGATAGGAATAATAAGGAAGGAGTTTTACACTTAGAAAATTGGTTTGAGATTTTTAGGTGACAATATCAAGGTGTTCTATTAACAAGGGTGATATTATCAAGGTTAGATTGCACTCACATAGTAAATAACATGTATGTCAAACTTGCAGAGAAGGGTCCATAAATCCAAAACCCTCCACAAAAACAAGGCCCGCTCCTCTATCACTCATGCATACAATGGAGCATCGACCAACCCAATTGTGAAACCCTAACGCAAACGATGCTATGCATATTAGTAGTAACAATGCAAACATACCATCCAAGATCATTTGTAACCCTAATCTGTGAGGGTTCTCCACCTCTCTTAAAGCTCCCTCCAAATCATAGGAGTAGTCAAGTTCTTTTGACCTCCGAATACAGAAACATAGAGGTTACCTTGGTATTGAGTGCGGATAGGCGCCCGAACTAAAGGTTTAAAACAAGATCAACCATCCTAAGCACATCCTAAACAAGATTACTTACAGGACATGCACACAGATTATGCAAGAAATTCCCAAGCTTAGAAAGGATCACTAAATGACCTCTCAATCAGACCAAACGTACCTGTGGTGGCTTCAGATTGGGCGAATGCCCTTAACAGAAGGGCCACTATACCTAGACGTCCAGGAAGAACACTCTTCAAAGAATCCATGTCGGCTGCTTGAAGGTCAGCTTCGGATTCAAATCCCGCATCCCACAAACTCTTGATGTCGGATTCCCTGAAAATGAAAATCAAGTCTGGACATCTCTCCTGCAAGAGTTGGCGGAGGGCTCTGTATTCGTCAACCACCTCCATGAGGCACAGAAATTGCAAGCAAAGAAAGAAGCTTTAGACGAAAGGACGTGCAATGGTGCGCAAATAATCCACCCGCTAAACCTCGGATCATCAATAAGATAGAGAAGCCAAAAACTATTGATGCCCTCAAAGGCGTGTAGTAGAGATGCAGTGAAACAGGGAGGTGGTAGACAAAAATTGGAGAATTTCTTCATGACTTAAAGCTAGCTCTGCATGACTGTGAGCTAGTTTTGGGTGGTTGTGAGTTTGTTTTTGGTGATTGTGAGCTAGTTTTGGGTGATTGTGAGTAAGGCTTGGTGGACTGTGAGTTATTTTTAGTGGACTACAGTGCCACGTAAATCAAGTTGTGGTTTTTTTTAGTCTTATATGTGATTTTTGTGATATTAGTCAACGGTTTTAGGTGTTTTTATGTGTTGGAAAGGATACATCCACATTCAATTAACGAAGAGTCTATTACAGAAGAAGGGGTTTCACAAACTTTCCACTTTGAAAAATTACAGAAAATGCTCCCCTATAAATTGCTTGTTGATGAAAAAGAATATTAAAATCTTAAAAATAGATAAACAAATAACTATCTAAAATTAATGTAATAGGTCCCCTTACACTAATTTGAGGACCTGGGTTCCATTAAAAATATAAAGAATACTAAAACATTACGTGCAAAATGGGGTCATGAAAAGGCCGTGTAAGCCTGCCCTTTCTAGGTGAACCCCCTGCTGCCCCCCGCACTGTCGCTGGCAGCGAGTGCCAGAGTTGCTGCGCGCACAGAACTGCGTGGCGCACTGTGAACAATCCTCCGAGGAATAATTCTTGAGACATGAATGACTTGTCTCGGGGTTTGGTCCCAAGTGGGCAGATGGTGTCAGCCCGGCACTGTAGATTGTGCCTTCCACACGCCTCGCTCGGAGGTCATTGGTTCGAGCCCCCGTGGCGGTTGCTGGCACCACGGTGGCACAGCCGGTGCCATGTCAAAAAGTACGCGGGCAGCGCTCGTTTTTTTCTCTCACGTGCCGCTTACACGGCCTTTTCATGACCTGTTTCTGCACGTAATGAGGTTTGTAGGCCCTCTAAATATTGAATCAGTGAGGAAACAGTAATTCAGAATGCAAACGCTTAAGAGTGTCTATTGCCATGCTGCTTCAGCCGTCTAAAGTAACACGGTTCCCATTTACATACAATCAAACGGTTCCCATTTACATACAATCAAATTGCCATCAATAAAACTTGCAGGATTTCAAGAACGGAGCTCTTCCAGAAACCAATAGCTGGTCATGTGAATCAATTGTTGCTCAAGTAACTGCAAAAACCATACTTACGGATGAACGATGCTCTATGCTCACCTTCCAGGAGCAGCATGCTATGATCGTCAAATGTTGCAACTTCTAAGGTTAATCTGGAAGTTATTTACTAATCAGAAATTCACTATCAAGGCATAAGGCATATTTGAAGGTTAAGTTACTACTCTTGGTTTTAAGGTAAAATAGACACCCACACTAAAACTTGATGAAATATTCCAAATGCATTTTGATTATTGAATTTGAACCTTATGAAATTGTTGTAGAATCTATTGTACAATAACCCTAAATATTTGAAAGATGCCAAACCAATGGATACAAATATTATAATCTTGATCAAGTGAGAGATTGCAAAATTTAGTCACCATTACGGAAAGTAAAAACTTTGGGATGCAATTTTATTGTAGTATGAATATTGAAATGTTAATTTTTTTGAAAGGACAATATGTAAGTAAAGAACATGCCCAACCAATTTAAGACTAAGTAGAGAAATACCCTAAGAGATATACATTATTCAATGACAAGAGATTGCAACAAAAATTGGACACATTGAAATTTTTTGTTGCCCAACGGTCTCTCTTGTATTTGAATTTTTCTCCTAGGTAGTTTGTCATAGAGAAACATTTGGTAGATTATTTATTGGATTTGTTGGTTGGTCAAGAGAAAAGACTGATTATTTTTTTTGCCCACAATTTTTGAAAAATTTGGATTTTATTTTTCATACAATCAAGCATGACATCCACTAAAAAAATATGTAATATTTGGCAGAAACTATTTTGGTTGTAGGAATCTATAATAATTTACCAATTGACCCTAAAGTGATGGGCCTATAACCATAAAAACTTCGATTCTTTAGACTTTGTAAACTGCATTAATGCACTCAAGTTAAATGAAAATTGTTTTAGATCAATTTTCAGATCTACTACTACACGCCTTAAATAAGGAATACAAATTTTATATTTTTAGATTGAGCATTGGAATCACAATGTATGTTTGAAGAAAACGTGAAGTGAACAAAATTCATCTCAAATATATAATCCACTCTAAAAAACTAATATTTTTCACCTATGTATATGTTGTAATGATAACATCAAAGTGTAAACCAAATTTTTGTAGCATCATATATTTAAAAGAATTAGTCAACCATGGTAATGAGCCCAAATTTCATTACAATTGGTAAACTTAAACTCATTACACTACTTCAACTTCAATCGGAAAGAGATCAATTTTATCATTAAAATAAATAAATTACCTCAAATGACTTCAACTAGATTTGATGACTTGTTAACAATATTATTTAATTGCGACAAAAATGTTAAAATGCATACTACTATAAATCCACAATTGAACAAATTACATTGGTAAGGTATCACAACATACATTGATGATGAAACCTGTATTAAAATTGCAAAATTGTCACAAAATTTTAGATCCATGAAACCTTAGAAATGCAAAGCCGTAAGTTGTTGGCTTGATGCATTTCATTTTCTACTTGTATATGCTTATACTCCTACCTTGAAACCTAAACTTTAGTTTCAACTTACTCAAAATTTTGTATTTGTAGGTGAACCTTGGGATCCCACACGCCTTGTTCTAAACTATATGTGTATACTAAAAAATTCAAATCATCAACTTCCATGTTGATTTTTTAATGAAAACACTTTTAATCCACATACTACAATTGCACTATATAGACTTCTATATTCATTTGAAACCCACTCTACATTGGATGGATTTGTAATGACTTCATTTTTAACCTTCAAACTTTAAAATCATTCAAGTTGCCTTCATCATTTGAAATTGTGGCTTCAGAGTCTTCTTCAATTATACTTGATCCATTCATTTTTCTCTCACTTGTATCTTCTAACTTGATCCTTTTGGTCAAAGATGTTTTCTTAACTATAACTTCTTCTTTTGACCACTTGTAAGATCTGACTTGGTTTTTCATTTTATTTATTTTTTTTTTTTTCCTTGTATTTTTCTTTTGTTGCTAAATGGGTTTTTCATCAGCTCATCTAACAAAATGGAAGAAAGCTTTGATTCTAATTGTGGTGTAATCAATTCTTGTTGTCTTAGCTTATTTTGTAATTAAAAAAGTTTTGATTCTAATTTCAACATTTTATTTTCTGATGTTTGTGTTTTATCTAGATTACTACGTACTTGTCTTAAATACCACTTTGGCTTCTCTACTTTCTCCATGTTAGGCAATTTAATTTGACTTGCTATAATTCTAATGTGTTAGATTTCCTTTACACAAATGTGCACTTTCTGCCGCACATGCAAGTCATTGATACCAACATGTACATGTTTATCTGTGCAGATGTATATGCTGGTAGATGTTCATGCTCTTTGTATGTCTTCATAAGCCTACACGCAGATACCTCCATAATTCAAAAAAAAATTCTCTAACTCTTTACCATAAAAGTCTAATTCGGCATAGTCTTCAACTTGCTCCAAGTTGGCATCATTGACATTGAGTTGCTCATCATTGTCTCCGGAGTGAAGAAGCTGATCTTCTAAGTCTCTGGCATAAGAGATGGATTCCCCAGCATCCATTTCAAGTTGCTTACCATCGTCACGATATTGCACCGACATTGGAAGGCTTGCAGCCTCCATGACTTGTTCCATGTAGGACGTTGTCTTACAGCATTTATTGGAGGTGCTTGGATAAAGAGTTTCACCGTCAAATCTCATAGAGAAATTGTTCTTGCAAGTTGTGCAATGGAATTGGGTTTGCGTTCTCCCAACCTTTTATTTGTTGTTGTAGAACTTGAAAAATGGCCTTACCATCACCACATTGTAGTCTATATTCCCTTGGTAGTTTTCGTAACAACTCTGGGTTTACCCCCCTCTTCTTGGTGTAGTGTTGGGACTTCGGCCGATATGTGTTAATCGTAAAAGAAAAGGCTTGTTTGCAATCAAGACACTAAAACGTTTTTCTTTGACCACTTGTATTATCTCACTTGGTTTTTTTTTTTTTTTTTTTTTTTTTTTTTTTTCTTTTGTTGCTAAATGGGTTTTTCATCAGTTCATCTAACAAAATGGAAGAAAGCTTTGATTCTAATTGTGGTGTAATCAATTCTTGTTGTCTTAGCTTATTTTGTAATTAAAAAAGTTTTGATTCTAATTTCAACATTTTATTTTCTGATGTTTGTGTTTTATCTAGATTACTACGTACTTGTCTTAAATACCACTTTGGCTTCTCTACTTTCTCCATGTTAGGCAATTTAATTTGACTTGCTATAATTCTAATGTGTTAGATTTCCTTTACACAAATGTGCACTTTCTGCCGCACATGCAAGTCATTGATACCAACATGTACATGTTTATCTGTGCAGATGTATATGCTGGTAGATGTTCATGCTCTTTGTATGTCTTCATAAGCCTACACGCAGATACCTCCATAATTCAAAAAAAAATTCTCTAACTCTTTACCATAAAAGTCTAATTCGGCATAGTCTTCAACTTGCTCCAAGTTGGCATCATTGACATTGAGTTGCTCATCATTGTCTCCGGAGTGAAGAAGCTGATCTTCTAAGTCTCTGGCATAAGAGATGGATTCCCCAGCATCCATTTCAAGTTGCTTACCATCGTCACGATATTGCACCGACATTGGAAGGCTTGCAGCCTCCATGACTTGTTCCATGTAGGACGTTGTCTTACAGCATTTATTGGAGGTGCTTGGATAAAGAGTTTCACCGTCAAATCTCATAGAGAAATTGTTCTTGCAAGTTGTGCAATGGAATTGGGTTTGCGTTCTCCCAACCTTTTATTTGTTGTTGTAGAACTTGAAAAATGGCCTTACCATCACCACATTGTAGTCTATATTCCCTTGGTAGTTTTCGTAACAACTCTGGGTTTACCCCCCTCTTCTTGGTGTAGTGTTGGGACTTCGGCCGATATGTGTTAATCGTAAAAGAAAAGGCTTGTTTGCAATCAAGACACTAAAACGTTTTTCTTTGACCACTTGTATTATCTCACTTGGTTTTTTTTTTTTTTTTTTTTTTTTTTTTTCTTTTGTTGCTAAATGGGTTTTTCATCAGTTCATCTAACAAAATGGAAGAAAGCTTTGATTCTAATTGTGGTGTAATCAATTCTTGTTGTCTTAGCTTATTTTGTAATTAAAAAAGTTTTGATTCTAATTTCAACATTTTATTTTCTGATGTTTGTGTTTTATCTAGATTACTACGTACTTGTCTTAAATACCACTTTGGCTTCTCTACTTTCTCCATGTTAGGCAATTTAATTTGACTTGCTATAATTCTAATGTGTTAGATTTCCTTTACACAAATGTGCACTTTCTGCCGCACATGCAAGTCATTGATACCAACATGTACATGTTTATCTGTGCAGATGTATATGCTGGTAGATGTTCATGCTCTTTGTATGTCTTCATAAGCCTACACGCAGATACCTCCATAATTCAAAAAAAAATTCTCTAACTCTTTACCATAAAAGTCTAATTCGGCATAGTCTTCAACTTGCTCCAAGTTGGCATCATTGACATTGAGTTGCTCATCATTGTCTCCGGAGTGAAGAAGCTGATCTTCTAAGTCTCTGGCATAAGAGATGGATTCCCCAGCATCCATTTCAAGTTGCTTACCATCGTCACGATATTGCACCGACATTGGAAGGCTTGCAGCCTCCATGACTTGTTCCATGTAGGACGTTGTCTTACAGCATTTATTGGAGGTGCTTGGATAAAGAGTTTCACCGTCAAATCTCATAGAGAAATTGTTCTTGCAAGTTGTGCAATGGAATTGGGTTTGCGTTCTCCCAACCTTTTATTTGTTGTTGTAGAACTTGAAAATGGCCTTACCATCACCACATTGTAGTCTATATTCCCTTGGTAGTTTTCGTAACAACTCTGGGTTTACCCCCCTCTTCTTGGTGTAGTGTTGGGGCTTCGGCCGATATGTGTTAATCGTAAAAGAAAAGGCTTGTTTGCAATCAAGACACTAAAACGTTTTTCTTTGACCACTTGTATTATCTCACTTGGTTTTTTTTTTTTTTTTTTTTTTTTTTTTTCTTTTGTTGCTAAATGGGTTTTTCATCAGTTCATCTAACAAAATGGAAGAAAGCTTTGATTCTAATTGTGGTGTAATCAATTCTTGTTGTCTTAGCTTATTTTGTAATTAAAAAAGTTTTGATTCTAATTTCAACATTTTATTTTCTGATGTTTGTGTTTTATCTAGATTACTACGTACTTGTCTTAAATACCACTTTGGCTTCTCTACTTTCTCCATGTTAGGCAATTTAATTTGACTTGCTATAATTCTAATGTGTTAGATTTCCTTTACACAAATGTGCACTTTCTGCCGCACATGCAAGTCATTGATACCAACATGTACATGTTTATCTGTGCAGATGTATATGCTGGTAGATGTTCATGCTCTTTGTATGTCTTCATAAGCCTACACGCAGATACCTCCATAATTCAAAAAAAAATTCTCTAACTCTTTACCATAAAAGTCTAATTCGGCATAGTCTTCAACTTGCTCCAAGTTGGCATCATTGACATTGAGTTGCTCATCATTGTCTCCGGAGTGAAGAAGCTGATCTTCTAAGTCTCTGGCATAAGAGATGGATTCCCCAGCATCCATTTCAAGTTGCTTACCATCGTCACGATATTGCACCGACATTGGAAGGCTTGCAGCCTCCATGACTTGTTCCATGTAGGACGTTGTCTTACAGCATTTATTGGAGGTGCTTGGATAAAGAGTTTCACCGTCAAATCTCATAGAGAAATTGTTCTTGCAAGTTGTGCAATGGAATTGGGTTTGCGTTCTCCCAACCTTTTATTTGTTGTTGTAGAACTTGAAAATGGCCTTACCATCACCACATTCTAGTCTATATTCCCTTGGTAGTTTTCGTAACAACTCTGGGTTTACCCCCCTCTTCTTGGTGTAGTGTTGGGACTTCGGCCGATATGTGTTAATCGTAAAAGAAAAGGCTTGTTTGCAATCAAGACACTAAAACGTTTTTCTTTGACCACTTGTATTATCTCACTTGGTTTTTTTTTTTTTTTTTTTTTTTTTTTTTTTTTCTTTTGTTGCTAAATGGGTTTTTCATCAGTTCATCTAACAAAATGGAAGAAAGCTTTGATTCTAATTGTCGTGTAATCAATTCTTGTTGTCTTAGCTTATTTTGTAATTAAAAAAGTTTTGATTCTAATTTCAACATTTTATTTTCTGATGTTTGTGTTTTATCTAGATTACTACGTACTTGTCTTAAATACCACTTTGGCTTCTCTACTTTCTCCATGTTAGGCAATTTAATTTGACTTGCTATAATTCTAATGTGTTAGATTTCCTTTACACAAATGTGCACTTTCTGCCGCACATGCAAGTCATTGATACCAACATGTACATGTTTATCTGTGCAGATGTATATGCTGGTAGATGTTCATGCTCTTTGTATGTCTTCATAAGCCTACACGCAGATACCTCCATAATTCAAAAAAAAATTCTCTAACTCTTTACCATAAAAGTCTAATTCGGCATAGTCTTCAACTTGCTCCAAGTTGGCATCATTGACATTGAGTTGCTCATCATTGTCTCCGGAGTGAAGAAGCTGATCTTCTAAGTCTCTGGCATAAGAGATGGATTCCCCAGCATCCATTTCAAGTTGCTTACCATCGTCACGATATTGCACCGACATTGGAAGGCTTGCAGCCTCCATGACTTGTTCCATGTAGGACGTTGTCTTACAGCATTTATTGGAGGTGCTTGGATAAAGAGTTTCACCGTCAAATCTCATAGAGAAATTGTTCTTGCAAGTTGTGCAATGGAATTGGGTTTGCGTTCTCCCAACCTTTTATTTGTTGTTGTAGAACTTGAAAATGGCCTTACCATCACCACATTGTAGTCTATATTCCCTTGGTAGTTTTCGTAACAACTCTGGGTTTACCCCCCTCTTCTTGGTGTAGTGTTGGGGCTTCGGCCGATATGTGTTAATCGTGAAAGAAAAGGCTTGTTTGCAATCAAGACACTAAAACGTTTTTCTTTGACCACTTGTATTATCTCACTTGGTTTTTTTTTTTTTTTTTTTTTTTTTTTTTTTTTCTTTTGTTGCTAAATGGGTTTTTCATCAGTTCATCTAACAAAATGGAAGAAAGCTTTGATTCTAATTGTGGTGTAATCAATTCTTGTTGTCTTAGCTTATTTTGTAATTAAAAAAGTTTTGATTCTAATTTCAACATTTTATTTTCTGATGTTTGTGTTTTATCTAGATTACTACGTACTTGTCTTAAATACCACTTTGGCTTCTCTACTTTCTCCATGTTAGGCAATTTAATTTGACTTGCTATAATTCTAATGTGTTAGATTTCCTTTACACAAATGTGCACTTTCTGCCGCACATGCAAGTCATTGATACCAACATGTACATGTTTATCTGTGCAGATGTATATGCTGGTAGATGTTCATGCTCTTTGTATGTCTTCATAAGCCTACACGCAGATACCTCCATAATTCAAAAAAAAATTCTCTAACTCTTTACCATAAAAGTCTAATTCGGCATAGTCTTCAACTTGCTCCAAGTTGGCATCATTGACATTGAGTTGCTCATCATTGTCTCCGGAGTGAAGAAGCTGATCTTCTAAGTCTCTGGCATAAGAGATGGATTCCCCAGCATCCATTTCAAGTTGCTTACCATCGTCACGATATTGCACCGACATTGGAAGGCTTGCAGCCTCCATGACTTGTTCCATGTAGGACGTTGTCTTACAGCATTTATTGGAGGTGCTTGGATAAAGAGTTTCACCGTCAAATCTCATAGAGAAATTGTTCTTGCAAGTTGTGCAATGGAATTGGGTTTGCGTTCTCCCAACCTTTTATTTGTTGTTGTAGAACTTGAAAATGGCCTTACCATCACCACATTGTAGTCTATATTCCCTTGGTAGTTTTCGTAACAACTCTGGGTTTACCCCCCTCTTCTTGGTGTAGTGTTGGGGCTTCGGCCAATATGTGTTAATCGTGAAAGAAAAGGCTTGTTTGCAATCAGGACACTTATACCATGGTTGTTTGTTTAAATTTCTTATTATTAAATCATATAAGTTTTGCATAAATAAACCACATATTTAGGTCTTCACCTATTATGCTTATACTTGCGGCTTTGTAGCCGTTGCAGCTGATCAGCTTACACAAATTCAATAGATTGAGAATATCTAAGAACAAAATGCTATAGACATCATACTCACATTCTTGCCTTTCGACTTATAGATGCTGCGCCGACATCTTGATCTTTAAGAATGTTGTGGGGCATATAGCTGCAGCACCGATTTGCTTGACTTGAGTACTATATCAACAAACCAGGAGAAACTCCAAATTTTTGTGGGAGTTACACGAGGGAGACATTCACATGCTTGCAAAATTGTCGATGTTGTTGCGTCTGGTGAAGCTCACGCATCATATCACAAGTGAGAGCCCAAGGTTTATCAGAGTGGACCTGGTCAATCGAAACGTAGGTCTCATAAGAGGAGACGGACTTTACATCGCCTCACATCAGAGTCATGGATACAAGTTTATAGTAACCAAGCTAGGGAAATCTTGTCAATTATCTGTGTTGATTTGGCTATAGTCGGCATTGGAATGCCAAGGTTTTAAAGGATCACGACCTCGGTAGATCAACACAGATCTTCATGCACTTTTGATCGACGATGTCCTGTATAACTGATGATGAAATTACTACAGGTAGCTTTTTTCTAAGAACGTGCATGTGATCATGAGCAAAACTTATTTCAAACATCATGATGGTTTTTATAGCATAGTCTGTTAATGTTATATAAAATTAAAAGTTCTACATGTGGAACTGTGGAAAGTACTTTGAGAGATTGAGAGCAACATTTGATGAATCTATATAAGTTAATTATATGATGTAGGTATTTGATAAGTTTAAAAATTCCATAATCATAATGTACATAGAAGGGAAGATGTGGTCTAATAATGTGAAGGTTCAAAGCACAACTGGTTTAGATAATTTGACCACATATTTGATTGCAAATGATATCTATGACGACTTTTTCTAATATCAACATCTTTTTTTATTCATCTACTTAACTTTTTCAAATGATATGTTAACGAGTTTAAGATGCTTAAACTATTTGAAAAGATTCTTAAATGATTTTAAATATGTAATAAAAAAATATGCTAGTGCAAACATGTTTTATGAGTAAATTATAAATTTTCTTAAAATCAATTATTATTAAATTATAAAATATAAATTATTAATAAGTTTTATTTTGTTTTATCGATGGATGGAAAGATGTCATTAACATTTAATTATTTCTCTTGTAGCGGAACTCATAGTTAGTAACTACCAAGTCACTAAACCATACTTGGGTAGGAGGTTCATCCACCTAATAATCAATATTTATTTATTTTGACAAAATAACCACTAAAAATAGCCTCAAATGACTAACTAGAAATATATCATTTAAAAAAAAAATTAAACCTAAAATTTCTAATTTTTTAAATTTTCTTATATTAGAACCATTCATGAACAAACCTACTACCGAACTACGGTACCCACACCAAATAAAATGAAGAGCCTATTTAGTAACTACCAAGTCACCAAAGCGGCAGGGTAATAAAAGGGCGACGCCAAGCTCGAGACGCCAAACAAGAGCAACTCCGAGCGACCACCCTAAGTCACCCTCTCCATCTCCAACATGGGCCCCTGAGTATCACAACAGTATCACCATAGTATCACCACAATACCACAATAGTATCACACTAGTACAACGTCATTGTCACCTGAGTATCACCCAAGTATCACCTGAGTCGATGCCATGCAACAAGTACGCACAACGACGTCGACGAAGACGAAGGAGGAGAAAGAGAAGAAACAGAGGAGGGGGAGGGCGAGGGAGTTTGAAGAGTTGGGCTGCGATTGCGATCGATGGAGATGCAGCAGCTAGGGCGATGGCTGCTCTCGGCCGGGCTCGCCACTGCGCTACTGTGCGTCGGGATTCTGTGGACTGCTCTTGTTCGCGCAAGGCGGGGGATCAAGCCCGTGGTGGCGTTTTTCCACCCGTATACGAACGATGGCGGGGGCGGGGAGCGTGTGCTGTGGTGCGCGGTGCGCGCCATTCAGGAGATGGCGCCTGGTTTGGATGTTGTGGTTTATACCGGGGACCTGGCCACGCCGGACTCTCTCGCTGCGCGCGCGCTGGATCGCTTTGGTGTCAAGCTCGTTAAGGCGCCTCAGGTGAATTTGCGTCTTCGCTTTGCCTTGAGGGTTTGAGGGTTGAATTTTTTCTCTTTTTCTTGGAGCTCAATTTTTGATTGATCAGATTGCGGTCCTTGCTGGACTGGACTTTGAGAATTGGTGTCTAGAGATAGGATTTTTTATTCAGTGTTGGTAGTAGAGAGCGAATGCAAGGCTTTCTGCTGTACGTGTGAATTGTAACAATGTGTTGCAATGAGGTTATTGATGGTTAGTATTTCGATGATATATAAGTGTTTAGTATCGGAATTTACGTTGCTTTTATGTGTTTGTTGTTGCTGTCAATGTTGTGAGATGTAATATGGCCATATTTTTGTCAGTATTAGGTTATGGAAGTAGTTTTGTGTGGGGAAATTGAGTTATAGAGTGTGTTTTTGTAGGTGGTGAAGTTGGAGAGGAGGAAGTGGGTGGAGGCTAAGACGTATCCGCGTTTCACGATCATAGGCCAGAGCTTGGGTTCTATTATACTGGCGTGGGAGGCGTTGAGCAAATTAACTCCATTGATCTTTCTGGACACGAGTGGTTATGCTTTTACCTACATGATTGCACGAGCTGCCGGGTCGTTCGTGGTGTGTTATACGCACTACCCGACGATTAGCACGGATATGCTAGAGAGAGTCCGGAGCCGAGCATCTCTTTACAACAATGATGTCCGAATTTCACGCAGGTAGGTCTATTGGGATTATACCTGTCGATTTCTTTCAGCTGCTTTATGATTCATAGCACGGAGTGCAGGGTAGGTGGAGACAGTTTAGGTAATTCTCAACAATTTTGCAGCACCGTACCGGAGTCGTGTTTACATGAAAGTGAATTTTGGACTTGATTTTGCAGCTTCTGGTTGTCTTCAATAAAGGTGTGGTACTACCGAATAGTAGCACAGCTTTATGGATTGGCAGGGCGATGTGCACACTTAGTAATGGTGAATTCATCGTGGACACGAGCTCATATCAATGCTATCTGGAAGATGCCTGATCGTACTTTCTTAGTATACCCACCGTGCAATACTCTCACACTCCAGGTATCTTGGCAGCCTTCTATCTCAGCTTTGTGTCGGATAGCATTTGAGTCTCAAGTGGTAGGTCATCCAGGCAAAAGAAGCTGACCCTTAGGAGTTACAGGAGCAAGTTGAAAGCTGAACATCTGATTAGCATGACTGCTACCAATGCAAAGGCCGGAGTATTTTAATGGAGGGGGTAGGTGATTGAGGGCAGTGTGCGGATTGGCTTGCAGACGTGTTGACTGTTGCATACTCTCTGGGCAAGCAGGCGCTTCCTCTGGAACGACCACAACAGAATCAGTACATCGTATCTGTTGCTCAATTTCGCCCAGAAAAGGTGAGCAGTATATTTGGTAATTCTGAGAATTGTTTTAGTAATTAGAAGCTGCTGTTAGCAACAGGAATTTGAAGGTTTTGAAAGGAAATCTAAATGCGAAATATAATGTTCTTTTCAAAGTCTTCCTAATGTTCCACGGATTCTACAAAAGAATTGTAAAAACCTATCTGAGCATTTTTACATCCATCTTATGCCTTTCCTAACGCATATCGTTCAGGCACATGAGTTGCAGCTGGAAGCATTTGCGTTGGCATTAGAACAGCTTTCTCTTCAGAATACAGAGGCACGCTTGAAGCTCGTCGGAAGCTGTCGTAATCAGGAAGATAATGACAGGGTGGAGTCCCTGCGATTGAAATGTCGAGAGCGGGGCTTGGAGCAGAACGTAGATTTCTGCCTCGGTGTGTCCAATACGTAAGTTGATTTCTGATGCAAGTTGGGTTGTTGTTTTTATCAAGTCGATATCCTTTACCGACACAGATTGCTCGCAAGAACCGTACGCTGGTTCGGCTCAGAGTGTATGGTGGTTGATCTGGATTATAGCATCTATTGTTTCGTATATTGTTCGTAACCCTTTATGCGTATTTATTATTATTTAAAAAATGATTCATAATATTCATGACGTGGTGGCATACTTTGTTAAGATTCTAGGCTCGTATATGCGATTAAATTAATGATTGTCGTGCTGAATTCCAGTGAGATGGTGGAGCTGCTTGGGGGCGCAATCGCAGGTCTGCACACCATGACTGATGAACACTTTGGCATCGTTGTTGTGGAGTATATGGCTTCAGGAGCCGTTCCTATCGGTAAGGGCAACATCGTTTTCACTCTTGTGATCATTTTCATTCTTTAGTAACTTAAACTAGTCATCCGCTATCTTTGAGAACCGTTCTCAATGCTAGGTCTGGATTTGTATTGAAAATCGTGCTGGGGTAATCGTGCTGACACTGATACTGTTAATTGCAGCTCACAATTCTGCAGGCCCAAAGCTTGATATTGTGGTCAATGAAGGTGGCAATCGGACAGGATTTTTAGCTAGTAGCGTCTCTGAGTTTGCAGATGCTATGTGTCATGTGGTCACAATGCCGGCTGATGAGAGGATGAAGATAGCACAAGCAGGTAGAGTTCGTGCTGCCCGGTTCTCTGAATCTAAATTCGATTCAGCATTTAAGGAAGCTATAAGCCCCATACTTGAGGAAGCGATGAAATGTGCTGGCATTATCAGGTCTGGCTGAAGTGGATGAAGCGGGCACTGAAGGCTGTCTTGAACGAATGGGTTTTTGATTTTTTGGGCATGTTTTTAAGGATCCTTTGTGTGATCCTCTTTAGCATCCTACCATTCTTTTTATATATCCATAGTTTGGACCGTGTACAAAGAGAGAATGATAGGCGACGAGTCATACTGATTGTCATGTAGAGAGCAACTCGACTCGTAGCCTTCAAACTGAGAGGGTCCTACTATGATGCTGCGATTGAGCGATAACATGAATGTATCATTGAGAACTTTTATGCTCAAACTCTTCATTTTTGGGTAGACCGCTGAATTCGAACTCATTTCATTATCCCTTCAAAAATCGATTGTTGCTTGGGAACTCAAAGGGCTAAAGTTTAGTCCTAAGAGTTAATTGTAAGTCATTTTATTTGAGTTGATTGATCCGCCGACCTATTAAAGTATATAGTCTAGTGAAGTGGATGAAACATAATGGCATTGAAGTATGTCTTCCAATTATAAATATGTATGAAGATAAGAAAAATGTGACATCATATGTGATATGTTATAGATAATTCTAATAATTGTATGGATGATCTAAATTTTGCAAATGCAAAATTGTATGAAAATTCAGAGAGGATGCACGAAAAGACTTTTATCTTGGAAAATTTCCAAATGATGATCAATTATAGATACAAAGTGTATCTTATGGTTAATTAATCAATATTAGTGTGAAATTGGATATGTGTCTTTATAGATATATTTGTTCTTGCATCGTAATGAAATGGCCCTTTCTTAATGAATATGACCCAATAGATATAAAAAAGAAGATGATTTTTTTCCTTATATAGCAACCGAGTCTATAAATTTGATCTTTGTTAATAAATAAAATTAAAAATGTTAATTTGTGCATCTATACAATTTTATGTATTTATGTAACATCTTTTAGAATACATACATGAAATTGTATTATCCACTTTTTTTCTAATGGTAGTGATTTCAAAACGTATTGTGCACATTGGAAATTAATAACAATAACCATGATGAAACACTTTGTGCAAAAGGTTATACCATAACATTTCTGAGATGACCAAATTTAACCATCTACATATGTGGCATCAACACAATATAGAAAATTAGTGGTTTTTCATTGTAACAACTTATTTCCAACATCTTCATTGACATCAACTTGGCTTACTTTACTAATATGACCGCATGTAAACATTTCTAAATTGTATTTGATTCATTAAATACATACCCAATCTGAAATACTTTAAAAATAAAACTCCTATACGAACGGGTTCAAAAATGTTAAGAATGTTGTACCTCAAATTTAACAAAGTGAATGAATTACAAGAATATTAATATTATCATTCTTGTATTTGAGATTCATTGGCCTCTCCTCCTTCATCAAAATTACTCAACTTCACATCAACTTCAAGTTCTTTAGCATCATCTTCCTCTTCAACACCTTTACTTGCCGGAAGCTCACTCTCCTCAAGATTACCTCCATCTGATTTTTCAACTTCAAAAGCTTCTTCAGCCTTAAACTCCCCAACTTTGGCATCACTCACAATATCACTACTGCAAAACCCAACCAACAAACAATCAAAATATTGTGCGAAAATTAATTTTGTGTCTGCAAATTATATGATTGACAAAAAATCAGAACCCATTCTCTTAAGCAAATCATTCAAGTACCTTTCCTCAACAACTCTATCACCATCAGTAGTCTTTTCTTCTTCTTTGGCTGAATTTTGTGACAAGGAAATTTTAGGATTCTTAATATCTTTTGCGTCCGAAGTTTTCACAAATGATTCCAGGCCTTCTTCCACTAAATTGTCTTTGCCAACTGATTTAATTACCATCTTATTTGCATCGCCTTTCTTATTGTCATGTTTCAGTAGTTCAACTTTGGCCTTTGCTTTTGTTAATTCAGTCTCTTTTGATTGAAGTCTTTCTTTTAAAGCTGATATTTCTTGCTCTTTCTTAATTTTATACCTCTCTTTGTCTTCCCTGCAAATAACGTGGTGTATCTTATCACTGTTCTCTAAGTCTTTTATTTTGCGGATTAAATTTTCTTTTTCTTCTTTTGCTTGTTGTAGACTCTTTTTTGTAGCTTCCAATAATTCCTATAACAAACAACACCCATTATTGTAATTCATCAAAAAATAATAAAGGAATTAATTTTGAAGTTCAAAAAAAAATAATTAGTAATCATCAATAGGGGATTTAACAAATATGTGATTTTGTTTTGGTTAATTCAAAATGATTCATTTCAAAAAATATTATTAAAAAATTGATGTAAATAATTTTATGACCCACACTAATAACATGGTAGTAGTGATATGGTTATCCTATATTAAAATACAATGAAATATAACTAAGTAATATACAGTTTTAAGGTTTAAAATTTGTAGAGTGGTTGCTTTTATACAATAATGTTAATGATGTTTCGTCAAATTAAAATTATATAAACTTACTTCATAGCGATTATTGAGATCATCAATCTCTTTGTACTTAGCCACCAAAAGGATGGCTGAAGTTTTTCGCTCTTTTAGAGTTTGAAAACTTATAAGCCCAATGGTTCCAAATGTCATAATAAGGAAGATCATGTACAAAGACACCTTCCCTCTTCCAGCCATAGCTATTGTACTATGGCTTACAATATTCCTTAGAACTACTCTTCTTAACAATTAATCCAATGCTTACAAAATATTCATTTCTGCTGATTGTTTGCATAAATCAATAAATATCATTCCTAACAAACAATTCAGATGGCAATAAAGACAACAAAACCTATAAAGATACAAAACATTGTCCAAGAAAAACACCAAAAAGACTAAAATAAAACCCTAAAACTTAGATAAAGAAAATTTGTTTTCATATTATATTTTTTGTTAATATTTAGTAGACCATCCATGTATCAAATTTAGTTGAGATAAGAGTAAGTGTACAATTTTTGGAAAAGTTTATATGAAGCTTTGATCTTTAATAATTATGAAAATCATTTTTCAATAAATCAAGTAAAGCTATTTAATAAATGGTTGTCATATTACAAATCAATGAGAAAAATTCCATGATGCAAACTCTAAACATGTACTTATATGAATGCTATTCGTTTTATAAGTTTAAAATTACAAATACAAATTACAGAAATAAAAAACAAAACCAAATTAACAAATTGGGATTTATAATTCTATATCACCCCAGTAGCTTAGGCACTTATTTTCCTACAAACACTTTCTATTCAAATTAATGGTTGAACAACTAAAATACTAATATATAAAAATTGGTATTTTTGAATGATCTATAAATATTGAGGCCATTAATTTATTCAAAAACATGTTCAAAGTTCATTGGTACTTTTATTAACCCCTAATAATGTTGAATGCCCTAAAAATTGCAAAAAACCATCAAAACTGCTATCCTTAAATGCAAGGTACAAATTTTCAATTTTTGACGTATTTTTGAATATGCAACCGTAGGATCTTGCACCTGACTTGTATGTGCATATGTATGTCAAATTTTAAATTTAAATTTCTTACCAATTGTGAGATCATAATGTTTAAAGATGGAAAAAATGTTTCTTTTGCTCATTTAAAAAAGGGTGATTAGTTTTTTGAGGACCAAAACAACCATTAAAGCCTATAAAGCCTAAAGAAATGCTTGATTGTTCACATAGAGGAATGCTAAAATTCAACTACAAAGGCCAATCTTTGACAATAAAAAAGGCATGTGAAGAATAATCGGATTGAAAATTCAAACGGTGAGATCATGCCTTAAAACCTTATTTACTTGACCTAAAATCAAAACTTGAAAAAAAAGTAAAATCTCAATTTTTAGAATTTTTTTGGAGTTTGTGCAATTTAATCTAGGCAGTTAGGGCAGTTTTGGGCAGATTTCAAATAGTATTTTCTAACTTTGACTGGAAATATCTCTTAACGTATGGGGAATTTTAAAGCATGAGATGACTTTTCGAAAAGGTATGGAAAAACTCTACAATCAGCCAACATTAGAAACTTCATTTGATCTAAACTTAGTAACTGCGAGTCTGACCGAACCAAAATCGACCCTGATTGGATTGATTTCAACATTACGGGTTAACTTATATTCAAACCTTGTAATGGTGAAGAGAGTGTTTGTAACGCCTTGACTCCAGATGAAGGGCATATTGATCGTGATCAAAATCTAGGCTTACTATATGGTAGAACGACCAAAAATGGTGCAGTGCCGAAAATGGAGCTCTAGTCATCTTCCCTTAGAGGTTCATAATAGCTTCCCCACCCAACAATACCATGTACTGATGGAAAACATTATAGGGTGCCATTTTAGAAACACCTATAAATCCATTTTCAAAAATTCATAACTAATTGTAGAAGAATCCAAAAATGATGATTCCACTTGCTCCAACTTTTTAATTAGTTTCCCCATGCATGAACATTATTTGCACTCCTAATTTTGCAGTAGATTCACCAGGCTGAAATTTGCGCCATTTTTGGTCGTTCTACCATATATCTTGAAGTAACATATCCCATTTCACACCATGACTCTATTATTTCATGTTTCACCACTGTCCAGACTGCTATAAAGCATCATCTTTGATAGCTATGGAAATCTTGTGTTTTTTTTAACAATTTGTATTAAACTTGTTGGAAGAATCATGTGGTAAAACAAACTGTCTTGAAAAGAACAATTCCATGACATTGAAGTTACTTGCAAAGTGTGGCAATGATATCATGAGTGTTTTTTCTTCTTCTTTCAATTGAAATAGCTCAGATTAGCTCTAAACACTTGATACATCTTTGTAATTCATACATCTTTGTAATTAGTAATAAGTGAAAATAAACACCTACCAACTAGAGACATCTCCATGAAATATGCATTTGGACTTGTGTTATTTTCCATGATTTTGATGTCATTTTCAATATCACTTTTTACCTTAGGATATTTTGACAACCCTAAAGTTCCCTGGTGGAAGGGATATTTAAGTAATTCTGGACAAAAAAAAGTCCAAAATTCAGAAATGATCAATTCCAACTCAGCGGACTGCCGATGGATGGAGACCATGGACGATTACTGTCAGAGTACATGAATACCAGACAATATGGAATGCAAAACTGGACATCGATATGTACATGGGCGGAACTTGCTTGTGATGGATGTATCAAACCGAAGATTGAGACATATGATGCAGAATGAGAGTTACAATGAATACTTTAAAGAATATCATGTTGATTCAAGTATTGAAATGTATAATACAGAGTCAGCATCCCGCCGATAACAGAACACGCCAAACTACCTAGTCCCGTACCACTTTGAAACATTAAGCCCTACAACATTAAGTCTACTATCACCACTATGTACCAAGTTGACGTAAATCCTATCACATTATAACCTACTCGGGGAAATATTTCCCTGAAAGCATAGCCGTAAGGTCGATGAGTAAATCATATATTTGAAGGCCGCACAAACGGATCGACCAAGTCGGCGGGCAGCCGATGGAAGGTGTTGTGTTGGTGAGCTTCCGTGCTCTTGGGAAGGTGGAAGCACTTCCAGGAGAATGGACATTGAGGTTGGAGGAGAGAGTGACACCTCATCATCCTTCCATGAAGTGGGAGAATGGTAACTCAAGGTAACTTCTACTTGGATGAAGTAACATTCCGGGAGAATGGACATTCCGAGAGAATAGACATTCCCTGAGGTTTCTCTAGTGTGACTCCCACTAATGATGGCGAAAAGAGGCCGTAGCCGGTGAGTGGAAGCAAAAGTTTTGATCAAGTACACGCACCAGTGAAACGGTGACATCTGTTCCTTGATTTGATTTGATTCCGAACCCACTCTGGTTGTTGGATGAAAATCATCCACAGAATAAAAGTCGTTGTAGTAGAGTGGTAAGTAGGGTAAGCAGGTAAGTAAGAGAAGAGGGAGAGGCCCTTAAACCAAGATTGACACTGCCAGCTTCATTGTGTTGAACCCTTGTACACTCCGTATGAGCGTTGTGACCATAAAGACAGTCAGTTCCATGTAAAAAAACCCATTCTAAGACTAGGACAATGGTCCTTTAGAGGTTAAACCTCGGACTTCCTCGACAACTCTACAGATATTAGCTCACAAACGCCCTGCCTCTTAACGAGAGCACTTCCTGTAAGTACAAATATCCGGATCGACACCTTTTAACTAAATTAGACACGAAGTCAAAC
Organism: Ceratodon purpureus; assembly: GCA_014871385.1. Taxonomy (NCBI): domain Eukaryota; kingdom Viridiplantae; phylum Streptophyta; class Bryopsida; order Pseudoditrichales; family Ditrichaceae; genus Ceratodon; species Ceratodon purpureus. The sequence goes on along the minus strand of CM026422.1, from coordinate 16,391,929 downwards.
CTTTCTTGAAGATGCTCAAATTAGCCGTTATCAAATCATGTAGCTTGTTCCCGAATCTAAAGTAAGGTTCCTCAAGTTCTTAGGTTCAGTGCTACGCATAGCCATTCTCACTATCCATATCACCAGACATAATTGATAGTAGCCCCCGCGGCCGAAATTACAATAGAATGCCGCTCTCTACAACATTAGCTCTGCGCTTGCTCTCCAAAATAGGGACTACCTACGAAATTAGAGCTGAATATCCAACATCAAAATCTAGTTTCGATCTGCATTCCCTTTTTCACGGAGATCTTGTTGTCGCCACTTTACAGCGCCCTATTTTCGCACCAACTACGATCCACTTAAATCCAGTACGCCGTCTGTTCAAACCCTAATGGGAACTCTCGAGGTCCGTCACTGCATATCGAGGCCACATGTGGATTTCGTGGTCATCTGATGCTTCTTTGTGTGGTAGTTCTTCTTGGCCGGAAGAGGATTCGTCCCCTCCAGAATTTGCCGAGACTTCACCAACTGTTTTTGTCTCTATGGCATTCCCTGCCTGAATGCCCGACAGACCCATCGTCGATGAGCGTTTACAAGACCGTCCTCCTTAGAATTCAGGAAGAAAATCTTGAATCGATTCGACTTAGTGTTGAATACTCCTTTAATCCTTGAATGTCTGCATGTCTTCTAAGCTGCATATCTTCGTCTTCAGGTTGTATGTCTTCCATTTTTCTGTAATGGGAATTGGCTCCCTCTTGGCCGATGTTATCACCATTGAAAAGGCCACTGACTTTCGTAGGCTCCCTTATTTCCGGCCTTTTGCACCTGCATGCGCAAGAGTTCTATAGAGTGCTTCCGAGAGGTTCGATTACCTTGACCGGCATGAGTCCATCTGCCCCTTATACTCCAAGCACGCAATTGCTACATGGAGTTTCAGCCCCTAATTTTCCATCACGTTTCGGAGGAATCCCAGCGCAAGGGCCGTGGAGCCCAGAAAATCTGCTTGTTGCATCTCAACTCCATCGGTCGTTGGATGTGAGCAATGGTACCATTCCAAGCGCCTCTGGTCCACACTGTTCATCTGCACAGTGGGGATCTGCGCACAACTCTATACATATCAATAGCAGCACGCATTGGCGCCAAATAGGGGCTCATCTGGACGAAGACAGACGTGAGCTAGAGAACCGAAAGCGGAATGCTACACGCGATTTTCAACAACCATACTTTAAGGAGATGGCATCAACGCACGCTGAAAATCGAGAGCCACGCATAGAAATCCCAGTGACCAGTCAGCAATTCAAGTAAAGTTCTTGGCCTAAAAAGCCCGTGGCAAAAGAATGCACGCCTTTGTGCGCAAACCATCAATTTCAAAGTGAGGAGCTATAAGGCTAAGCGTGAATATTGGGAATCTTAAGTCCAATGTATTGGGGAAAAGTTAGAGCAGAAATTCACGTACTCTAGGCCATTAGACACTGGTTACCTAGGCAAATTTTTGAAAAACACTTTGAAAAATGATAAGAAACGTTGGACAAAATATTTTTTTGCTACTAGTGGATTGAGACACCATAAATGTCTAGTGGAGGCGTTTACGGAGTGGAAGGAATATTGGGTGTCCACATCAGGCAGAGAAGAATCAATCCAAATGATTGAGATGCGTAAAGGCAAGAACAAGGCTCACCGCACTAGTCCTTTGACATTCAGCTTACAAGAAGCGTATCCGGATGGTCGGCCCTCACAAGTATGTCATTTTTAGTTTTTAATTTATTTAGCATTGTTAATTTGTTGCTCGAGCTCATATGCCCTCGCAGTTTACATGTATGTCAACACATTCTTTTTTTTCAATGTTAATTTGTAGCTTCATTTAATGATAATTTGCCCGGGTGAGCTATATGTTTGATCCCCTTTTCCATGATCTGTTTACCAAATGCATGACTGTCTAAATTTAATGTTTGATCATTTAATTATATGTTTGATCATTTAATTAACCAAATGCATGACTGTCTAAATTTAATGTTTGATCATTTAATTATATGTTTGATCATTTAATTAACCAAATGCATGACTGTCTAAATTTTAAATCTGCAGACAACAACCCCCCCCCCCCCCCCCCCCCCCCCACTGACCCATACGTACCTTTTGGGTTTTACAGTACATGACTTGACCTTTCAGTAGGAATCCAAGAATAGCCACAGCACGGACTTCCAACAGTCCAAGCCAACAGCTAGTTACAATCATGTGGCGACATGTGCATCCGCCCAAGGGCCTCGCGCGAAGGACACAACATCGAGCTTCCCCCGGGTAAGCACATCCCTTCTCGGCCATGTCCATACTATCATCCCGATTCTGCTGAAATTTCCGCTGCCCATGCATCAATGTATTATATTAATCAATTTTTATAGCACTGTATTATATGGATTAATGATGAACACCATAATGGAGTTATGCAAATACAATCTGATTTCAGTTCCATAACATACTAATAATCTGAACACACTATCTCAGCGTCCAGCCACCCCTCCTTACTTGATCTGCGAAGCGACAAGGATTAACGCTTAAGAGTTGACACTTGAACGAATGGCCAGTGACTTGTTTAGCAACAATGACCAACTCAGGGAGGTAAAGGAGTTGCTCCTTCGACTAATCAATCCCTTTTCCACGAATGTATCCCACGTCGCGTCACATGTTCCTTCAGGAAAGAGACATGAAGACCATCTCTCATCACTCGACCATGCAATGCCTAAGGATATTGCAATTCCCGTGGCACCTCGATCGGACGATAGTCACGAGTCGTTCATAGACCGCCGTGCAAGCGAAGATGGAACGCCGGTTCATCAAAGGAACCGCACCACTTTGAATAGGCTCAAATCTTACGCCCATGCATCGGCTGCCCCCTTGCCTTCTCCATTGTGGACAAGCGAGGATACATTATATTACATAATTTCACAAACCAAATGGCAATTGGCGTCGTAGTGTCCATGGAGGTGTCTGGCTCAATTGGAACGGCTCCCCAGGAATTGTCGCCCCGATTGAGCGCAAACAACACGCGCTCCACCGCACCTCGCCGAGCTATGCCTGCCCTCTACACTACACCACAATCTTCCGTCTCCGCAGGTCACCAACATGATTATTTCAACACCTACGACGGCGTCACCACGCGGGTCATGGCAGTGGAGGGACAGCAAGCGGCAAGAGCACCTCGTCCTTGATTTGAAGTAGGACTTCTCCCCCGCATAACCAACGACGCGATAGAAGCGAACAGTCTTTGCTATGTCCTATATCCAGATCATGACGACTTTGTCGTTGCCGAGGGTAAAGTTGGAGGGTTGTGGAAGTCCCCCTCGGCAAAATTTGAAAGCCTTTGCTATGAGGGGGAACAAATGGTGCAAATATATAAATCAACAAGCTTGGTCTGCCCCCGATTTTTGTTGAAGACCGGCAACCATTCCGAACACTTACGAGCCCCTTGTGAAGCCTTCAGGGTCGACCATCTACGTGAAATGGCAATCACGTCTATTATGGGATAAAAATAAATTCTTCCATCAACGAAGTGAGCACGTGGAGTAGAGCTTAGCCTCGTTAGTCTGGACTCGTAGTTTTGGTTTAATGAGTGTAATGTAGGGGAAATGTGAGTTCCATTTGCTGTAACATGGCGTCACGTTTCACATACCATGTGTATCAACGTTGTTCAATTACAATAAACATGCTTCAACTTCCATGTGAGAAGAGTATCCGAACCAACACTTATGCACAAATAAGCATTTTGTTCATCCTGCCCATACAAATACCTGCAGAGTCATGACAAGATTGATAACAGTGTCACAAGCTATAACCCATTTCGGACAGGTTCTTAAAGCATCCAGATATGAAGTGCGAAAAGCTGCGTGGATATGCATAGACCTAAGCGTAAAAGGGTATGACAACGAGGCTGGGTATTAAATAGCCGAGTATGAGCAGAACACCCGGTCCTAAATCCGCATAAACATGCGAACATGGCGCTGCTGGACTTCATTCCGGATCCGGACACATGAAACGGATATATCACCCGGTCTTAAACCCGAATAACAACATTTGTGGGGGAATAATTCAGTCCTACAAGAATCCAAGTTATAACCGCTCAACCTGACTTGAACGGATGTGTCATCCGGCTGACACTCATCCACATTTGTTACCGCAGACCGCTCGTTTCGCAGACTGAGTCGCTTTCCTATGGTTCGTCGTTTTTAGCATTGTCAAATGCCCAAAAACACCGAACAATACAACGAGCACACCGAAGGCTCTCTCCCCATTTTAGACCAAATCTAGGTGTCAATTCCAATGTTTCAAAGCAGCATTTCCACTAGTGCTTGATCCAATCAAGTTAGTTTTTTAATTTTTTAATAATCACAAATATAATATTTAATTTCTAAAATTTTATTTGTAAATTTATTAATTAATCATAAACTGAATTTATTGAATTAATCAGTGTGTAAAATTTAAAAAATAAAAGAAAACTAACTCAGTTTGACTTTATTTCCCTGTGGCAGTTCATTTCGGACATTTCTGACATTTCTGACATCTCTGACATTCCCTGTGGCAGAAATCGTCACTTACATTCTGACAGGATTACCTACTACCGATACATGATCATTGCAAATGGCCAAGTATAAAGTGCCTGCACACCCTAAGTGGCACACTCTTGAAGCACTACCTCCGAGCCGCTGGACCTTCTTGCTGTAATCGATTGCATGTCAGAATGGCTGTAGCTGCGGATCTAGAGGAGAAGGAACCTGCAACGTTGAGCCTCTTTTGGAGCAGTTGCATACGGCTCCCGCTTCTGTGCCTCGTAGTTTGTGTTGTATACATCCGTTGGAAGCGTTTTCGAGTATCTCAAGCTGAAACAAGGTATGATTTTGACTCGATTGTTACAAGTGACTAGAAAGCAGTGAGCATGTTGGTCGTCATGTTTGGAAGTACTCTCGTATTGACCATCGTGCCTGCGTTCCATGTTGTGATCATGCTGAGTTTGAATTGGGTTGTGCCTGGACAGGGAAGGTAACCAACGCCAGCGGGAGACTTGTGAAAGTAGTTCCTATGGTACGACGTCGTCTCAGACGTCTGATCAAAATGAGATGCCGATGGCGAAACAGGAGTCGCCGAGAGCGCAAAGATCAGCTGAGGCTGCCGAGAGTACTGCAATTCGGCTGGGTCGTGGCTTGAACCTGAGCAAGCACGACTTGTTGCGAGCCCTGTTGTGCTCAGCAGCTGCTTACGGCGAGGGCAATGGAATGGCTGAGAATCTCTTCAGACAGGCCCGGCAGGAATTCCCAGCCTTTGATGGGTTTCAGAAGGTACACATGTCCTTGGGCTTCCCGGAACGGAAGCTTCATAAGTTTCTAGTGGCATACGCCAGCGATGCCATCTTCATTGCTTTCCAGGGCACCCAAAATCTAGTAGACTTGGCGGACGACCTCACTGTGAACACAACAGTGTCACCGGATGGGGGCAAATTTCATGCAGGCTTCTTGAAGCGGTCGGAATGGTTTTTGAGACCTAACAACAAACTCGACGGCCTGCGTCAGTCTGGAAAGCGTGTCATTCTGTGTGGCCATAGCCTAGGCGGGGCAGTGGCACACATGGTTCTGCTACGCTATTTGCAGGAGAAAGTCTCCTCGGTACTATGATCATAACTTCTCTTCCTCTTTAGTGTGCATTCAGAATCTTTACATAATTCTGGAGAAACTATTGAATCATTCACACTGCCTAATTAGAGATCATTTTTCCAACTCCAGCTGTAATCTATACTTTGGCCTTGCTTATCAATTTGTAAGTTCCATAATCATATGTTTAACTACACATTATATTCACTTGAGGAAGAACATGTTGCTCTGCAGGAAGGCTCCCCAGATTCTCTATTCTCAATTGGCTTTGGAGCACCTCATGTGTGTGACGGGAAGGCAGCTAGCATTATTAATGAAGATGAAAACATGAGGTGGCGCTTCATCAACATCGTCAACCAGGCAGATCCAGTCCCACGCTTACTCCACCATATGCCCAGCACGCTCTTGGCCGTTTTGAAAGCGGCTCCAACTTATTTTACCCAATATAATTCATTGCTTAGCCAATTGGGAGGCTTTATTGGCACGTCTTTGCATCTCTTTGCAGGTGGTCAAGCGCCGGATTTTAGAAGTACGATCATGCAAGTCGGTCTAAGGGTCGCTGCTTATACGTGGCAGAACTACGTTGTTAAGCGCTCCTCCACATTTCAATACAAGCTGATTATGTTATGGAGAAGCATTTGCCAGAAGACGCCTGCAGCCGAATTTCATCCTGTGGGCCAGTACGTATTTTTGAAGAGGAGACCGCCGAGCTCGGTGACAGATGAGTGGGGTCCTTGGAAGCATAGTATTGTGGACGGACAGAACAGAGAGATGACAGAGCTGCGTATGATGGAATCTGGAAAGTACGAAGACATTGTGTTTCACACACTCGTGAGCTACAAAACTTCGTTGATAAAGACTTCTTTCCTAGACAACCCTCAAATAAGAACGAATCAGAGTTCGGTACCTTTGGATCTACATCAGCTGGTTGTTTCTACACCGAAGCCAGAGGTGAGTGTTAAAGCGTCTACCCACCGCACATTTGTTAGCGCAATGCCAAGTTGGTTACTAGTGAACTAAGAGGTCAACTTCAAACATTCAGTACCTGTACACGTTAGAGGAAATATTGTACAATGTGTTTGACTAGGCATATCAACGGTTATCATGCGGTAGTTTGTTTCAGCTTCCGAGCTGGCTCCTAATTAATCTCTGACACAACTTTTCGTGTAATTGATAATCATGTGTTACGTACATATGTGTACTCGTTGTAATTGTCTTTTAGAAAGATTGAACCTAAATCTTTTAAACAATTGAATTTGACACAAGTGTCTAAATGGTTCCAATTATGGTCTACTAACCTTGAGCAAAATCATGCAATGCCATTAATTGTTTTTATTGTTGTTCTTCTATTGCCACAAATGAAGAATTTCATTAGACAGTGGCATGTGCCATCAACTTTGAAGGAGGGACGCTCGGTGGAATTAAATCAAGCTTGAATGGCATCCCAAGGGGTTTAAAGGACATCGATGTTGTCATTTCGATTACCTTTTCCTCTATTGCTCGTAAAATTTCAAATATTCTTCTAAAGCATATTTGTTTATATGGCCGTGTTGTTTTAGGTCACCTACGCCCGTTTAGAAGAAGAGCAACATCTGCTTTTTATCAAGGGGCGCAATCTCCTATTCCTTGATGAAACGATCAAGGTCAATGGTGGTCACAAGGATTGGCAGATCTTGGAGCAGACCGACACTGAGCTGGTTCTGCTACCAGTTGGCACAGTAGAACCAAGTGGAACAGAAGCAGGAGCAGTGCTCATGGTTACTGTTAAAACGGCTTACGGGCAGGCACATGCACAAATTGTCAAGGTTTGTATTTGAATGTCAGGTCTCGTTGAATTGGATTTCGAGTTCATCCTACCATTCAAATTTGTCTTTTTAATGTCATGATCTTCATAAATTAAAACATCAGCAGTTTGTGGTCCTAGAAGCCAGCATTTTCTTATAACTTGCTTCTTCTACTGCTAGGAATCTATGAAGTCGGAACAGTCACAGGGGACCCAGAGCATGCTCAAAACGCTGGTGCAGATTTTATTATTGAAAGCCAGGGCACCCATGAATAGGATGCCACGGCCCAGCGTCCTGAAAAAGTTGGACGACATTGCACATTGTGAGTCACTTCTTAGGCGTGAGGGTTTTTCACTTAAATGCGAGTTAAAGATGATATATGTTCATGCACCAGTTTTTGCTAATGCAAATATCGTATATCTGTTAACTTGCAAGTGGCAGGAACATCAGACCATTAGCCTTGAGGCAGTAGTTCAATAAAGCTATTAATAATGAAACATGAGGAAAAAATTAGAAGATTATCTCTTCTAATTTGCCCATTTTATTTTAGCATTACCCTAGGGAAAATAGCCCGATGTTTGTTGTGAGCTAGTGATAAGTATACCTGAGTTGATGTTCGCTACAACGTCGTCAGACAATGCGGGTAGGGCATGTTTCACCAGCTTGCAGAATTAGTGGTCCTGAATTTGTTCTCTGGATTTAATAGGTGTAACCCAGTCGCAGAATTTGGAAGAAAGAAATTCGAATTTATCACAGCTACTGACTGCAATAAGTGCTGGAACGGATATCGGTATAGAAGAGAAGATTGAAGACGCGAACAACTTGATCAAGGAAGTGCTAAAATTTCTACTTGAAGACTATAGGTAGGTCGATCAGGATATATTTCCTGCAAGTTCTATTATATGTCATGTATCATGTCAAGTATAGTACATGGATGATCGGCTATCAGCTACTCGTCTTGGTGTGGACGTGCTTCTTATACTCCAGATGGTCTAATGTGTTGTGACATAACTGTTTTGTATGCAGCTTTGGATCAATTCCCTCCCACCTTGAGCCATCGAGAAGCTGCGGCAATGCTACTCCAACCACGTGGGGTCAACGTACAATTTGGAATAAAGGAAAAATCGCCACGTTAGTAATTGCAGCAGGGACGGTAGCTGCAGTTGCGGCAACAGGTGGAGGAGCACTCCTAATTGAAGGAATCGTGATGGCGTTCCCAGCAGCTGAAGCCGCTGCAATGGCAGTGAGTGGACCAACTGCGATTTTCACAGTTGGGAGCGGTGCTGCAACTTTTGCTGGTTATAGCGTTTATCAGGGAATGACCGGTCCGACTGATCCATCAATAGTGAAGAGATTCCGAACTCCAAACGAGTACATTGACTGGCTTGAACTTGCAATCGGGGAAGTTTCCACATGGCTCAGGCCGCGAGATGAAATCAATCATAAGGCTCCCCGTGACAATACAGACAGCACTAGTCCAAGAGAGGCAGCTGCTTACGAAAAAAACCTTTTGAAGCAAGGTAACAATATTCATCAATTTGCAACGGAAGTTTCATGTCCCACATCACTGACACAAATGCTCCACATTCCTCTTAGATCTAGTACCCCCATTGATGTCAGGCATACACCCACTTCAATTTGATGGGAAAGCACCAAAAATGTGAATATTGTGCTTATATGTTGTTGTCGTTTTGTACATGTGATATGGTGAGTTCAATAGAGGTGTTAAACTATTGACATTCAGTATTTAGGTGACCACACGTAGGAGTGCAGTATTTGCGACTCATCAAGTTCTTACTAACCTTGGATAAAACTATGTATTTCAGTGGAAGCAAGTCCGGCGTTTAAGGGGATGGTGGAACATTCATGCTGTAATGATACCAATTGCAGAAATCATACTTACCATGATGTGAGGCTGAAGTCAAGTGCGTTTCTCGCACTTTCTCCCAGGTCTCAAAAACTATTGCTGCAGCAAATCAATATAGTGCTGAAGACTCATGCCTTGTATAAAGAGGTGGCGAGTGAGCACTTTGTGGCTGTTGTTGGAGCCGAGGGTGCCGGGAAGTCCACCTTCATCAAGGTAATATGCAGTTTCCAACCCTCACAGCAAGCAGATATTACCTCTGCAAAGATGTATACCCGATGAACAATTAACGGTACTGTCAATGCGCAGGACGTAATCATGAAGTATGGGACATTTTCCTTAGATGAAACCCAACTGCCAAAGACAGGTCTGTACCAGCACACTGAACATGTGAAGGCATATGCAGTGACAAATAAGTTGTGCTTGGTTGACTTCCCGGGGAAAAACGGGATAGGACATTATACTGAACGGTGGCAACAATTTTCAAGTTTGTCCAATTCAGCTATTCTCTTTCTTGAATTCCAGGTTCGGAAGTTATTGAAATCTTAGCCCTATCTCAATCAATTTCATACATTAAAGTAATCTGTAGAGTCTCTCAAGTTGGACATGAGCATGATCTCAATTTTGAGCTTAATTGAGATTGAGTTGGAAAAAGTGTTTAATGAAAACATAACTTTCATTTCATATATAAAACATTGGTCGTTGGAATAGTTTCATAATTTTTTATTTCAATTGTTTGTCAAGGAGGATCAGAGTGTTGTAGGTTGTGGATAGTCTTGTGAATTCTTGTGAATTGAAGCCTGAGGATTGTGTAGTTGTGAAGTGCTCCCTAGTTTGGTACCCTCCTGTTCTAATTTGTGTCCATTTTGGCTTTACTTTGTGGTGACCCTTCAACCTAGGACATAAATAACTCTTATGGACCACGAACATGGATTACCTTGTTTATAGTAGTTAATTAACCTTTGGATTTTGGCAGGATGACCTCAAGGTCGAGCAAAAGGAGATGTATAACACGATGAAGCAAGGCCTGAAGATAGATCATCCAATTGTGGCATTTAACAAGGTGGATAAAAGCTTCACCCCCGAAAATGATGAGGTATATACATCCATACATTTTGCAAAGATGAAACAGAAGATTGCCACAGAGTTGAAATGTGATCCGAAGCATATCTATTATATGTCCGTGCGACCCAACGCTTTCCAGGGTTCAGAGAGGTGTGAAATGATGCGAAAGGCAGGCGTGGTTAATTTGGAAACATTTGTGAACGAAGTTTTAAGGCTGACTGTCCACAGGCCAACCGCCAGTGACATGCACGGTGCCAATCAAGGAATGGAAATTATCCATCCTTGGCTTCACTTGTAACCAAGAGAAGATATTCAATCTCGTATGATTGGGCAAGTTAAGTCGTATAGAGCCACTGGGCTTTTAGTGCAAGACGAAGAGGAATATTTTTACGTCCATGTACTAGACAGCCATAATGGGTGACCCGGGTTTCCATCCTCAAAAAGGGGAGATTAGTATTACAGTATCCCGATTTCCTTTTGTCCGGGGGGTCATTAGCATTACTAACGGACACTTCAATAACGCCGTCCCCAGCCCCTTGCAAAGGGACCGGAGTCTGGGTGGCCACCTCAGCCACTCTTCCGGCACGGCCGAGCTAGCCTATCCACCTTTCTCCACCTGTATTCTCATTCTTGTCTTGTAAATAAACTGCCTATAAACTTTATAAAGGTTCAATTTCATTTGTGCTTTAAATTTGTAAAGATTTCAGGTGGACTAAGTAGCTTATGGGGTTATGTCCTATGAAGATTAGTACAAGTTCAGGTCAATTTAAAGTCTTGCTAATCTTGTAATCAATGTTCAATGTTGATTTTTGGTTTTTGGAGGCTGGTTGAAACATGTTGTAAAATTTTGTAATTAAGTTAGTAAGCCTAGATTTTGATCACGATCAATATGCCCTTCGTCTGGAGTCAAGGCGTTACAAACACCCTCTTCACCATTACAAGGCTTTCAATCTTTGCGGGGAACTTGTCAAAATTGTTGTGCTGAACAGGTCTGACTCCGTAGTGTAGCTTAGAAGGCCAAACTGCAAATGCAGCTCCATGAACTACCATATTTGAGCACCTTGAACGTTCTTCAAGTCATATCAACTGGTTGAGCTAGTTTCCACAGCTCATAAAATTTGTGTAGTTAATGACCTGTTGTTTTACTCTTCGACCTATCGGATCACTAAGATGCCCATTTCTACCATTTTCAAGCCAAAACAAGGTAAAGAAACAAAAGCATCCAAACAGACCTGTAGCAGACATCCGGCGATGTGTCATTTTCATATTTTTGAGAGCTTCAAAATAGAAAATTGACTTGAGCAAGGTCAACAACAGCAAAATGTTAATCGAAGAATTCTTTTTTTCTCCTTGAAAGGGCTTGCATTGAATAAGTGAGGAATATACAATAACTGCGAGTAGAGCACGCAGTGTCCAAAATGTTCCTAACTAGTTTGCAGCACAACGTAGTGTCACCATTTGTCCTAAAATTGTTTCATGCACATATCTACACAGACTAGGAACCATGGCTAATGGTGTCGGATCTGCATCATCATGAAGATGGTAGTCTTACCTGCCCCCTTGTATCTCCTTGAACCTGCGGTCTTACCTGCCTCCCTAATGGCTTCTTCCTCTTTGACTTGGCATTAGGCCTACTCTCTTCATCGCCGATTGGTGTCTCGACTGCTGCAGACTTGCCATTGTTCGTGCTTAGGTCCTGCATCGATTGATCTGCCAAATTTTGCCACAATTTGGTCATGAACTGTTTATTTCTCACTGGCTTCTTTGCGACAACCCAAGGGTAGGCCCCAACATGCTCAGTTATTAACTGAAGTGTGCATTAACAACTAACATACAGAATGGAAATAAGAAGAGCAGGTTTCAGTTCACAGCAAGAAAACTGGCAACATAGAGCTCAAGAGCAAGCTGGACACAGAAAGCTAAATGCATATCTCGCAAACAATCTTGAAGTTGAAGTACCAATTTAGTGCAGTACCGAAAACAGGGGAGATCAATGCCAACTTTACATTTCAACGTCATCTATCTACTGTTTACCCTAACGTGCAGTTTATCCTTAAGTGACGGGAATAAGCGACCTCACCTTCAATGGCTGACCAAATCTTCTTCCCTTCCATGGTAGCCCAGTTCTTCCTCACAAGCGTTGCAAGCGACCTTGCATCAACATAGTCCTCCCTCCGCAAATGAATGTGCTCAATCTGCTCCTCAAAGGGCAGTGTCAAAAACAAACATCTCGTAGCGTCTTCATAATCCTGCTTTTCGAGATACGCTTCGAGTACCATGTGCCATTTCTCCACGAGTGCAACTCTCTCGGGTGTCTTCAAGAGCAATCTTCCATCCACCACCTCTTGATACATCGTAAGGACAAGCATCGTCATACTGAAACCCTCATTCTTCACGGTTTCGTCTCGGCTGAGCCCATTGTTAAAACGAGAAGCTGCTGATACGAGATAATTGCGAAATGTTTCTAAATGCAAAAGACACTGGACCAACTCCTCGGCCACGCCCGCACTCAACAAAAGATTCATTATCCAACACATATCATTGATATGCTCCGAAAAATCCTCCACTTCGAAAACCTCGGAAACCTCTTGACAATTCGATTCCACCTCCAAGAACTTCTCCTTCGCTTCCTTAGTAACGATCGACACCAAAGTCTTTGCAAACTCAGAATTCGATGTCTCAGGTCGAATGCCCTCAATCATCTCCTCTATAAAATTCCGAGAAAACTCAAGCGAACTCATCGGATCCCAGAACCCAAGCGCGCTCCGAATACTCTGCTGTATCATGTCACACATCTTCCTCTGACAATCCTCCTCCACCACCTGCAACCCTAACCGGCAAACCAAATCCTCCGCATGGTTCCGAGGAAAATCCGGCGACGCCGCATACTCCCTAATCCTCCTCTCATCCTCCTCCGACCACGGAATCCCCGACAAATACCGGCTAATCAAATCCATCAGCTCATGATACTCAATCTGCGACGCAACCTTGAGAAGCTCCAAACTATCCTTCACCTCCCCGAAGTCCTTCCGAAACGAAGAATACATCCTCGAGAAACAATCCGTATAACACGCAACGTCGGCATGAACCTCCAACGCCAACTCCACCGCAGACGACGCAGATCCACTCGGCTTCCGCCATCGCTCGCTCAAACAAGTCTCAAAATACTTACTACAATCACTCAGCTGGCTCGAGTGCACCTTCAGCACCGCTAGAACCTCCTTCTTCTCCTCCTCCTGGCTCCCGCTCACACTCAACGCATTCCGCTCCAGAAACACCGTCACGTCCTGCCCCTTGTTCAGCCCCCCGCACCACATGAGCCCCCCGCTCCACACCGTCACCTGCTGCTCCTCCATCGCCAGCTCCGCACTCCTCACCGCCCACCCCCGCAGCGAAACCCCAGGATCCACACCTCGGTACCGTTCTAGCAGCAAGAGAGTTTGCATGTCACGATTGTTGTGAAGTTATGGTGATCCATCCATGGAGTTGTGATGATTGTTTGCGATTGTGGAGCTCTGCGATGGTCGTGATTGGTGCTTTGCAGCGGGAGATTCGTTGGTTCGGGGGCGATGATGGCGCTGCGACAGACTCAGGTTGCGTAAATACCGACTGTGTGTGCAGGCCGCCGATTTTATATTCCGGAGAGGAAGATGATTACACTCCGGAATCTGCCCCCACACTTGTGCCCTCTTGGGGGCTCGGGAGACGATTACACTCCGGAATCTGCCCCCACACTTGTGCCCTCTTGGGGGCTCGGGAGACGATTACACTCCGGAATCTGCCCCCACACTTGTGCCCTCTTGGGGACTCAGGAGACGATTACACTCCGGAATCTGGCCCCACACTTGTGCCCTCTTGGATGAATATCTTGTGTGGTGGCGTCAACTTCTCATCCCTCAGTACCATGAATGATGGAACTAAACCCATGGTTACAATGTACTGTAACCCCATAGCGGGTATGTTCTAAAAATGATTATTCCTAAAAAGGTTAAGAACTATGAGGTTGAAAAAACAAGAAGAGAGTATATTATTTTAGTTATATTATATTTTTTTGAGCCATTTGTGATAATTTCCAGTGATGTTTTTCCCAAATATACAGATGTAGGATGCCAAGAAATTGTGAGAAGCATATTGTACAGGATTGGCATGTAAACACATAGTTGTAATCTGCTGTAAGTTAAAAGCATAAGTGTCAGAGTGAAGAAAACAAACTCCCACTTACTTCCTACATTAAATTTTAGTTAGAACAAACAAGTATGGCAGTCATTTTTGAGCAGACCAGACAACCAGTCAAACCATCAATGATTGACAATGCAGCCAAGTATTTTCACTTCCTAAGCAATGCATTAAGGTAATTAATTACTACAGGCTATAAATGTGTGAAGAAGTGATAGTGTGTTGCTAAGCTCAAAGCAGCAGCAGCGGCAATCGGAAAAAAAAGAAGATCCTACAATGCCCAATGTCCTACTAAAGTACATCCGCAGAAAATACATACACTAAATGAGACAAACTCAAAACTGATCTCTAACATGGACCTGCAGAGAAGATTGATTTCTAAGCTGACTACATCTCAACCCCGAAGCCATTTCCGTCTGGGTTTCTTCTTCTGTTCATCAATGGCCTGCGGAGACGATAGAAAAACCTCAGCAACTGTCTTCCATAAAGGTAGCACACATGCTCTAAGGTAGAGGGACCAATACCTGAGAAGGACCAACATGACAAAACTAGACTTCCATTAACTCATCATGATGGTACTAATTTCTCAATCATATTTTCGGTTTTGATGTGCCCTCATTAGCCTATCAATCCTTGAACCAACATTGGATTGATACCAACATTGGTTTCTAACAAGGTAGTGATAGCTTTATAAGTAACTATTCATCTGTTATTGGCACCCTTAGTTTGTGGACCTCAAAAATTCAGAAAAAATTCAACACCACTCCAAAAAAATTGAATTTTTTTTAAAATATATTTTTATTTTTATTTTCATATTCTCTATGTTTGCTTTCGTGTATTTTTATCACATCTCCTGTGCCATTTAATCGGCAGAAGAGCTCCAATTTTATCGGTTTCTGGTCCCTCTACCCCGTCTACCTTAGTATAGAACCTTAGCATAGAGGAAGAATGATCTGAATAGGCACACAATATGTACTTCATCTGACTACTTTCATTTCAGTTATTCTATTCACATGGATAAAAGCTGATAGGTTGATCATACTTACGGCCTTTAGGAAAGCTCGGAAAGTCAGCACAGCTAAGTCGCGAGTCCTGTATCATTCCAGAAATAAGAAAATTACGACTCCGAAATTTGGAATTTTACAGCATTTTTACAACGTATCCAACATATGCAGCATATCCTACTGTGATCATTGCATATATCATGTCTAAGTTGTTTGGCCTCTACACTCAGATGTGCAATTGTTTCTGCCATACCACACATTCGATTGCACTTTATAGATGACATTCTGATTGAAATGATCATGAGTTCAGTGCCGTGCTACAGCTTGTTCTTGTTGTTTGGACTCTGAAGATCTTTCACCTTTCGACACAAGATACAGACACAAAGAGGAAAATGATAAGTTGAACTAACCGAGAATCTCGCAGCTCAAGATAAATCTCTCTTTTGTCATGGCAAGTGATATAACACTGCGGATATTCTCCTGCTGGTATATTGATCTGGAGTTTGGAACACAATACACAAAATAGTTAATGCAAGATAGCATGGAGAAAATAACTCTGGCCTGAGAAATAGAATGATCCAAGACTCTGTTAGGGTTGTGCTACTGTACTAAATATGCCACCAGGACCTACCCATAATGCCATCTCTCCAAGGTAGAGACTCTATTAGCATGAACATATAATTGCATTATTACAGGTGCAGCCCTTTCTGAGTATGTATGCTACAATTACACAAAAAACATGATTAGAGAGGGGACATGTGAACATACAGAAACTTGAGATGAATATTTCTCATTGACAAGCGTCTTTCGACCATTGTTTCGTCGCAATTCATATGTAGAGCGTCTCAATACCAGTGTTGCTAGCTCAGAAGCGTCTTCAGATGTCCCTTCCTGGGTAAAAATGGAAAAATTTCAGTAAAGGCAAGGTAATTGCAAAAACAAGCTACAATTAAACCCATTGTGAAAAATTCTAGACGCATTGAAATCGACATCATCTAGCGAGGCAATCAATTGATTCTTATATATCCAAGCCGCAAGTATAGTCATACCAATAGGTTCACTTCAAACAAAGGTTGAGCATTATTATTCATATATGCTTCGATTTGATCTTGCATCATCGGATCTGCAAGAAATTCATCAGGTAAAACGAACGTCAGGCTATGCATATCATAATCAATTTGACTCAAATATCCTTATTGCTCTCCATTCTGACACAAAGACACTACTACGTCAAAATGCACACAAAGTTTCACAGGAGACTTACCTCGACTGATCCAATTGCCTTCATTAACCATGACTTTCACCAATTCACCCTACATACCATATCATACATGAGTCAGCAATTTAAGAAGGTCTCGAAAATGCATTCAGCTATCAATACTAGCCCCACAATTTCGTGACATAGTAGCAAGACAAGTTGCAATTAACTATGTCAAATTAACCAGGATGTGTACGCTTCCCATGAATTTCCGAACTAAGGTCTCATGATTATGCTGTCATATCTTTCATTAACAGCCACTACAATTTTTGATTTGAAAATCTGCTGGGTAAACACAGGCACTCACTCTGCGGTTACGCTCATCCATGGGTACACATTCAACAGCAACTACATTGTCACAGTCATCAGCAGTGATAACGTATTCTGGTTGTGCAGCCCCTGAAAGTACAAGGCAAAAATTAAGCGAGGCTGGAGTACAACAAGATCTTGTATCCTTACTAGCAAAACCTCTTTTGCAGTTATTCACCATAGGACTTGCATCAGGAGGGATTTAAACGAGTCTTTCGTGTAGTCAATAATGACAAGATGTCGAAATCATCTAGTCATCTCTGATACATTCTGAACAAAGTTCGAAAGGACATTAAGTGAATTCCAAATGAAACCACGACACGAAGTGCAATATGTAATCAGACATCACACAATGCCGAAATATACCTTCAATATAATTTGCAGATCCATCACGATAATGCCGGATCCACTACACAGAGAGGGAATTACTAAGTTAATAAGTTGTATCAAGAAACAAAGTTCAGGTACAAAAGAGGACCTAACAGTGATTGAACAAAATTATTTGGATAGCACTGAAACAGACCTGGAAGATGCATAAATAAGTGCCATTCACCGGATGACCACATGCAGTTAGTCGACCACCCAAAACAGGATCTCCCACTATTCGAAGACCCTCAATTCCCGGAGGAGGGTCATTGTCTGCACAAACAACCACTGTTACAACTTTATTTGAAGCAGGATGTTCCAGTAATTCATAGACTTGTCTAAATTCCCAAACTGCACTAAGGGTCGATTAAATCAACATTACCGTCAAAACTTGGAGAGGCAGACTCCTCCATCAATGGTGGGAGCTGAGGAGGCGATCGAACAGCTTCGGAGTTACCAATTCCAGGCTTGGAATGAACGGGAGTCTGAGATCCTTCAAAAGAAACGTCCTCGTCGAAATCATCAAAACTTTCACTTGGCCTTGAGTTGATTGAATCATGAGGCACCCGATCTATCTGTGCTCTGTACACATACATTAAGTACTTTAATGATCACCGATTGAGCACGATGTGGCTACTTAAAGGGTATCTCACAGAACGTTCCTTACAGCATTGAACTCATATTCATCTGGAAACACGTGACGAGCAACTCACTCTTGATCGTCAGGAGCCTCATTGTGCAGATTGTCTTCGCGCGTTCCTCCTGCAAACCGAGGAGATGACATACCAGACTCATAGCCAGGTCGTCCTGTCCGTGGCTGCTGTACTGGAGATGTCGGCCTTTCGGTAAAATGGGGCACCATCTCCAATCCATGGGTCTGCTCAATCACGACGGACCTAACTTGTTAGAAACCACGTCAAAAACATTGGCCACAATTCACCAGCACAGTACAGTAGAGATCTTAGCTAAAAACATCATTATAGTAGAGCTCCGGAACGATTAAAAATTTCATGAAGACTGTGACCAAATTGATACTCTTGATCGGTTGTGAGAATACGCAAGAGTTTATTAAGGCCAAAAACAACCCTTAAAAACAGCGGATAATTTGGAGATAAAGTAGAAGTTCGTCATAACTCACAAGGCAATAGAACTCGGCGTCCTGATATGCACAGAAATATTTACCTGGTATGGAGGAGACTGAGGCGGAGGATTGTACAACGAGGGAGGTTGATACGAAGGTTGCCGGGGAGGCAGATAGTACTGAGTGTTCTTCAACTTGTTCTACAATACAGTAAACAATGGAATCATTAACATCTGGCAAGTCACAAAAGGAACAACTTCGCCTACGAGGATGATCAGAAGTAAAACGATATTTTCACGAACATTATAAACGTACCTCGTACAGTTCCAGCTCTGATCGTAGCTTTTGCACAAGTATCTGCAAAATTTAGAATCAGTAGCAGGCTTCGTGGGGACCCTTCCACACAAATAATATCAAACTTCTTAGCATCTAATTGAAATACAAGTCGAATGAACAGTTTAGCGACTAGATAGTTCTGCTCTAGATTCAACTGTTGATTTAATTTTAAAAAACTATTCAATAATCAACTGTGATATGCAGGGGAGAAATTATTTAAAAAATAAATTGAAAGTCTTTTAAAAATAACTCAAGGAAGACCCTTAAATGTTGACATTTTCTAGGTTGCAAATCGAACCTTAACGTGGCTGACCACGGAGTGTGCATCTGAGACAGGAGGTTGCAAGTCATATTCAGCCAATAAAGGCATCAGGTTTTGCACATATACTGTCTTCTCCTGCTCTGCCACCTGAAGTGTCCATAGTAGTCCTCTGTTATGTCCTACCATCCCAAGAAAAAGCATCTACGTAGAGCTTACATATCACTCAGTGTAACGTGAAGAACCATACTCAAAATTCTAAGGATTTGTACGTAGTAGAGTTCTACAATGTCATTGGAAATATATTCCTATTTTGAAAATGCATTGAAATGACACCAAACTGTGTAGCTTAACAAATCTCCCACAACCGCACAGGTTTCTGACTCAAGTCTTCCAACAACACAGGGATGATCACATGCTATAGTTTCAGATCCAAACCAATACATCCTCGTTTTTAAAATAGGGAAAGAATCAAAGTTGTACAAATACTTGTTGCGAGCCGAGAAGGAGATAACACAGTGGTAAAGAGAAATGAACCTGAAGAGCATAAGAAAGGCGAAAATTCTCTTCAAGCACGTCTTGCCGATAAGACAAAGCCTTGGATGCTGCATCTACCAATCCTTGTTGCTGCTGGTCATAAGCCTGGCACGCAGAATGTAAAACGATGAAATAAGAAATTTTGGATGGTTACATGCACATCATATTCAGAACCAGTGAAAGTAAAACCGAATATTTGCTGATGAGGCACCAACCAGTCGTAACTCTGAAATCCGACGCTCGAGTATCCTCTTTTCACTCATAAGTTGAGCTTCCTGCAATAAGAAGGCAAAAGCACTGAGAACACGTAAGGGTAGGATGATCCTACTTCGTAACTCTTTTGTACCGTGGTGTTCAAGAGCAAACGAATTTAGCCATGTGCATAACCTCAATATGCAGTAGAGCATGCTTGGACATGAACGTACTGATGTCATACAACCGCCCAGACCACTAACGCATCGACGTCCTAAAACAGCGATAACCCAATGAACCAATCTAAAGCAAACAATATATGTAACGGTAGCACAATACCTTCAAGGATGAATCCCTTAAGCGACGAGTTAAAACTTGGTTTGTTTCTTCATCTTCTAAAGGTCTTGCAATGCTCAAGGTCAAATCCTGCATAACAACAATCCAAAACACGTTCTTAAATATTCTGCAGAAGAGTCTTTGAAAGTTTTAATATAAGTTACCAGTGGCAAGCCAAAATGCATTTATTAACAAGATCAACAAACAAATAACATCGCAAAAGTGTGCACCTGTGGTGAGCGGTGATAGCCGCTGCGATTGTTGAAATCTGGCACTTCCTGCCCGCCCTGATAAAGATTTCGTTGATCTGCCTCAACTTCCCTCCTTCGACTGTTCCACAAGACATATTTTAATGTCTTAATAGAAACAAATAGGATGCCTAAGACGGCTTTAGACTTTCTCATCCCTTTAGGCCTCCACATACTTTAGCTGAGACTCTACCTCCAATTGTAAGCTTCATAATGGTTTAGGATGGAGCCGAATTTAATCCCACTGACAAGAAATCAATGAACGGTATTGTTGGCTAAACTCAGGTTGCTGATTGAACGGCGTCATTTCACAAACGTAGCACTATGAACACGGATCCAATAATATCCTTCACCAAGAGAACAAGACTAATGTATGTTCTGACATAGAAAACATCGCTAACAAGATTATTTAGCTAAGTCGGTGACAAAGTTGACAAGACCTTGCATATGATCTAATGGAGTGTAAAGTTGATCATAGTGAGGTGGTCTTTTTGATTACAAAACATTGAGCGCATGAATTGATCATACGCGGATGTCAAACCATCCGCATGGGTTGGCATCACGAAATTAAGCCTTGCGGCTTGTGCTTCCTAAGTGTGAGCAGAAGTCCAAAAACAACCACTGGCATTCAAGTATTTCCAGTATGTACAGGTACATCCGGCCTAAGAGATGTTACAATAGAACTCACGGATATGGAAAGGCAGAGTTGGATGTTGGATTCGAACGCGGAGAGTGTACAGCAGATGATCCATTAGAATGTGCACCCGCTAAGGTGCTGCCATTTGCAGTATGATTTCCACCACCATTGCTGAGGCCATTTTGCCGAGGATACGAAGATGTAACACCTGCCAATGGAGTTAACGCATTTTGATGATTAAACACAGGAACTGTCCCTGAATTCGCATCCTTGAAGTCCAAAGTTCTGCTCGGATTGCGTGAAGACGGATGTGTACTCTCAGGTGCAACTTGTCTCTGCTGACTAATCCTCTGCAAAATATAGAACATATATTAGATGAGGTATACTAACAAAAAAACATCCTGAAAAAAATCACTTGATAACCTACACCTAACTTATACCATTATAAATCTTTACACTTCAATAGAATTCAGTTGGGTCCATGCCTTTCTAAGTAATCGCGTCATGCGAGCAAGAGAACCGTGAAAAGCAAATCCTGCATTCCACGGAAAATTTCTAGGGATCCGCAAAAGTGTTATAGTTATGAATTTGATGTCCATATAATAAGCAAACTTACATAATTCAGAGTTGGATTTTTAGTCGATTTCTCGAAAGGAAACGGTACATGTTACATTTGGTACTGCATAAATGAAGAATGATAGTTCATCGATTTAGCTCTATAATTGAACATACAAAAGGCACTCGACTTCTATGCAACATAACTGCACTAAAAGATTGAGCCAGTATGTCTCCTTACACGAGCATGCAACTCCCTTTCAGCTGCCTGCAAAGCAGATTTCAACTCCTCATTTTCTTCAGCCTGCGTATTTCAATTTCATGTGAGGATCAGCAGTTTAGTAAAATTCGGGAGAGATGAATGTGCGAAAAAGAAAAGCCGGTCTAGAGTGTAACAAATCTAAACGAAAGGAGATAACATCAAACACAACAAGCTTCTTCATACTTTAAAAGAGCACCTGAAGGCCTAACCTGAGTTCGAATTGCAGACTCTGCTGCCTCGATAATATCCATCAGATTACTAGGCTGAAACAATCACGAAAAACCAGCCACCTTAAGTCCAATACTAGAGTAGTTCTGAGTAGACGCCACATGGCTTAAAATACTTTAGTCTAGCATAGAATTCTAGAGATATTTAGTTGCAAACTGCATGTTGATATTTTAACAAACATTGACTAGGCGCAACAGCTACATTTTGGCCTCTTGGTTCTGGCAGCTGTCACCTAAGGCGAAGCAATGCTTTCGATACGTTCAACAATGTTATTCGTGTCCTTCCCATAGATCTCATTCTCTTCTTAGAACTATTTACCCAAAACTGATGTCTGAACTCAAATGCGAAACTGAACCAAATAAGTTGCACCAAGGTCCACCAGAGGAACCACACTCGAATCTCCGACAAGCCATAAGCATTACGTTACATAGAAGTGCTTTCCGCCGCTGAAACAATTCTATCCTACTCGTAATTAACTAAACAGTTTCAACTCAACACGACTGCCCCATATAAGGAACACACACACGCCACCTAAGAGAATCAGAAGAGCAAACGAAAAATCATCAAAAACTGTTCCCAGTGCCAACTTAATGAACAAAAATACGCAGAAAATTTGGTAAACAATGTGCGTTCATGGCATACAAACCTGATTCGGACTCTCCCCATTCGACGCAAGCTCCATCGAGCTCAGTCTCTTCTGCAAGTCTAAATCGCCAAGACCATTGCGCCCATCTAAAGGCTGATGTCTGTCAGACGCTCCTCTCATATCCCCCAAATCAGCTGCTTCAGAGTATGCCATCCTCACAACATCCTCACAACATCCTCACAACATCCACAACATCCTCACAATATCCTCAACCTTCCCAAGATATAATTTTTTTTTTAACACCACAAAAACTAAACTAAAAAATTAAAACACTACACTCTAGTCCTGACCCTAACCACCAAAAGAACTCGAAACTTTTTTCTTAAAAAAATAAACCAACTCTGACTCAACTACTAACCAACTACCAACAGTAGCACCCCCAAACTCCCACCTTTGAGGTGAAATCCAGACCTAGACACACATCCCATCTGTCCCAACACACCCCAACTGCAAACCCGGCACCATGTGAGCTAGAATTTGGGCCTGAGAAGCAGCAGGTAGACTGAGGAGCCACAGTGTGGGGAAGTCACAGAGACGACCCAAGTGAGGACTTTGGCGAGACCAGGTCAATCTGGAGGCTACCCGGAGTGACCCCCAAATTCGGAAGCATGCACGATCGCAAAACTCAATCGGCTAAATCTAGACTTCTGTCTGTCTCTCTCTCTCTCTCTCTCATGGGGCTCAACAAACAACAAACAAAGGCTTTGTTTTTGTTGTAGGGTTTCCAGGCTCCACAACAGTGCACTAACTTGTTCATTTGCCTTTACTGTGCACTGGAGCTGGCTTCTCGCTTCACTGTCCAGCCTGTTGTTGTTGTTGTTGCAGCTGGGCCCTGGGGCTTCAGTGGGTTGGTCGGTAGGTGTTGCAGGTGGGTCGGAAACTTGGGCTCCACCCTTTGTACCGACTCAACTTGTTGTCCACTTAGTTGGGAAATTGTTACCAATGATGTGTTTGTGTTAGGAAGTGGGTGAGGACCTTGGATGTTTTCTTTAAGATGTGTATTGGCATCAAGTGGATGAAATGTTATGTAGTTGAGTTATGTGAGTTGATTGTCAATATGAATGAGGGAGAGAATGTGAGATTATAAATGATATATTAGTTGACAGTATTGATGAGTCATTAGTAGAAATGGCAGGCAATGATACGAGATTTATACCAAAAATAAGGGTTAATTTAGAAGTGGAGAGAATGGTGTAGTGAAGATATTGTTTGCTGTAATTGGTCTGAAGTCAAATCTATTGTTGATAGATTAGGAAAAAAGGTTTGGTTATCCTATGCGATCATAGTTTTCAGCTATGTCTATTATGCCACCTTTGCAGTACTTCATTGGGGGACAAAAAAGGTTTATATATTCTTGGAATAAAATTTGCAAGTTAAGTGTCATAAGGATGGATATGCATATAGTTCGTTCGATCTTAATAGTATACTAATTAACTCCAACATGTGATATACCACATCACATGACATAGCGGTTGGATGAGGATTAGTAGGGCTACAATTGGTTCAATTCTCTCATCAACGACATGATGATATCTAATTGATTGTAGTTGAGGTTTGAAAAAACTCTACCGAAGTAATATAGGTTTTACCAACATTACATTTGTTTATAAATAATCCTCTTGGATTTATCATCTAAGTTTTGAGTGAAGATATTGTATTATAATTTTCCAAACCACTCATCAATTTTGAAGCACTTGTGTGACTATAAAAAAGAATATAAAAATTTCAATCAGTGAAGGGGAGAGTAAACCTGTACTTCCATACTTTTGTCCTGTGGGCATTGGATTGGGGGTAGATCAAAGAGACACTTAATTCACGTCGGTCTCCTCCAAGGACCGAAGTTTCTCTCTCTCTTCAATCAGTGTAACTACCGGTTGGATGATGGACTGGGGTTGGAGTGGGGAGGTGTTGTGGGTTGAGTAGGTCGGAAGGGAAGGGGGCAGGGGGTGTCAGGTGGGTTGGTGCAGAGCCTGGCAGGGAGGCCCTGACAGGTCAGATGTCAGCAGGGGAGGCCAATCATGGAGTGGGGGTACTCCTGCAGGCCGTCCAGCTTGGCAGCCAAAAGCCTTTGGAAATTGGGGTGTGTCCTTTGCTTGTCCAGGTATGCCAGTCCCTGTATCTTCCTGTACAAAGCGTTGTATTTGGTATTTTTGACGGTATTAATGAGGTGCTCACCCTCCAGGACCATTACTTTAACAGAGCACCTGCTTCATTTCAGGTCAAAATGTGAATTTACCATTCTGTGAGTTGGAGGTAGCAAACCAACCTCAAATCATGTTATTGTTCGTCTGCATCAGCTAGAATAAGGTCAAGCGCTAGTGATCCGAGAAAAATTGTATGACATGTAGCACAGGATATTACCTCCCACATAAATATCAGCTACTTTCGTAACACTACTCACAATCGCTCTATGATATCTTGCAACACTCTTGAGATATTTAGTTGACACCATGATGATATCAATAAAATTTATATCATGAAGTTGCTACATACTGCAGCGTGGTATAAATTTTGGTTAGGCCCCATTTTATTTTTTTCATTTTTTTTCTCTTGTAGATTCAGTAGTTCCGTTATTATGGTTGCAATTGAAAAACCACTTTTGGGATCTCTGTGGAGCACTGAAAGAATGATGGAATGAGTTATGGTGAAATGTTTGAAGGCTAGTTCTGTATCGTTATGCTAGTAGTAAAAACGCAGGAATGAACTGGTTTGCAAGTGACCATATGCTGTAGAGTAGTGTACTTGGCACATTCATTTTGGAGGACAGTGGCATTAACAGGGATAACATGGGTGGTCTGAGCCCTCCTGTGTCTGATGGAGCAATTGGCCCTTCACTGAGTGAATGTCGGCATGGTTCAAGGCTCAAGGGTGTCAATCCGGATCAAGCTCAATAAGGATTCCAGTCCAAATTCCGTGACTGCATCATTGTAGGTATTCACTTCAGCAGCCTAGCATCCACCTTGTCTAGTAGCATGGATCATCCTACTCAATAGGGCTGTCAGAGCATTGGGTGATATAACACTCTAAAATGTAGCAATTTTTTACTCCCTCTGTCCCATAATGACTTTCTCATAGGTTCTCTCAAATCTACCTCTGCAAGTAGATTTGAGAGAACCTATGAGAAAGTCATTATGGAACAGAGGGAGTAATATTTTAGCATAATTTTACTTGTGGAGAAGAGGCACAATGTGAGTTAGGATGTAAATTTTTTTTCTTAGGTTTTATGCATTATGGACTTTGGGGGTTTTGGTGCATGTCAAAGAAGACTAAGTTAGGTAATTTTATATATAAAATTACACCAAAAAGTCAAGTGTAGCATGTTGAAAACAATATTTTTATTAAGTTGAATACATAAAAGTGCTAAATCTTACTCCCTCCGTCTCACTAAAAGAGCATGATTTCCTAATAATAGGAGATTTAAGGGCAGTTATAAATTTAGAAACAAGTCGGACAACTTTAGAAATAAATTTCCAAATTTAGAAACAAGTTACCAAAATTAGAAGTAAGTTGGTCAAATTTAGAAAAAAATGGCCAAATTTAGAAACCACTCTCTTATTTTGAGACAGATTATTTTACCAAACCATGCTGTATTTCTTTCAATAAAGTCCCAATCCAAACGATCAAAGTAAAGATTGATGTCCATATTTTCGCTGAAAAAAAAGAAACAACCTAAAGTGATATTTTTTCTAACTTTTATGAAAGAAAGAAGAAGTTTTTTTAGTACATTGCCCAAAACGGTGAGAAAATTTTGATATTTTGTGGAGTGAACATCATACATTCAAAGTCGTTTTTTTTAGAAACCTCAAAGATGACATCATGAAGTATTTTTAGAAATATTTTTAGAGATATGTTATGTATTTAGCATGGCCGCCAGAATTGCCCATTTAACAGCTTTTTCCACTTCGGGTACCATAAGTATTTTTATAAATGTCCAATTGGAAAAAAAAAATAGATTCCCTCAAAGTTCTTGTTATGGCCTACATTCACAAAAAGTTTCAAAAAATCTCGACTTCAATTGAGGTCACAAGGTACATGCCCAAATTCTAAAAAAGCCCATTCTAGGACAATGGTCCTTTAGGGGTTAACAAATGTGAAATTTCTATGATATCTATAAGATCATGGTAGACAATGCCTTCTTCAAGACTAAGGAAGTAGCACCACAAATTGCTACTTTTGGAGCAGTTTTATTGTTTAAATGACAGAATTGGAATGAAAAAAATACACAAAAATTGGGCAATCATAGAAAATATGGACCAAGAAATATTCAATTTTTTGGAATTCTGTGTATGTTTTGTGAATTTTCAAAGGTCTAAAAACTAAAGTTTTAGTAATTGATTTTATAATGGTATTAAAACCATTTTGAAAATGGTCAAAAACAAGTAAAAACTGTGTTGATTTGAAATACTCAATATTGATTTGAGCTATTTCCATGTTGTTACTTGTTACTCCCATTTATTAGTGCATCTAGGGCTCAGCAATTGGTCCTACATAATTACCAATGCTTCTACATTACCTACTCAGTTACATTCCAAGCACTTGATCTAAAGTAATGTCCAACAGTACTTGCTTCACCTGCCCTCCACATCATTATAACATTCTTTAGTAGTTAGTAGAGGTCATTCTTCTTTCATTATCATGATAGATAAGGTATACACACGTATCACCGATAACTTAAGCATTTCAGCATAGTAAATATTGGGTTTTCAATAAGGAGTTATTTTTCGTGCGTAGTATCATAAGGTTCATGAAGAATGAGCATTTTTCCAAAATTAATTCAATAAAATTCAAATTACTACAAATTTTTTTGTCCAAAAGTTAGGTTTACCCATAACCAACATATAGGTTTATCAATGACCGATAACAACAAGAGTAATGAACAACAACATGTCCATAACACTCACAAAGGCATTCTATTGGAGGATGCATCCTAAATCTACTGTTCATCAATTATCGGTTACTGGTTTTGCATTGCTCTGTAATGGGGAAGCCTACGAATCACTCATGGTTCATTAACCCTCATGGGTGTGTATACCTTAGTTTTGTTGGAATGGGAAACATCAATTCTTTCACGTAGTGAAGGTCATCCTTCTTTCCCTATTATAATAGATAATTTTGTTGAAATAGAAGATATTAATTTATTAATTGTGTAATCCGTGGCAACAAATTAAAACAATTATTTAACCAAAGCTTGATTCATCAATGAAGCTTGAGTTCATTGATTGAACAGTGAAATCAAGTTATCCCAATAAACATGATGTCAACAAAATGCCATAGTTTATGACTTGATTATTTTTCTTTTAACCCCTAAACGGCCAAGGGTGTTTTTCATCAAAACTGCCTCAAAACAGCCCTTCTTCAAAGCAAGGTGGATTTTGCAAAGTTGGGGTCTTTTTTAGTACATCTAACCGTAAGATCTTGTAGCTAACTTCTATGTCTACATGTCCACCAAATCTTACACACTCATTCCTCACCAATTGCAAGATCATAACGTTCAAAGTTGAAAAACAAGTTTTTTTTCCCTACGCAAAAAGGGATCAGCAGAGTTTTGAAGGCCCAAAAAACCATTTTTTTGCATTATGGAATTTGGGAGTGTTGATGCACGTCAAAGAAGACTAAGTAAGCTAATTGCGTTAAAAGATTTATATTCAAAAACTGTGGAAGGTTGCCAAAACAATCATTTTCCGCTAGCGGGTATACTGAAATTCACAAACAAAGGCCATTTTTTGACAATAAAAATAGCATATGAAAAAAATTTGGATTGAAAATCCGAACGGTGGGAACATGCTCTACTACCTTATCTATACATAGAAAATTTTATTTTTAAAAAATATTAAAATCTCAATTTTTGGTGGAATTTCAAAGTTTCATCTTTAGGCAGATTTGGGCAGATTTGGGCAGTTTTGGGCAGAAATTGCTGCATTCACAGTGGCTGAGAGCCTGCCCGTGGAAGGGCGTTTTATGCTCAGAGGAGCATAAATTTTTCTCACTTCATCCAAAAAAAATAAAAAAAAATATCCCCATAAATCTCTTGAAAAAAATTTTTACGACAAAAAATTTCAAAAAATTTCAAGTAAATTTGAATTTTTAGGAACCTGCCCAAATTTCAAAAAAGCCCATTCTAGGACAATGGCCGTTTAGGGGTTCATGAAACTATTATCTAAGCTTCACTTCTACTTGCAATCAAAGCTACTTACATTAAGTGAAGTAAGAAAATAAAAGAGTTGGACCTCTTTATTTAAAGGTGACTAGTTATCATACTCTAGAATATTATACCGACACTTTTAAAGAATTTTGGTAAGACTAGAATTAACCAATGTGGCAACCTTAAAATTGCATAGAATGGACATGTCTTGCTTCAAGTTGTTTGCTTGGGATATTCTTTTCTTTCTTTGTTTGCAAGGGTCTCAACAAAGACTTACCAAGTTCAGTTATCAAAATAAAAACAAAAATTGACTATTTTATACTCAAATCAATGAACTCAGCAACTTTGAAATTGCACACTACTGGTCTAGCGAAACATTGTTGCCATTGATAAATTGCCTTCCAGATTCCTAACTGCATGAGTGGTTTTGCAATTTCCAATCGACAATTTAGAGGATAATGCGAGGCAACCAGGAGTAACACAATATAGGAGCTTGTAAGGTCAACATGTATCTGCAATTTGAGAAAATATATTAGTCATCCCTCATCATATATTATATTTTTGTTTGCTACAGTATGTCCCAAACAAAAGTCTTAATGATACAGCACCAATGCCAACCATACTTCAAAATTCTACAATAATGTTATTTTACCACCTTTAAGTCATAGAAGATCCTTTTAATGCATCCACCTAGACAGTGGCAACTAAGTAGCCTCCATATCTATACATTTTCAGGTGTTTCACTACAGGCTGAAAGTTTCCCGGACTACCTCATTTCATACCTTCAAACATCACTGAAGTTGGCATGGATTACACACGGGAAATCAGTACTTGGAGTACACCTTCAGGGCAAACTTGGATTCATTATCATAAGCTTGAATCAACTGTATTTATAAATACAGATTTGAGAGTCCAATCCGCAGGTTGTTAGACAGAAGTACACAAACCGAAGCAGTTCTCTTTTTCAGGAGCTTCTGTTTTTCGGAGGAGGTTACTCCAAGCTGCCTGCCATATTCAACAATTAGGAATTAGATGTCTGATATATCATGAAAGATATCGGTTACCCAAAGTATTAAATCTGCTATGATCTCTAACTGGAGGCAGTATGTTACTGTAGAAGCTCCGCGTGGCAATGCGATATCAGAGGAGGATTACAACAGATAATTAGAGCAGCTTTGCTCACCAATAGGTACTGTTGATGATATGATAAAATTGCCGAGACTCTCAGTGTTGGCTTCGTGTTCCAAATATTGCATAGAACAGTTGCGAGCACCACAGAAAAATTGAAGATGGAAATGGTTTCCTTATCAATTGCATGCTGATCTCATTCTCATGGCCGTCCTGCAGAAGAGGAACCTTCTCACTTCTGTCAGATTGCAGAAGGATACTCTTCGTGCTTCTTTCCTGTATCCACGAAGAAGTCTAACATTGTCACTCAAGCAAGGCTAAACTAGAAAAATCCTTTACTACATCATTCATCTGGTATTCTATGCTTGTCAATAGCAAAATCACTTGAACATTACCGAGAATCAAGTTATCAATTCCATCTCCAAACCATGTCAATCTTTTCACATTTTGAGGACATTAGACATGTAAAAGTTGCACATTAACATATACTCACCTTACTGTAATCATGTTTTTGTCCAAATTTGCCTGCACCATGTCCACCTCTCAACTTGATATCAAATTCCTGTTGCAGCTCATCACAAGGGATTGACGATTTCCCTGCGCAAAGATCTAAGTCTCCACCAGTGGTAAGACTTGTCTCCGGACGACTGACACTCATCGGAGACCTCTCCATGTCAGGATGAGGCAGAGGTGCGCTATCCAAGTTGAAATGAACTCGTTCGATGCATTCGTCCGTTGAAGTGACGGTGAAATCCTTGCCGCTGTAACACAATGGGTCAGTTTCTTCAGCCAGTGTCACCCCTGAATTGTAATTAGATAATCCTTCATGCGAGAGAGAACTTGTTGCAAGTGGAGTATTCTTTTCCACAGGATTAACGCCGTCTGCAGAAGAGTCCTTCTCCTGAACCGCATTTAGCGTTGTATCGAGCCACTCGTGCCCCTTGACTTTCTCTTCGCTTGTGAGTATCAGCTGCCCTTCTGCTGCTTCAATCACGTCAGTAACATTTCTAGATGATGCTGCTGGTATGTCATTTTTCTGTTCACGAATGCCTGAAGGTTGTGTTGGTGCATCCTCCTGTTCAACAACTGGTGCATTCGATTCTAGTGCAGGAATAGACTCGCGTGGTTCCTCTTGAAGAGTTTCACTTGCTGGAGCATCGTGCTCAACCCTAGCGTTTCCAGAATCGCTCGACTCATGCTTCTGCGTTGATGCTGCCGCAGTGACATCCTCCTCATGGGTACCAGAATGAGCGTCTAAGAATGAATTGATTTCAAGTCCGTGCGCGTCGCCTACCAGATTAAAGGCTGCATCATCTTCCAGAGAATATGATGAGATTAGACTAGTCTCTTCACCAGGTGTTGCCGAGAGATCTGAGTCTTTTCCAAGTGGTGCGTTGCTTTCCAACGAGGAATCCAAAGAGCTCCTTCGGCCATGCGCGCTCTCCCACGAGGAATACCCAACTCGTCCCAGCTTGCTTCCTGTACTCGTGCGTGGGGAATGAAACCTCTCACCCTGAGGAGCAAACCTTGAAGCAGGCTCACTGGACACGCTCTGAGCGTCGTCGGCATCCGAGTCTTCCCACATACCATGATGTCCGGCGTCTGTAGCAATCTCTGAGACACTTCGGAAGCTGTGTGAGCCTAGATCACTATGCGTTCCGGCTGTGGCAGCAACACTTGCTTCACCTTCAGATGCGCGAGGACTGCTTGCAGCGCCCTCAGAATGGGCCGCACTTGGGTTTGTACTCTGCCCCTTTCGTAACGCTTCATTGCTCTTGACACCTGATGTGCGCTCACCAGGGCGCTTGACTGGCACCGAGGTGCTCTTGATGTTCTTCTTCGGAGCACCGATCGCAGCACTGCCGCGGGGTTTTACAGGCGACCCACGATCGATTTGTTGGGGCCGAGTCGCCTGAGCTTGCTTGCCGATCGGAGCAGACGCCACATTATTGCGGCCCTTGACAGGAGAGCCATCGCCTTGCTGAGGTGGTCGTGCCCTTTCCTGCGCTTGCAACTTGCCGATTGTAGTCATCGTATTCACCTTCTTGCGCAGAAGATCCGATCTCTGTGCTGGTGGCGCAGTTGACTTCGTCGTGGTCGGTTTGCGGGGCAGTGCTCCTGGACTTGGCGAGAGTTGATCCTTCCTTGGAGTCCTTGGACTTGGTTCGGGTGAATTATTCCGGGAGCGATCATCCTGAGTCCGAAAACAGCAAATTGCATCACAAGGGCTTGACCGAGACCACCATTGAATCGGAAGCCTAAGGAAATGCTAAATGCGCTGCTGTCGAATATGCCAATTGAAGGTAATTTACATTCTTATTCTTCAGTTCTAAATTTCAAATTTCTACACCACTCATCATGGCTATGTGCGATGTCGAGAATTGAGAAACGTGAGTATGAAGTGAAAGAGGATTGACAGAAAGGGCGAGAGTATGTTTGTTCTCTTACCTCGAGGACAAGTGGACGTAGGCTCCGCCCTTGGGTGGTCGTTGCCGGCGATGGCAAAGAAGGTCGTTCTGCAGATTTTCCTTTGGCATTTGGTGAGCTGAATGGGGAATCAGCACTAGTCCGATTACTAGTCTGATTACGTGCCTTTGGGGAGCTGACTGGGGAATTAGAGTTAATCTGAGTACTGCGTGCCTTCGGTGTGACCCTGTTCCAGAACCAAAGTCATCACACAAATTAGCCCACGTATTTTAGAATGCACGTCGCAGCTCGAAAGTACTTCTTTCAGGTGGTCAATCATAACAGTATAGAGAAATTACGCCTGCTACTATGAAAGGTAGATTTCTATATGATGGCAAGGAGTATTGAATTCTCAAGTAATACCTGGGTGGATCGGATGCTGGAGGGTGCAATTTGTTTTGCAGCAAACGGACGAGGTCATCATGCTGTAACAGTCCACAAGAAACAAAGTGGATTCAGCCCAGTTGTTTACAGAGAAGTCTTAGAGGGGGATGGAGATTCCTTTTATCAACAATTCTGTGCGAGTTGCAATTGGAACGCCGGTGGTCAATGATAGTGGCATCACACAACCCTCACTAGTCCTTATGATCTACAGTTTCCCATCCTCTTCTAGGAATCTACAGCTTGACAAACATCTCAAAAACTTAAACGATGGCAATAATCTCCACCAAACTAAACACAAAAGGCGCTGCGCTGGGACGTGATCGATGAGCAAACCTAACTTGATAGCACAACTACAACATGAAATTTCAATCAAGGAATTAGTGAAACTCTACCTTGATACCCGCCGTGCGAATGTTATGGTCAGCACACAGTTGCAGAAGCTCCTTCCTCGACAACTTCTGCACATCAACGTCCTCCATCTCTCCTAATTCCGCTACTTCTACATCAAATCTAGTGCTGCTAACGCCCAACTTATGCTACACCAGGTTCATGCCGCCACCCCGTCCGCCTCATCACGCCATAGCTTGCAATACGCAAAGCTCCTCCTGATCCACCCCTCCTACAAACAAACAACCAACATATTCTACCATAGTTTTTCCTGCACCTGCATCCTGTAAGCTTAACAATAGAACCCGAAGGAGCTAGCCAGGAGCAAGTCATGAGGACAATGCCAAGCTGCCGATTAGCTTCAAGGACTTTGTCAATGCACTTTGATAAATTCAGCTGCGTCCCTCGAATTCCCTTTCAGCGACTTCATCACTCCGGGCACACATTGAATATCATCACATTAAAATACACTTCTCTATCCATCTCGTGGGCTGTGAAGTCTTACTCCAAATGTCTTCAATATCCTAAATCAACCCAATTTCATTGCTTTCCCATGAATCTTCGATGTCAAGGCCGGCCCTGTTTCCATCTCTTGCAATATATTCAATGCAAAGAAATCCACGGATATGACGTTGTACTATATCATAAAAGTACATTCACTGAGTTCTATGCAGAGTGTGCAGACCAAGTCTTGAGGGGGGAAAATTATCTTGATAGACATGCAAGTTAAAGTAGTACTGTGTGGATCATTACCAATTTGACAACACTTTCATTGGT
The DNA here is from genome assembly GCA_014871385.1 of Ceratodon purpureus. Taxonomy (NCBI): domain Eukaryota; kingdom Viridiplantae; phylum Streptophyta; class Bryopsida; order Pseudoditrichales; family Ditrichaceae; genus Ceratodon; species Ceratodon purpureus. Next base: position 16,357,884 of record CM026422.1, on the reverse strand, counting down.
AAAGGATTGATAGTTGGTAAGTCTAGTACAATTCTGCAGTTACATAGAAAATCATGCTCCATTCGTGCCCTCATGCATCTGATGGGCAAGAGCCAACGAGAATCTACTGTTATTCCCAAAATTTGAAGCTTGGTTTTGTGTGAAGTTAATTTTTTTGTAACTTTGAAGCTTATAAATTGTAAATGTAACTGGCTGCCTGTCTGAGATTGGTAGCTGGCCTGGTCCTCCTTGAATTTAGTGGAATGAGTCTGATGTGGTCTTGCAAGCAGCTAGCATGCGTTTGGACACAGCTTATGAATTCTTCACAACCTAGGAGCTCCAATAAGGCCCCACTGCCATACTTGAATTGTGATACTTGATGTTGTTATAACACTAGAGCCTGATCAGGCGTGTTCGCAGCCTGGGTCTTGTTGTTCAGGGAAGCTTGTCTGTATTCCGACTTACTATTAACCCCGGTGTTTCTCATTGTTTATAATTTCTAGTCTTGTGATATTTGTCATCAATAAAAACTTTGCAATAAAAAGAAAACCTCAGTGCACTTTCGAGAACAATGAGGATTTCAAGGTACTGTTCGCTGAGGTGGGAATCGTAGCATCTTCGGGCGAAGATTCGGGATCCGGCGCTCTTCGGATACCATCCGTTAGCGCTTGATACCCGGAACCGCCGGGTATGTCGTTGTAGTATAGTGGTAAGTAGGAGAAGAGGGAGAGGGGGCTCCAAGAAGCCGCACAGGCGGGAAGGCAGTTTTGTTCAGTTTTTTCGATCTTTGTGCAGCTTTTGTGAAGCAGTGTGTCCCGATTTACTCTCTTTCTCCCTCCCCACCACCGTTGGGTTGGGAAGAAGTTGTTTATACTCTTTTTCCCGTTCAATTCTGGGTATTAGGATATTCTTGGTCATGGAGAGAGGTAAGGAGGTCCTTGTAGATGTAGTTATGTCGGACACTGTACTTAATACGGAGGAGTTAGTACAGGATAGACAGGCGGCAACTGCGGCACCTTCTCTTTCTTCACGCAAGGGTTTCTTGGTACCTGGCGTTGTGGAACCCAACCGGACGCCAGCGCATACTGTCGGGGAAGAATCTCTCTTCCACGACAATGCAGCACAGTCAACCGGAGGTGGGGAGGCGTTACTACTCCAACTATCAGAGGAAGAACTCGGTGTTTTCAAGAAGGCGCGGGATGCCGTTGCCGATTACACGGTGCTGGGTTTTCTTCCCCTCAAACGGCCAGGTCATAGCGCTTTGCATGATTGGGCAACGGCCAAGCTTCACAGGTCGTTCCGTTCCTGCTCTCTCTTAGGGGGTGGTCATTTCGAGATTACGTTTACTCAGAAGGAGGGTGTGCAAGATGCCCTATCTCACGTATTCTTGTTTGAAGGAACTGAAGTCTTGTTTACTAACTGGGATCCTCTGTTCTCGGCCGATTCGGTCGATTCGACTAATTACCGTCAGTTCCCAGTTTGGCTTCAGTTTCTTGGCTTGAATGGTTATTTGAAGAAAGAGGACTGCATCAAGATTATAGCCAGTAAATTAGGCCGAGTCTTGTTCGTAGAGAAATCTTCTTCCTACGTCAATAAGGCCGCAGGTCCAAGGGTGAAGGTCCTTGTCCCGGATTTTACCAAGATTCCGGAGAAGGTGAAGATGCCGGGTCCTACCCCTGGATCGTTTCTTGAGCATAAGGTCTTGGTCACTGGTCATCCGTGCTATTGCACAGCCTGTGAGAAGCTGGGTCATATTCTCAAGAACTGCCCCACAGTTCCTCACCAGGCTCCCAAGACTAGAGACACGACGGATCCTATCCGCCCGGACTCTGATGGGTGGAAGACGGTGAGTAGAAGGAAAGGTGGATCCCACAGGGGGAACCACCAGCATGACAGGGCACCTTTCAAGGGAAAGAACCAGTCCGATGGAAGACCGTCCAGGGACCAGCCTCCTGCAGATAGGAGGACCAAATCGAAGAAGTCTGCCCCCTCCGACAGTGGAGCGAAGCAGGCTTCTGTTCAACAGAAGGGTTCTCGGAAGCACCATCCACCACCCCCTGAGCAGGGGTCCCCGCAGAAGAGTAACCCCAGGCCACGCAGGAAGTCTCAAGAGAAGGAGACCTCTCACGGCGATTCTTTGCCACCGCTGGGAGGCCACATTGGTGTTGAAGTTACTGAACTTCCTCCCACACAGGAGCCAGCCAAGACTGGACCGATAGCAACCCCGGCTATGGAGGAACTCCCTTCTGGTCAGGATATATCCATGCCGGATTTGGGGGAGGAGGTTTTGCCCCCAGCCCCTGCTATCCCCGAGGGTTCCTCGATCCCAGCCACCCTGCAGAAGAAGACCACACCGGCCATATTCTTTGGCTCCATACCTTCCGGAGATATTCCCAAGACACCCGTGAAGTTTAAGGAGCGACCGAAGGCAGGAGCTACCATCAGTCCAAACACAGAAGGCCTGGAACAGGCTTCAGGTGATACATGTCACTTGGATTCTTCCCCTAAGGCGACCCCCAAGAGGGGTAATGACTTTGAGTTTCTCTGGCACTCCAGGACCCCCACCCAGGAACGAGTGGAAAAAGGAAACGCTGAGGCGCCCTCTTTTGTGGCCACCAAGCGGAACCACAGATCTTCCCTCATTCCGGGTTCATTCTGGGATGCCCTTGGCTTCCAGGCACCTCGTACTCCGGAGAAGAGATGCAGAGTTTTCCCGATCATAGTCACAGCATCAGATGATGCCTGTGACCATGGGAAATTTCTGGTCCTTTCAGATATTGATCAGAAGGATCGGAAACCTGTGGCATTTCGGCAACTGACAGTGTTAGAAGGTCAGGCCGAATGGGTTGACAAGATAGCTCGCTTGCACTTAGTAAACGAGGCTTCCCTGGCCGTTAGATCGGTCGTTGTCAACACACACAACCAACATAATCCCATGCGGACTTGGGACAATGCAGATTGGTTGTATCACTGGGTTCACTCTGAATCCGGCACTGCTCACTGCGTCTGTCTGGTGATGATCCCGATCAAAAACAGACGGATCCCTCTGGTTAAGAAGGATCGGCATATCTGGGTTCCCTTGAGCTCCTACTTCAAGGATAAGATTACCCTGAAGACAGATGACCTAGGCTCTGTAACCCATCTCCCAGACCTTCCACGAGAGGAGCTCTTAGCTCTTCTGGGCAACCATCTCCTAGATGATGCCCCATCCCCATCTCGTCCAGTGCTGAAGAAGCAGAGGCCAGCTCTGGATAGGGAGAACCAGCTTGGAGTTCGAGACGACCTTGATGAAGAACGCACAGGGCTACCTGTGTCAGACACAACCACATTTGTTGCGGAATGACTGTACATCAGCTGTGTTTAGCGACCCTGAATGCGAGAAGTCTCGGGAAGGGCATTCAGGGGGTCAGGAAGAGATGCGAGATTAGGGACTTCTTCCGCAAGGCGGAGCCCCAACCAGGCATAATCCTCATCCAAGAACATCACTTGGGGGCGGACGATTGCATGGAGCTTACTTATCAGCTCCAATTCAAAGGAGGTGCCAGCCTTTGGAATAACGCACTTTACGATGCCGTCTCTGACAAGTTTTCAGCGGGTACAGGGATATCCGTCTCTAGGGAGCTTGCGGAGCGGATCCTCGAGCATGGTGTCATTGTGGAGGGGCGAGCTCAGTATGTCATACTCGACATCAATGGCACCAGGGTAGGCATTCTCAATGTCTACGCCCCGAACTTCACCGGGACCAGAGCTCATTTTTGGAATACCATCGCCCAGTTCGCTCTACCTCCGGTGGAAGATTGGATCGTGAGTGGCGATTTCAATATGACTGAACTTGGCTCGGACAGAAGTCAAGGTTTTGACGCTAAAAACATGGGACCAAGGGAGCAAAGTGCCTGGGCTAGACTCACACTGGCCCTTGGTATCTCGGATGTTTTCTACTGCGATGAATACCGCAGGATAGGGTGTAAGCAATTCACCTGGAACAGGGAAAGGCCCACCCCTTGTTGGGCAAGATTGGACAGATTTTATGTCACCCCACAATTGCAGAATCGTGGTGGGAAACATGGTATCTGGCCAAATCTTCGCCATATCTCGGACCACTCGGCGGCTTTTCTTCAGGTTCCCTTCACACCGATTAGACGCCATGGTCACAGCACCTTCAACCGAGGTTTGGTTTATAACACTCAGGCTCAGGACAAGTTTGTGGACTCCTGGAAGGATGCTATGCGTTGGCCTGAAGACCTCACCAGAGGACAGAAGACGGAAGTGGCCCTTGAACAGATTCGGAGGATCAGTTGTACGATTTCAAGGAACAACAAGAAGCAAGCCAAGGTTATCCACAGGGAGCAATTCTCTGAGGTAGAAGAAGCGGAGTCGCTGCTTCAGAATGACTGGGGCGATTTAGACGCCTGGGAACGTCTGAATGCTGCTCAAGCACGATTGGAGGAATTTCGTCTTGCCAAACTGGAAAAGACCAGAAATGATCTGGCAGCGAAATGGATAACCGTTGGAGACAGATGTTCTCGGGAGTTTTTCGAGTTTCACAAGGACAGAAACAAGAAAACCAACATTGTAGAGCTCATGGACGGCTCACGGGCCCTCAGGACGGAAGAGGAGATCGCCACTTATCTTCAGAGCTACTACCAGAGTCTCTATACCTTGGACCAGCAGGTCGAAGATAACAAGACTGGCCGTGACCTCTGTTTACAGAGTGTCCCCAGAATTGTTTCAGAGGATATGAATGACGATCTTACAAGACCGATTCAAGCCTCCGAAGTGGAGGAGGCGCTGAAGGATCTCCCGAAGCACAAGGCCCCGGGGCCTGACTCCATTCCCACTGAACTCCTTCAGGAGCTCTGGACTGAAATAGACGAGGACTGTACAGCATTACTCAACGAGACATTTCAGTCCGGTGAGCTCCACCCCCAATTGAATGATGGCCTGATAAGCCTGATTCCGAAAGGCGGGACGATGACGTTAGCAAAGAACTTCCGGCCTATCACTGTTTTAGGCGCCATCTACAAATTACACGCCAAGGTTATTGCTAACAGATTGCAACCACTGTTGCCGAAGCTTATTCGGCCTACTCAAACGGGCTTTGTAAAGGGCCGCTTCATTCTTGACAACGTGCTCCTAGCATTTGAGTCAATAGAGTATGCGAGAGAGTCCAAACAGCCACTGGTCATCATGCTTCTCGACTTTGAGAAGGCATATGACCGTGTGAACTGGACCTTCCTCTCAGAGACCATGAGGAGAATGGGGTTCTCCGACGAGTGGATTAAGTGGACAGAATCCCTTTACAAGAATGCCACCACGTCGGTTCTTGTGAATGGCAAGAGAACTCGGAAGTTTAAAATTGAGAGGTCCGTGAGACAAGGGTGCCCCCTGGCACCCTATCTCTATCTTTTCATTTCCGATGTCTTGAGCTACATGATTAATGACCCATCCTACGGTATAGAGGGCTTCAGATTACCGGATGGTACAGTAATCAGGGATCAATGCTTCGCTGACGATACAGCATTGTACCTGCTCGGCACCAAAGAGAATATGGAAAGGGTTTTCAAGGTATTGGAACTCTTCTGTGGAGCGTCTGGCGCTAAACTCAACTGGGACAAGTCCCGGGCTATATGGGTAGCTGATCAGGAACGGACCTGGCAGTGGGGTGAGGACAAAGGTCTCATCTGGCTAACCGAGGGAGAAGCAACCAAGTATCTGGGCTTCCCCTTCGGAGTCAATCTTTCCCAGAAAGATATCGATGCTGCTGTTTTGCACAACATTAGATCCAAGATGGCTGCCTGGGCTGGCAAGAGGCTTTCCTTAGCTGCAAGGGTCCTCGTCTCCAATCAGATCATCTTGGCGAGCATCTGGTATCTGGCGTCCTGTTCTCATATAGACGACAGCGTCTTCTTGAAGATTAGGACGATTATCAGAAACTTCATTTGGAGTGGCTCCCCTGACGGCAATCCTCGGGCGAAGGTAGCGTGGGATACAGCAGTTATCCCTACGGTTAAGGGCGGAATTAAAATTTTTGACCCTTTGGCTCAGTCCAGAGCTCTCCTGGCCAAGATGATCCCGAGAGCAATGCTCCCAGGTTCGGAGCCCTGGAAGTCTTTGATCCGCTACCGGGTCTCTAGACTTCAACTTAGGAAAGATGGTGACTGGGGTGCGAGCCAGATGTGGCTCTGTACAGCCCATAGGATTAAGCCTGATGGCTCGAGACTATGGAAGGCCACATGGCAGGCCTGGTCCCATCTCATGACAGGCATTCAGAAACAAAAGGCGGCGTCGCATGACGAATTTCTACGCCAACCCCTTTTCTTGAATTCAGAGATACTTGCTGGTCCTAATCGTCCCTTTGGAGCGGAGCAGAACTCCCTTTATAGGAATTGGAGTGCCAAAGGACTCAACCGGATACAGGATATCTGGTCAGATCAGGATCGCCGTTATATCCGCATTGAGACTCTCTCTGCCAAGACGCGATCTCCATATGTTGTCCAGCTTCGGAACAACCTTATTAGAGAAATCCCCTGGGATCTCTCCGCACACACGCCACTGAAGGTGGGAGCTTGGCTCTCGGCCGACGACCCCAGACTGGCGACTGATTTACTTCTCCACTCTCAGTGGGCTGGTTACTTCTTTCACCTCACAGAATGGACAGGTTTATTCTGGAAAGCGGTGTTCTACTCTCAGGAGGGTTCTACCGAACACCTCTTGTGCGCATCCCCTGTGCCTCAGCGCCTTCCACAACTAATCCTATCTGAGGCAAGGGTGCTGCTCAAGAGCGATGAAGGGAAGGTTGTAGGTTTCAATCCTACCTCAGTCCCTGCAGGGTACTCTGTTTGGTCTTTCCGTCAAGGTCTCATCAGGGAACTCGAATTCGACCCCCGGGAGTGGACCTGGAAACGCCAAGGAGTTATGCCTGCTACAAACTTCTTCGATTATTCCACAAAAAGGGGCTACCGGATCATCATCCGGGAACAAGCTCGGCGCCTAGCGTGGGATAACGAGATGGAGGCCAGAGGGTACCCGCCTGCACAGCGCAAGGCCTACTTCTCACGGCTTTGGCACCAGTGGATCCCCCGCCGGATATCTGGGATGGTCTGGCTAACGGTCTCGGGGGGACTCCCCATCGGCGATTGGCGACGTCGAATTGGTCACAGCGGCGTTTGCAACCTCTGTAATGGAGGTCACCTGGAGACTCTTGAGCACGGCCTCTACCTGTGTGAGGCCGTGCAACCTGCTTGGGAGCGCCTTCGGGCAGTTAGAGCACTTGCTGGGCTTGACCCAGGAGTGTCAAACTGGGAGCTGGCATTGCACGGAGAGTTGAATCCCCCCAACACATCGAGGGGGAGACAACCTGAACAGGATTCACTCTGGGATGCCAGCAGGAGCTCTTGCACAATTGCCAAGAGAACCCCTTGGGATATTCTTCGCTTTTCCCTCTTGTACATGATCTGGTGTCAAAAACTAGAACATGACCTGAGGGCCGGGCATTTCCACATTGGTTATGCCCTCTACCGAGCGTGGAAGATCACAGTTCAGTCAGGCATGGCGGCCTGGCGTGAACTTCAGCGATTTAAAAAACAGAGAACTCCTCAAAAGCACTCAGCGATGGAGGCTCTGTTCATGACCATTTGGACTCAGGGTAATCTCCTCTGTTCAGGTGTTAATTCACCAGAATGGAAACCGGTACCTCACCCGGCTTTCCTTACGAGGGAGTTTGCCAACCGCTTTCACTCCTTTGAAGCTCCACTGGCCTCTCAGGATGAACCGGTTCCTCCCGACATCCAGCTTCGTGCTGAGACTGAAGCGGACGCTGTCCTCAGGGACATCATCATGAGGATGCAGGCCTCTCTCGACGAGGACACACCTCCGGCGGCTCCTGCTGCCTCGGATTACGACTCCGACTCCGACGATTTGAGCCTGCCCTTCGACCTACAGTCCCCAGCGGATTTGGCTGATTTGGCGAACTACTGGGCCCGCATTAGCTAGGTAGTTTGAGGGATTCCAGGGATGCCTGGTTCCTGACCCGAACTCTGGGTTCGAGTCTTTGTATTATTTTTTCTTTTTGGAGACCTGGACTTTGTGTCTGGGCCCGGCCCTTGCTGCTTAGCTTGGGCTTGTTGTTTTCCCTTTGAGGCTTGTCCCTCGGGGTTTGCTTCTTCCTCCTTTTTCTTCTCTTGCGGCTCTGCTTGAGATTGCTGGCACGTTGTTAGCTTCGAGGCTCTGTTCCTCGTGAGCCCTTCTGCTGTTGAAGGTCTTTCCGTTAGTTGCTACTCAGGTAGTGATTTTGCTAGCTTTCTGTTAGCTTCGAGGCTTTGTCCTCGTCTTTGGTCCCCCTGCAACAGTGTTGGGGTTCCTGTTTGTTGCTACTCAGGTTGTTTTCTTGGGTGGGCCCCTGGCCTCCCTTGCCGCCCCCTCTGGGGGCGTGACGGCCCTCTGGGCCTTGCCGGGTTCGCCCTGGTTGTTCTGTTTCTCTCTCTTTAACCCGAACTGGGATTTCAAAGTATAGTGGTAAGTATTCCCGCCTGTCACGCGGGTGACCCGGGTTCGATCCCCGGCAGCGGCGACACCCTTACACGGGTGATACCCTTGCACCGGTGGTCTAGTGGTAGAATAGTACCCTGCCACGGTACAGACCCGGGTTCGATTCCCGGCCGGTGCATCAATCCTACCCTTTCCTTTTTGCTTTCGTTGCTTGCTAGACTTGAATTGAAATCTAATCCCACAAATTTCGTTCCAAACGGACACCAATTGTAGGAGATACAACCCCTCAAAATTTCAATCATTTCAAGTGCCAAAATAACTTTCACAATGTGGCTCTTCACTTCATACACACACTCTCTCAAAACGATCCCCATCATGACATCACCTACATACTTACGCTTTCAAGTACTATCATACATATGAAAAGACCGACTAATGTTGCACGAGATTGCCGATGTTTGGTTGCTCTCTTCAAGAAAAACCTATATGGCCTAATAGTATATTGATACCCGACTACGATACAACCCCACATTCCATTCCTATCCGGTGTCCAAATCAACTCCTCTAATTGCTTTGAAACTAAAGCACCAACTAGCATGAACCGCTAAACATGCAAACAATGGAGTCTTGTCAAGCTTTGATGGCGTTGAGCGCACTCTCAAATGGACTACCCAAGCTCGCGGCCCTTTATGATGGGTTGTCCCTTATTGAATGGCCTCTTCGATGTTCTTTTCATCCACGGTGTATATTACATCGCAATTGTGGCCGGACTTGGTCACTACTCAAGATTTAAGGAATCAACTTGTAGAGTGCATTTGAAATTGCCGTGGTTTCTCAATGAAACGCTCCGCTCAATGGAGTAGATAGGTTTTGCAATCACAATCACTATCTTGTTGGAGTAGTTGTAAATTTAAATACACATACAACATTTATTGAAACAAATGTTGATTTCTTTGAAAAGAATCCAATGATGAATCTATACATAATGAATAGCATTAAATTGCATGTTAGGTTTTATGTACATGATCCGAATTGTTGTGGTTACTATGTTATGCTTGTTAAAGTTTAGAGGGTCATCCTTGAGACAAGTTTCTTTTATCCAATTTAAGATAAAGAAATTGCTTTATCCGCGTATGAATTAAATTCATATTCTATTTTGGCCTTTCTATATAGGCCAACCTAGAATGGCATGTTTCTTTTGTATGATTCCAATTAGGTTTTTAATATGTGGATGTTAAACAATGGACTTACAATGTATGCATCTTCTTAATATTCAACTTTGATGTATCTGCTTTTATTTACGTGATCTATTCTAGATGTTTATTCCTTTTTAATGGATAATAGTGGTGGGACCTTAAAAATAAGGCTATTAATCTCTCTCCCTACTCTCCGCTAACATGTCCCTTAATCACTTAAAACCCTTCACTACTCGGGACTGACCCACCCTACTCAGCTTTACTCTGGCGCAGCGGATATACAGAGAGTGTATTGTGTGGTAAGAGGATACAGCCAAGTCCTTACACCATATCCACGTTACTTCTCCCTGACTGAACTAACACTTTCACACAGGGACAATATAAGGGACTGACTAGAAAGCCACTCACAAGCAACTGCCTCAAAATGCAAGCCTTTACTAAATCACAGCCTCACACAAGCATTTCCTCAGTTACAAAATGTACTAAGGTTGAGACACCCATAGTCGACAGATGACCAGTAACCGATATATTCTAATTCCTAGATTATGAAAGAACAGATGTACCTCATTTGTATATATCGGTTATTGGTTCGGAAGTACTTTTCACTTTGAAAAATTGTACAAATTTCATTATTGGGAGATAATTCATGGAAAAATGCTCATTCTTCATGAACCTTATTTTCCTACGAACCAAAATTATCTCCTTGTCGATAACCCAAGCTTTGATATGCTGAAATGCTTTAAGTTGTCGGTTATAGGTGTTTGTACCTTAGCAATCACTAGGAGCTCGTCTTTCTCTTGACTACTCAGAGATATCAAAATACCTTCTAACCTTATATATTTTCCCCCTGATCATTACAAAGCCATCTACCTAGAAAAACAACCGCCAAATTAAAGTTGTTACTAACGAATCAGTTTTCTACTGTAACTAATTACTCTTAATTAACTAACCAATTGCAGTTGTGTCCCTCCACCGTGTACATGTCCAGATTAGCATTCTAAAATTCGAGTTGGACTTGCTTGACCAGCAAAATCCATGTCACAGTGGGTTATAGGTTATGGTTTATTCCTTTTTAATGGATTATGCTTTGATATGATTATGGTCTGTCATTTTCTTTGGAGTTTAATTGAAGGATTGTTTTTCCCGTTAGTCCTTCTTCAGCATAAATTTTCTTCTCAACGTAGATAGAGCCTTTTCTAAAATCACTAATTTAACCACTAAACGACAATGCACCCCCTGGGGGTGCAAATGGAGTTTGGGCATGTACATGCAACTTCAATTTGGATGGGTATTTTTTGAAATTTTAAATGGAGGTGTGCCGTTCTGAGAGCTCCGTGTGCATATTTTTATTTTTCAATTCCGACATCAGGATCAAAAGTTATGAAGGTTTAAGTGTCAAACGCTGCTCGTTGGGCAGCTGCTGAAATTTTCTTCGCCACTGTGAATGCAGCAAATTCTGCCCAAAACTGCCCAAAATTGTGAAAATCTCCAAAAATCTGCTCAAAGACAAAATTTTGAAATTCCACCAAAAATTAAGATTTTGATATTTTTCAAAAAAAAATTCTATGTATATAGAAGGTAGTAGAGCATGTTCCCACCGTTTGGATTTTCAATCCAATTTTTTTTCATATGCTATTTTTATTGTCCAGAAACGGCCTTTGTTTGTGAATTTCAGTATACCCCCTAGCGGAAAATGATTGTTTTGGCAACCTTCCACAACTTTTTTGAGTATAGATTTTTTTAATACAATTAGCTAACTCAGTCTTCTTTGACGTGCATCAATACCCCCAAAATCCATAATGAAAAAAAATGGTTTTTTGGGCCTTCAAAACTTCGCTGTTGCCTTTTTTGCGCAGGGAAAAATAACTTGTTTTTCAACTTTGAACGTTATGATCTTGGAGTTGGTGAAGAATGAGTGTGTGAGATTTGATGGACATGTAGACATAGATGTTAGCTACAAGATCTTACGGTTAGATGTACTAAAAAAGACCCCAAGTTTGCAAAATCCACCTTGCTTTGAAGAGGGGCTGTTTTGAGGCAGTTTTGATGAAAAATACCCTCAGAAATTTAGGGGTTAACCAAGAAGCTGCTCTAATATGGTCATGACTCTATCACCTTCTAGTAGTGCTATTAATGGGATCGCTTAACCATGAATATGTAGAGATGCCATTCTAAGTGCGGAATAGAATATGAGAAAATAGAATCATGCATAGTTATGAGGAATGGACAAATACAAACAATATAGTGAGGTAGAAAAGACTAGTGGAAGTATCATATACGATAGCGGAAATGTCAAAAGGTTAAATTCCGTTGTTTTAATAACATAGGGGCAAAAATAATGAATAGGTGTTAGGTAGTCATCGTTGTTTTACATATTCCATAGTAGAGGCGACTATGTATGTTAAGAAATGTTTAATTTCCAATTAAGCTTGATGTGCCTTCTTAGCTAGGGATGATAACTCAATTGACTGATAAGATCATTGAAAGAAAAATAGGGTTTCAAAGGGGCCATCTAAAACAGTCCGTAGTAGGTGAACCGCTGTCCAAACATTCTTCCCCATAAAAACCATTGATCCATGTTGATGCCCACTGACAACGACAGAGGCTACTGTGCTAGCAGTAAAGGTTCTGTTGGCAGCGCTGGCAGCGTCAATTTGCTGGACTCTCAGAACTTCATTGGTGTTAGCTAGATGGCACCATTGGTATCACCATCAAAAGTTGCAAAATGCATTCGTTGTGAGATGGTACCACAGGCTTAGACTTGGTTGTTCGATTTCATTTTGCTAATTTAGCACAGTTATTACGCTCGGTGAGAAGCAATTTGGGCTGTTTAAATGGCATATTGCCTACTTGAATAATCTGTCATAGCTTGTGGGTCCAATGTATGGCCATGTGACCAACTTCATTCTCTCTACAATAGTCTGAGAAGATTAATAAAATGTCAAAGAGAATAAATCTAAACAATAAAGAAAATAAAGAAAATTATAGAAACTTAATTATTCCAATGTTTCATTGCATTGAAAATCTGCTAATTGTTTTGAAACGATGTGTTTTGCAATGTGGACCCCACAAAAACATGAAAGTCAAGGTAATCATAATGAAACTGCTTCATTAACCCCTAAACGGCCATTGTCCTAGAATGGGTGTTTTTGAAATTTGGGCAGGTTCCTAAAAATTCAAATTTACTTGAAATTTTTTGAATTTTTTTGTGGTAAAAGGTCTTTTCAAGAGGTTTATGGGGATATTTTTTTTTATTTTTTTTGGATGAAGTGAGAAAAAGTTATACTCCTCTGAGCATAAAACGCCCTTCCACGGGCAGGCTCTCAGCCACTGTGAATGCAGCAATTTCTGCCCAAAACTGCCCAAAACTGCCCAAATCTGCCCAAATCTGCCTAAAGACGAAACTTTGAAATTCCACCAAAAATTGAGATTTTGATATTTTTTAAAAATAAAAATTTCTATTTGTAGATAAGGTAGTAGAGAATATTATCACCGTTCGGATTTTTAATCCAATTTTTTTTCATATGCTATTTTTATTGTCCAAAAACGGCCTTTGTTTGTGATTTTTATTACACCCCCTAGCGGAAAATGATTGTTTTGGCAACCTTCCACAACTTTTTTGAATACAATTTTTTTAACACAATTAGCTAACTCAGTCTTCTTTGACGTGCATCAAAACCCCCAAAATCCATAATGGAAAAAAATGGTTTTTTGGGCCTTCAAAACTCTGCTGATCCCTTTTTGCGCAGGGAAAAAAACTTGTTTTTCAATTTTGAACGTTATGATCTTGCAATTGGTGAGGAATGAGTGTGTAAGATTTGGTGGACATGTAGACATAGAAGTTAGCTACAAGATCTTACGGTTAGATGTACTAATTAAGACCTCAACTTTGCAAAATCCACCTTGCTTTGAAGAGGGGCTGGTTTCAGGCAGTTTTGATGAAAAACACCCTTGGCCGTTTAGGGGTTAATAGCATTCACGCTTTGTGGCAATAAGTACCACCATTTAGTGTTATTGGAACAAGATTGTGGAAGGATTGTTATTTGTAAAAATTCTTAATTTGTGTAGTTCAAAGAGTGAATAACAATGAGGCAATTTAATGATTTTTACAGATTCCTCACGAATTGCAATTCCTTATTATTTATAAAGTATTGTTATTTGGACATTGAAAGGCTTCTAGCAGTTTGTAAGTTCAAGTTCAAAAATTATTGGATGGTGGTGATTTTCAAAATGTAATCAAGTTCTTTCTCTAGTGATATTGTTATGGAATAATGAAAAAGTTAGAATGGATTGGATTTGATAATGCATCTCGCAAATGGAGTCAACTTCTATCTCATAAAACTCATATGTCTGATCTTTTTTTCAAACACCACCAAGACAAATTAAAAGCAACAGTTGCTCTAAAATGAAGCCATTTTTTTTTTTAAACAACCAGAGGTCTTTTGGTATGGGGTGTACTAGTTATGAGACGTTGCAATTGTAAAAGCATTATTGTAGGCAATCCTATAACTCATTGTTCGAAGACTATACGATCTTGCGATATTTGAGGCAATATAAAATCCGATTTATTTTAATGCATATATTTCTCAAAGTTCTCTAACTTTTTAAAAGTCATCTATAAGAAATGACATTCGCTCTAAAACATGCAATTAAAGAGTAATGGATACTTCACAAAAAACAATGGTGAAATGAATCCCATAAGCTTGTTAGAGCTCATCAACATAGTAACCACAACAATTCGGATCATGTACATAAAACCTAACATGCAATTTAATGCTATTCATTATGTATAGATTCATCATTGGATTCTTTTCAAAGAAATCAACATTTGTTTCAATAAATGTTGTATGTGTATTTAAATTTACAACTACTCCAACAAGATAGTGATTGTGATTGCAAAACCTATCTACTCCATTGAGCGGAGCGTTTCATTGAGAAACCACGGCAATTTCAAATGCACTCTACAAGTTGATTCCTTAAATCTTGAGTAGTGACCAAGTCCGGCCACAATTGCGATGTAATATACACCGTGGATGAAAAGAACATCGAAGAGGCCATTCAATAAGGGACAACCCATCATAAAGGGCCGCGAGCTTGGGTAGTCCATTTGAGAGTGCGCTCAACGCCATCAAAGCTTGACAAGACTCCATTGTTTGCATGTTTAGCGGTTCATGCTAGTTGGTGCTTTAGTTTCAAAGCAATTAGAGGAGTTGATTTGGACACCGGATAGGAATGGAATGTGGGGTTGTATCGTAGTCGGGTATCAATATACTATTAGGCCATATAGGTTTTTCTTGAAGAGAGCAACCAAACATCGGCAATCTCGTGCAACATTAGTCGGTCTTTTCATATGTATGATAGTACTTGAAAGCGTAAGTATGTAGGTGATGTCATGATGGGGATCGTTTTGAGAGAGTGTGTGTATGAAGTGAAGAGCCACATTGTGAAAGTTATTTTGGCACTTGAAATGATTGAAATTTTGAGGGGTTGTATCTCCTACAATTGGTGTCCGTTTGGAACGAAATTTGTGGGATTAGATTTCAATTCAAGTCTAGCAAGCAACGAAAGCAAAAAGGAAAGGGTAGGATTGATGCACCGGCCGGGAATCGAACCCGGGTCTGTACCGTGGCAGGGTACTATTCTACCACTAGACCACCGGTGCAAGGGTATCACCCGTGTAAGGGTGTCGCCGCTGCCGGGGATCGAACCCGGGTCACCCGCGTGACAGGCGGGAATACTTACCACTATACTACAACGACATACCCGGCGGTTCCGGGTATCAAGCGGTAACGGATGGTATCCGAAGAGCGCCGGATCCCGAATCTTCGCCCGAAGATGCTACGATTCCCACCTCAGCGAACAGTACCTTGAAATCCTCATTGTTCTCGAAAGTGCACTGAGGTTTTCTTTTTATTGCAAAGTTTTTATTGATGACAAATATCACAAGACTAGAAATTATAAACAATGAGAAACACCGGGGTTAATAGTAAGTCGGAATACAGACAAGCTTCCCTGAACAACAAGACCCAGGCTGCGAACACGCCTGATCAGGCTCTAGTGTTATAACAACATCAAGTATCACAATTCAAGTATGGCAGTGGGGCCTTATTGGAGCTCCTAGGTTGTGAAGAATTCATAAGCTGTGTCCAAACGCATGCTAGCTGCTTGCAAGACCACATCAGACTCATTCCACTAAATTCAAGGAGGACCAGGCCAGCTACCAATCTCAGACAGGCAGCCAGTTACATTTACAATTTATAAGCTTCAAAGTTACAAAAAAATTAACTTCACACAAAACCAAGCTTCAAATTTTGGGAATAACAGTAGATTCTCGTTGGCTCTTGCCCATCAGATGCATGAGGGCACGAATGGAGCATGATTTTCTATGTAACTGCAGAATTTGCAAGAATTATTGTTAATTTTGAAATCCGAAATAAATTTAACATCAAAAGACCTCGAGAGAGAATTGAAGTTGTGGGACGTCCCACCTTGTCCACGACCCTGTATTGAAGTGCATGAGGCAGCTTGTAACCAGCAAACAGCACACTTGGGTCACGGTGCAGTAACCTGGACCAAAACTCTGGACACACTGTTTTCTTTGATCTGGGGTTCTATCACGTTAATGCAGAGAAGGGAAGATTACCTATGATATCCGACATGACTGCGTCTCCAGTGATAAAAAAAAGCTAATTATGACTACGCTTGTATCCTGTACA
Organism: Ceratodon purpureus; assembly: GCA_014871385.1. NCBI lineage: Eukaryota > Viridiplantae > Streptophyta > Bryopsida > Pseudoditrichales > Ditrichaceae > Ceratodon > Ceratodon purpureus. Next base: position 16,341,506 of record CM026422.1, on the reverse strand, counting down.
TGGTCGATACTTAAGAAATTGCAGATTTTGTCCTGGTTACATTTCCTGTGACCCCTAATTTGTGTTTTTGTCTGTGAAGGGGTGAAAACACACAGCGAAGCTGCTGTGCAAATCTCTGTCCTAGAGGACGTTCTTAAAGCTGAGGTAATACTCCTGCATATTGTATTTCCAATATCCTGATCTTTCAAGAGCTAGAACGAGGCATAAGCGTGGGTTGTTGTTTAATGTTTATTCTTGGGACATGATAGTTATGTTTTTGAAAGATTTAACTAATGGTGTGAGAACAGGTCTTCACATTAAAAGATACTGGTAGAGAGGAAGTTGAGATTGTTGCACCTACTGCCAGCACTATTGAGCAGCTCTATGATGCACCAAATCTTGAGGCTATTGCACCGTATAAAGTGACGATGGAGGCTCTTCTTGCTAAAGTGAGTTTCTTTTTTTTGCTAGAGCTCTTCTTTGCTAAAGTGAGTTTGTATATTGTTGTATCCTTTCGTTCTAGAGTGTATCCAATGGTCATAGGGAAGATTCACAAAAAAAACGGTGCAATCTTTGCAAAACTTGTGATTTCGAGACGACAATGATATTTGAAACTTCCAACAGTAACCCTACACATGTTTCAGCTCATAACCCATTGCTGCTGGCCACATGGTAGTAATTCTGGCTGGTACATCTCGCTGATAGCTACAAACTCTTAAGAGGCAGCAGCAAGCGAAAATCCATCAAACGCACCCAGCGCTACCCAGCTTGGTACGAAAATTGTTGTACACGTAACCCACGATAAATTTTGAATCAATAAGACCTTGAATTTACAGTACATGCAGACTTAGCAAAAACACACAGTTGAATATATATTAAGTACAGGTACGCACAATGCGTCCACGGCTACAATTATTTCCCACACTAACATGGATGGATCGTAAGGACCCTCAAACTGGCCGCAAAGTCTACTCTCAATCGCCTACTCAACCCCTGGACTGCCTGGCGATTTCGTACAAGCCATCTGAGCGCTGCCTCCTATCATCCCTGCTGTAGCCTTTCATACGATCAACACCACACCACCCCCCACTGCACTGCACATGTAACCACCCTCCCCGCCCCGAGGTGCACTGTACTAAACACGTACAAGTATACGCGAGTGCACAGAAGGGGTGTTAATTTGAACAGTGCGGCCCTCTTACATATCAATACACATTTAGAACTGAAACTATTCACGCCCGTGATTCTCAAACATACATAATGTAGGGTGCACCACCGGGCCAGCCTCCAACTGACTCATTTCCCAGTTGGCTCACTTTTACGCGCAATATGACATAGGCAACGGGGCAACGTAAACGCAACGCCCACTGCAGCAGTTAGTAAGAAATCCGATGCAAGGTAAACCCCTTTCTGTGCACTGAAGTAGTTCGCTTCCACAGGGCAAGCCCAGAATCGCACAGGCGGCTGCCTTAACAGTGGTAAGCACCTGAGGCATAACGTCTTCGTCGTGTCGAACGCCAGCAGGATCATCGTCCAGCGTACGCGTAGCCTCAACGGAGGACGCCACCATCACCAGCACTATGAGGAGGACCGATGTTGTCCACACCACTGATTTTCCAATGCTCGCCATGATCGATGATCGCAGTGTACAACGTCACAAAGATGTGGACAAGCTAGATGTGCTCGACAGTCATGAGATGTACTGATCACACTTCCCTGAGCCTTCTCTTATACACTTGAGCCTTCTCTTATACACTTGAGCCGAGGAATCTGGGTATGTGACGTGTGTGCATGAGCGGAGGAAAGATGTTGCGGACCTTACCTACTCTAAGGAACAAACGGGATAACGTTGGGTACTTTAATTATTAATTATTTAAGGAACATATGGCGTGCGACGGTTCTGTGGAGCCGATCACAGCCTACAGCGGCCATTGCGAAGAAGTTAGTGAACACAAGTCTCGAAAGCCTTTGATTGCCCGAAGCCTTTGATTCCTTCAGAGCTATTTGTCAAAGCCTTTGATTCCTTCAGAGCTAATGACAAAGCCTTTGATTCCTTCAGAGCTAATGACAACGCCTTTGATTCCTTCGGAGCTAATGACAGAGATACATCAGGTGACGGACTGCAGAATGGTTGAGTCAGCATGTCATGCTTAGCTCGTGTTCTTAACTTCTTGACGGTGGAGTTAATTTTTATTTGAGTTCAGAATTTCGGCAGCCTCAAGTGCCCACCCTTGCAGGTGTCAGATTAAACTGTAAAGAGGGGTACGGAATGGTTAAGAGTTTTGATGAATTTTCATTAAAAAGTTAAACGATTTTTGGGAAGCTCTAGCATGTTTACAATTGAGCTGATTTTGAAATCACAAATTGCATTGGAATTGCAACGAAGTTTGCTTTTACTTCATAGTGCCGTGGTAGGATAGGAGGTTTGTTTATAAGTGATTCTAGAATTCGAAGATACCAGAATTGGAAATTCTAAGGATACAAAAATTGAAACATGATAAATTATTTAAATGCCATTCAATGTATATTTCAAAGCCATTAGAGCCTTTCTAAAAAAAAATATATATCACAAGAAAACAAGGAAATTTAATTTTTGAGAAACAATTTTTTTTTTTTTTTTGGTAAAAAAAAGTATTTATTTTTGAGGTGGACAAACATGATACTCCATTATAATAAGTAGAATAACAATCATATCAAATTAAATAGAAAATTGGATTTTTTTTATATACTACCTATCATTTCATAATAAACCTTTAGAAGATAATTAAAGATTTTTTCATAAATAACTAAATTCTCTTGATCATTTTTTACAAAAAATATCCCAAAAACTATCAATTTGAAGGAAAAGTGAATTAATCAGAACTAAATATTGTTTCTTTGCATCTCCAACCATAAGACTTCTCTCTATTTAATATAAGACTTCTAGAAAATCATGAATTAAATATTTCAATGAATATAACCGTTTGTATTTTGTCTCAAAGAAGTGTCTTAAGACATCTTTAAAACTACATCATGCGATATTTTTATATTTTTAAACTTTGTAATATCATACTAATATGATATGTTATAATTATACAATGATGATATTAATTTTCAAATGAATTTACTACCGGTATCTCATTTATTAATCATTATATTATTGTGATATTGATAAGTATTTTGTATAAGTATGTATATATGTTGGTGGCTTAGTAGAAGGATGACTAAGACTCGACTCCAATCACTATTAAAAAATATGGTTGATTAAAGTATTTTTATATTAAAGGCAAGAAGCCATGAAGAGAGAAATTTCAGGCAATGGGAGGCCAAAGAGCTTGATTTTACATCCATTTTATCAAGAGTTATGTCAAATAAGTTGTCTTAATTTGAATTGTTGCAATTAAAAGATAACTTTAGATATTTGAGTGTTTTAAATTGTGTCTAAAACATCACATAAAAACATCAAAATTTTAAGGCACTCTTTAACCTCTAAATGCATTGGCCACCGAAAAGTGGTTGTAAGCTATTTTGAATAGGATCCTACAATGTCAAAAATAATTATTAAGTTTTGAGATCTTATATACGAATTCTTTAGGTCATTGTATTCATTCTAAGCTTAGTTTCATAAGATTCCATTATGTAATGCAAAATTTGTGAATGGTGGAAGGTTCCAAAACTCAATGTGGGCAATCAAAATATTTCATTTTTAGAAAAAATAAAAATAAAAATATCATCATCTTTTGGAAACTCATATTTCTATAGGAAACTTTGAGCCACTCCATTCCAATGAGCAAGGTAAGAGATATTGGAAGTCATATTACGCAAGCAATTTGGTCAATTCTTCATGAAAAATAATTTTAACAACTCATTTTGAATTCAATTTTAACAATTTATTAAAAAAAATTACAAAAGTTTTTGGAACATACTTGTTATATCATTTCCACCATTGGAATTGATATTCTCTACTTTTATGTGGACGGATTTAGAAAATTAGTTTTTCATTCTATTCTAATTTACATCTTTATTGAAGATGGAAATCTGGGTTTCATTTTTTGAATTATTTTATGTAGACTCTCAAGTCATATTTCTAATAGAATATGAAGTTGTCTATCCTAAAATTGTAAAGCATATTTTTAGAAAAAATATTGAAGATTAAATTTCAATTTTTTGAAGGATTAGAAAGAACTTGTTTTTGAATTTGAAACATGACAACCTTGTAATTGGTTATGTTTCTCACTCTAAAAATTTGAAAAAATGTTTCAATAAGTTGTTTAATAAGACACTACGATTGGATTTGCCAAAGAATGTTATGAAGTTGAAAAAACTAGCTTGTTTTACAAAATGGCCTTGAAAGGCAATTTTTAATCTAAAATCATAAAAAACATTTAGAAGTTAAGACACTAAATTATCTTAAAATTATTCTTAAATAAAAGTGTCTCAATAAAATCTTAGAACATGTAAAAACCAACCTTTTTTTGGTAGCAAATGGATGAAATCCTCCCATTAATCTCACTTCTTTGGTTTACCACTTACTATCACATCTATTACACATACTGTGGTAGAATAGAAGTAAAACTTTCATAGTTTAATTTCTTACTGACGCTCCGCGCTCGCTATTGCTGCATCCCAGCAGTGAATGTTTCCAACGCACCTCCGAGTTCACCCAGCAGGCACCTACGGACTAGGTAACCTTCGAGCCGCCGTGAGGCGGCGAGTGGGTTACCGGACGTAACCAGCTCTGTTCGTGAATGAAAAACCTCGTAGCTGCTGCCTTCATGGAGGAATCTTGCAAGGTTACGAACAAATTGTGCTGTTCGTGGATGAAATACGTCCAAGCAGACACTTGCGCTCAATCAGAGCTGGTTACGGTCTGTACAATCGATGAACCCCGGTCCAACACTCGCAGGTTGGCGACGCCACGGATCAAACACCACATCTCTTTGGAGCCCCCAGGCCCCAACCTCACTTGTTCAATCAGTCTCGATGCGAGTTCGCCACGAGCAGTCGCACGACACCGCCCCCCACCGTTTCATGCTACTTCTGGATGGCGAGGCCGTCGGTAGAATCGTCCTTGAACGAGCTCGGCAATCGGGCACCGAACAAGCTCAGTAAACCAAACAAGCACTTGCATCCATCCAATCCAGCCCATGCGGTTACACTCCACTTTGGATTAACATCGGTGAGGGCCGCGCGAACGCGAGCCCCCGCTGCCACAAATTATGACGCGTATGCCTCCCTTGGGAAGATACCAGAGTCGCCCGGCCCGGAGTGGAATGGGCAGGCTCCTCTAGGCCATCCACCTTCAGGATCATGGATCGACCCCGCCCAGGTAAGTGAATATCGCAATGTGACCTCGGCTGTTTTAAGGCTGCCCTGCGACCGGGCTGCCCAGCGGTATGGGCTTTATGTTCGACAAAGTACCCTTATGAGGGGGCAGAGAGGGCGAAGGGACAATGATCTGCTGAGTCTTGAAGGTGAACTCCATCATCTCTTGCTGCTTGCAATCTTGTGCTCGTCTCTCTTTCAATTGAGGTGTCTTTGGGGGATTCCGATGAAGGAAGACTTCAAATAATAAGGTAATTAGTTGAACAGGAGACTGAAAACAAACTTCATAGCTCTTCCGTCTAGCAACCAAAAACTGAAAAGATTACAAGCTTATTCACCGTATTTTAGAATCAACCTGCAAAATTCAAGATGTGATTCAATAAATTAGGCACTGTTTGGAACTCGGCCGTCGTCTGCAACAGGTCTTGCATCTCGATGCCGCCACTTCGGAGTTTGAACAGAACTTCAGGACTTCCTGATCAACACCATACTGTTGCGACATTCAAACTATCAAAGTACTAGTTTCTAAACAATAAATCTCCACTATGGGGATCTCTAGTGTTCCAAACGTCGTTACATTATCGACTTTGCAAAGCCCAGAAGGTTGTGCAGGCTCCAAGCATGAAGATCAAGGGGAGGATGTGCACTCTTGAGTGACCTTCAAGCTAGTTTGCAATGAACAACAAACACCTGCATGTTTTGCTGGAGTGCATCTCCACGGCAATTCTGCGTCCCTAGGAGAAATATGAGTGCTCCCTTTTATATCCAGCTTCTGCTTGAATGGAATCGATGAAATGGTCACTTACATCTGCCGCGCACTTGAATGTACGTTTCAATCGCATGGTTCATTCGCATGAACCCGTACAATAGCCGTCAGAAGTTGTTTACAGACGTCGGGATTATTTCAGCACTGCTCTGTGATGACGTTTGTGATCCATTTGCAATGACGTTTGCGTACGTTGAATGATTTCAGTTGCTGGTGCTCTCTTTCCAATTCCACCGCTCACACATAGTCGGCATATGCAGGAACCTACATTTTTGTTTGTGAAATAGCCTATTAAATGCCAATTTCCAAAATAAAGTAAAATAAAAAAAATACAAAGTTGTCAATGTTTTGAACCACTGGACGCCTATCTATACTACTATTGCCCAATATTGTTGTTCAGTATGAATTGTCAAACATGCATCCATTTTCAAAATTATCTAAATATTTTGAACAAGGCGTGAGGGACCTCAAGGTTCACCTACAAATACAAAACTTGGAGAAAGTTGAAACTGGAGCATAGGGTTTAAGGTAGGAGTATGAGCATAAACAAGTATCTAAAAAAGAAGCGCATCAAGCAAACAACTTACGGCTTTGCATTTCGAAGGTTTCATGGTCCCAAAATTTAGTGACAATTTTGAAATATAAATATAGGTTTCACCACTCAATGTATGTTGTGATACCTTACCAATATAATTTGTTCAATTGTGAATTTACAGCACTATGCATTTTAACGATTTTGTCGCAGTTTGGAAAGATAGATATTCAAGCTGTGTGTTGAGTTATATAATTTTGTTAATAAGTTTGTAAAGAGCTGCGACTTGGAGGGGACTTGGGCTACGACTTGGAGGGGACTTGGGTTGCGACTTGGAGGGGACTTGGGTTGCGACTTGGGCTGCGACTTGGAGGGAACTTGGGTTGCGACTTGGGCTGCGATTTGAAGGGGACTTAGGCTGAGACTTGGAGGGGACTTGGGTTGCGACTTTGGCTGCGACTTGAAGGGGACTTAGGCTGCGACTTGGAGGGGACTTAGGCTGTACATGCCGTGGCTGATTTTACTTATTGCTTATTTTGTGCTTTCATTTTCATTAGGGTATGGCTGCAGGCTGAATAGGTCGTCTATTTGAGATTTGAAATATGCTCTTTTTTCCCCTAAGTTTTGCTATTGTTAACCCCTAAAATTTCTTAACTATGTTTCACCAAAAAACACTTCAAAATTGCCATTTCCAAAGTAAAAAGCATGAATGACTAGAAAATCATTATTTTTTTATTATAACAATAAGATCTTCAAATAGGTTATTATAGTAAATAGCTAAATAAATTTCATCATAATCGACTGTAGAGATTAGCAATTGAAATTTGAAAACATACTTTTTTGACAAGATTTTTGACTAGGTTGACACTCTAACTTTTTTTCTATCTTTTATAATTAAATTTGATCAAAATGTCTTTTATTGCCTTAAACTTTGAATATTGGATGAAAAGAAGGTAAATTATCAAAATATTAATATTGATTTATAATTCTATCTAAACACAAACTTACAAAAAAAGTATAATTTGGTGAACTTGATCCTAAGAATAGAATTTCAAATTCCTAGTTTCCAATATTAGGAACACAAAATGGAAAAGAAAATGTAGTTTAAATTTTTCTTTCATCTTTTAAATTATTAAAGTAAATGCCTTGTGGTTTCAAAACCTGATAGATAACATGAACTTAGAGGATACATGATAAGAGCAACATTGAATATTTTTTTTTAAGAATATTATATACATATCTATTTTTGGCTTTAATAAATAAATGTTTTGTTTTATTTTATAAGTGACTATCATTTATCTTGATATAAAATATATATACAATGTTCTTTAACAACTTTTCACTAGTGCAAACAGGTGCTAAGTACATCGAAGCATTACAGTGAAAATATGCTTTGGTGTTCATCCTGGAATGGAAATGGTCATTGATTGGTCTAATTTTCTTTTTGGTGTAAAAACGAGGCCCCTTGAAATTGGTCTCTCAGAATAGATCATTGTTGTCCGCAGAGGACAGGGTCAACCAATCAGGATGTAGGGTATTTTTGGGTATTCTCTGGGGCATGTCAGAGGACCCGCCTTCCAACAAAAATGTGGAAAGGTTAAAACCAGTCTTACAGTCTTGGTAATATAGACTATCAGTATGAAATTTGCACAAGTCCCATATGCATTGCATTGTAAACCTCAGTCCTTGGGTACTTAGAGGCCCAGTCATTCCGGTATTCACAAACGCAGATCTAAAAGCTCAACAGCGTGTGATTTACAGAATGTGAAGGACCAAATTAAATATGCCCCAAATCTCACCCTCCCATAATTTCCCTTTCAATGGATGTTATTCATCCGTTCAACATCCAAAAATTTACCGGAACAAGTAAATTACAAAATAGCCAGATTTACTGCTGGATAAATAAATTACCGAATCATCAGATTTACTGCTGGATTAAAGCAGCGTGGGCCACGCAAGTTCGATTCCTTGCACGGATATAGCAATGTCAGGTGCCCAATTACACCAAACAGAACTTTGAGTACACCATTTTCAAAAGCCCAATTTAGATCCCTTTTTGGTGTAAACTTTGGTGTAGTTGTGTGTCGTTTCTACTAGTGTTTGCTTTTGAAACCACTTCCAATTTTAAAAATAAAAAATTTATTATCTTTTTACTTAGCTTCATTATATAAGATCTTCATCACATGAGATCATTTTAATTTATTCAAAGTATAAGGCTCTTGACAAATCTCATCTGTCTTCCACGTTTTTTTTAGTGAAATAAATTTGTATCATAAAGTGAAACAAATTGATCTCATTACGTGAGTGATTATACGATGGACTCCAATGCTGCATTATGGAGTCAACTCCCTTTGGAAGTTGTTGAACAAATATTGTCTTTTCTACCAATGCCGGATTTGTGTAGATATTGCACTACATGCAAAACATGGAATGAGCTCATCAACAACCCCACCTTTAGTGTGTTACATGTGCGCAATAGGAATAAGCATTTATCTTTTATAGTAATACATTCTATTACCACTTCCATTCAAAATGGATATAGAGTGTATATTGATAGAAGCCAAGTATTGTACTTCTTTGACATTAGCTCAAGGAAATGGTACTCAATGAAACCTCGTGATGCTCTTGAAACGTCATTATTATTCAACCCTCGATACTTTAAAGTTGTGGCGATGGATGGAGGGCTTGTGCTTTTCAAAGCTTTTGATGGAGCTTCTGTACTATATCATCATGAAAGTGGTTGTACACAACTATTTGTATGGAATCCTATAAAAGACATGAAGATAAATCTGCCATGCGTACCAAAGCATTCATCTTCACTAATAAATTTTGTTGTTGATGACATGGCCGAGACTTTCAAGGTATTTGTTATGAAACGATATTGGAAAAGTCATTTGGTGGACATATATGATTCCGTAATGAACGAGTGGAAGACCCCAAACAAACTTGAAATGAACAATATTAGTATCATTCATAGTATTGTATTTCAAAATCTTCTATACATTCTATGTTTTGCTTGTGCTCGAAACAATTATCCGGAGGGACACTATGAATTATGGAGGTACAACGATGTAGCAGATATTTGGGAAAGGTTGCATTTCGCCGAAGGTTGCTTTGTCGGACTTGATTACATAAAGTTCAGATGGGATGAACAATTGATTGTTAGCGGCGAGCGTCTTTTTGTGACCTATTGGCTTGACTTACAAAATGTATTTGAAGTGCATGAAATTGATATCCAAAGTAGATCGACGAAGGTACTGTTGACATGGACAATTATGCAAATTAAGAGAAATTTTGATATAAATGTCAATCTACGTTATAATTATCCGAATATATATGTTATTGGTTTCAATAAGTCCTTCATGCTTGTCACCAATTTATCAAGAAATAGGGGGGAAGCACAATAAAGTGTACCACAAAGTGCAATATGTGATGACTAAGAAGTGAATATGAAGTGTGCTGTTTTTGAAAGCTCAAAGCTGATTTTGAGCATTTTGGTGTAGTTTTTGAGCATTTTAGACACTTTTTAAGATGTCATAAGATATTTTACACGCATCTCCATAAAAAGAACATCTTTAATTGAAACTTAACTTGACCGCTAGTTCTAAATCATGAAAATGAACTTTTTCAAAGTTTTAATTTCTTCACTTGGGGACCTCTATTATCTTTAGAGGATGTTTTTTCCAATTTAAAAAACAATGTTCGGTGAAAACAACCTCACAAAAAGTTTCACGGAAAACAGTGTTTTAAAAAACGTCCTTGAAATACTTCTCGTGCACCCAAACTTTCATTTCAAGTGGTCATTGCCATTTATACATCCGCAATTCACAAACGGAGATCCCGGTGGAGTCAAAAGTGATTTCCGACAACATTCGACATTGTTCTTATCACTTTTTCAAATGTGGACATTCACTTTGTCGGACTTTGAGGTTCTCGTACAGCATTGTAGAAGACGCGAATTCGTACCATATTTTCCCACACTTTAGAGAATCAAGTCTATTTTCTAAACCCAAACTTCTTCCCAACATACCAACAACCGAGATGCCACTTTCTTATGTCTTTGCGATAGGGGCTGAAATTGACAATGAGCGGAGCACTTTTTTGGTACACTTTATTGTGCTTCCCCCCAATATTGTTAATTTCGATGTAGAAACAAAGGAGATCAATTTTGAGTGGCCTCAACTTCCTTTTAGAAAATTAAGGGTGGAAGAGAAGTATTCATTATGGGGAAGCAAATGGACTTCCTTCTTCTTGGTATACTTAAGTAACCAATTATGCCACTTTATGTAACCTTTATTCTCTACATAATAAAATGTTTATTTTAGAGGTCTTTGTATTAAATACATCTTGATATATTTTACTTTCTATATTATTTGTTCATCTTTAGATTAATTGTGTAAGTCAAAAATTCAAGTTCAAATCCATATGTTTATTTTTATAGAAAATCTACTAGTTTAAAAATAAGTTCAAATACTAGTTTATAACAACCGCAAAACATCAAAGTCCATTTCTTTAGAATATTTTTGGATAAATCCATGACTTAGATTTATGTTGTACTTCATTTTAAAGAAGCAATGCATAACTATTCATATCATGTGCATCTATAAATGTGTTATTTTATAGAATGCTTCAAAATTCGCACCACTTATGGAGATTGAACTTAGCTTTGAGATATTTAGATTTCCTAACTCATTAATTCACAGTTTAAGATTCAACCATGACCAAAAACTAGTAAAGGTTTGGTGGTAATCAAGAAGAGTCTATTGATTGCTTACATGAGTGTGTGCTTTGTCTACTTGGGTCAAAGCACACATTCATGTAATGTACATCAATTATACACTCATGTAATGTACATCAATTACACACTCATGTAATGTACATCAATTACACACTCATGTAATGTACATCAATTACACACTCATGTAATGTACTGTGTACATCAATTACACACTCATGTACCGCACGTCAATTGCAGGTTTGTTCACCCTTAAACAAATATTTTTTTTTAAGGAAAAATAAGATTCGTCTCCTAAAAATTATTTTTTTTAAATTTTTTTTCCAAATATTTTTTACTAAAGATAATATTAGATGGATTGAAAATAGACAAATATAACACACAAAAATTTCTGACATTTTTGTTCTTTTATCCTTAAAATTTCCAATTTCTTTGTTTTCATTTTTTTGGAGTTATTAATGGATAAACTTGATATTGACATCCATTAATGCATAATAAAAATGGCATTCCTAGCACACAAGCTCTGTAGCATAACTAAGAAAAATCATTTAAATTTTTAAGCAATAAATATCTTCAATTAAACGTTTGACGATAACTATTATCTCTACTACGCCGACAATTTTCTAAGGTAGCATAACAATAATTCGGCGATGAGGAAAATAAAACGTTCAACGGTAGCTATTGCCTCTGCTTTATCAAAGCGAGGTTTCGATCCTCGAACCAATGGATTATGGGCCCACCACGCTTCCAATGCGCCACTTTAATTCACTTATTCGCTTCTTGCACACTTGGGCGTGACGCTGATCTTGATTGGGATCTTTGGGAACGTCGGCGCTCCCAATGTTGGGAGCGTAGGTGTCCCCTAGAGGTCCCATAAAAATCTATTTTTAAAATATAAAAAACTACTTATATATTATTATTTCAATTAATAATTATATATCTTGTTTCAAATTTGCTTCCAAAAAATTAAAAATCTTGTTTCAATTCTATCATAATTGTCCTACTCAATCGACTAAAGTAGGCAAAATTGCATATCCAAAAGAACTATAATTACAGACTGAAATAACCGTAGGTTAGATCTTTCATAATGTACCAGGTTCATTGACAAATATTTATATTTTTGGAAGAATAGAGTTATTTGTAAAGTCCCTCAAAACCTGAGTTTTTGACCTATAATTTGGAAAGGACGGGGTCGGCATGATCTTACTATAGACCCAGAATAGAATACTGGATAAATTGAAATTTTTATTCATAAAAGTTTGGAAGGAGGGAGAAGAATTGGATAGAGGGGTGGGACCGTGAGGAGGAAGAGGAATGGTACTAGCTCTGGTCCATTAAAAAAGGAGGACAAAAGACTGGATGCCTTTACAAATAGCTCAAATTAATGAATTTATTTCAAAACATATCACTAAAAATAGTTTCACATGACTTAAAATAAACAAACATCTCTAAGATTAATTTATCATATTTTTGTTTTTCTATCCAAAATATTTCAGATTTTTTTGTTTTTTTATTTTGGAATTATCTATGGACGAACTCGCTATTTAGTATTCATGTATGACTCTTCCAACAAATGGATACCATGGCGCTTGTTGCGCTATCTAGTTTGAAAGCTAAGTGGCCATGCTTTAGCCATAGCCCATTTGGCTCATATCTTTTGTAAATTAATTGTTGTAAAATCATTCCATCCAATTTTTGTTAAAATGTAAAAAAAAATGAAAAAAAATCGCCCAAAAACATTACAAATCAAAGTATGTGCAAACAAAAAATTAAATAAATCAATTTTAAAAAAACTAAAAATCTGTTCAAAATTTTGCTACAAATTAATTAATAGCATGGGCTATCATAGCCGCCATTTTAAATTGCGGAGGTGAGATAATTTTGCCCAATCACAAGAGTTTACATGCTATCTCCCCTTCTAAATCTAACTAGAGGTTTGCAACATCATCACATACAGGCTGATACCCCTGGTGATGCGGCCAATGTGGCACCAAACCCAATTTATTGCAAAAACAATGTCGTCGCAGTAAAGCCTTGTACATGGGCTAACAACTTGCACTTCACCTAAGAAATTGCACATTTAATTCAGTCACTTCATGCAGGCTCAGCCTTTTGCCTCCTTGAACTGAAGTCTTCATGTGCTCATGGCTCAGGCTCAAGCATACTCACAATGCCCTGCATGCACACATGCACGTCTTGCACAAGAGCCCGAATCACTGAATATCTCTCTCTCAGGCTTGTCAATTGCATTATTTTTCTTACATTCCAGAGATTTCATTCGATGGTCGTTACAGGTTTCTAGTTGCAGAGTACAAAGTTAGTACTGCACTTGTGCCAAAATGAATGCTCCGGATCGATATGAGCGTTTCGTGGTGCCTGAGGGCATGAGAAAGTGAGACTAAGTTACCTAAGTTGTGGAGCCTTTTTTCTTGTATAATCTTTGGAAATCGTTGAAGCTGTTTTGTATTAGTGGAGTATGTTCTAGGTTGATGTTATAAGATCTGTTTATGCAGTGGTTCATTTTGTTGTTTTGATGTTGGTGTGCATGCAGGGTGGCCTACGAGAGGGACATGAAGGTTATGAACGCTGCCACGATTACTCTTCAGCGGGAGGATCACACTATTGGGAATGTCCTCCGCATGTATGCGCCCCTTCGTGAGAATGATTCTATCAATCTTTGTAGAATGTTTAATGGGAATGTTTGTCGGGTTAGGAGTTTAGTATCCATGAACTTGGCTTCTGAGGTTCTTGATTAACCTTATGAAGGGATCACTTTCAACTAAATTTCTTTGCAACATTGACTAGTTTGCTTATTAAGGTGGTTGTTAATTTTGGTCCAAGACCAGGCAACTGCACCGCGACCCAAGTGTGCTGTTTGCTGGTTACAAGCTGCCTCATGCACTTCAATACAGGGTCGTGGTCAAGGTGAGACGTCCCACAACTTCTTTTCTCTCTCGAGGTCTTTTGATGTTTAACTTATTTGGGGTTTCAAAATTAAGAATAATTCTTGAAAAATGTTTACCTCCGCTTCTTGGTTATAATTTTAATGTATGATGTGTTTCCAATGTTGGATAAGAGTTGGAGGTGCGGTTTCCGGGTAGGTTTGCAATTGGGCTTTCTATGTAAACCAGCGTTATTGAAAATCTCAGTGCGATGTCACTTGATGCAATTATCGGCCATGACGTTTCTTGACTAGTCTAACACAGTATTTATGATTACAAAGATCCAAACAACCAGCCAATCGTCTCCAATGCAGGCTTATAACTCGGCCATCACCGATCTGACGAAGGAGCTAGACCACCTCAAAGCTGCCTTCGAGGTTCTCAAACGCCGACAATACCCTGTTGTTCTTTATTTCATTGTTTATTATCCTAAGTCCTGTGAAAGCAGGAGATCAAAGCATTGCTCACATCCTGCATTAACCAGGAGAAATACCCTAGCCTACTGCAGATTTGAAAATCATGTCTCTTCCGCTGATCACGTGAGCACTAATACTTTAAATTTGTGTTTGCAGCAAGAGTCTAGCCAGAAACAGGCGGAGTACTATTAGGTTGGCCAGAACATCCGATCAATGTACAAGCAATGGAAAATCTACTTTTTGCCGACGCTTTTCTCAAGGATGCATAAGTCTATCGCTTGAATACGATCTCTGCTGAAGTGGCTGAAAATGTTCTGTAGTGTTATGACATCTGCATATCCTTTTGACAGCACAATGTCCCTTACTAAGGTATGAACATCCAAACAGTAGACTATCATAGTCACTGCTTAGTACAGCATTTACTTCTCCACTTTGGCGCATGTGACACCTGCTTCATTCTCTCCTCCTGCGTATATGTCACGAGAAGTAGGAGCCTCTGAGATGTTAAACTCTACACACTCTAAGAGTACATCATAACACTGTTTTTGATACATCCTTCTCATACATGTGCGTGTCTTCTTGCTCGACTTTCCATCTCTAGTTGTTTCTGAGGCAATACTTTTCCGTCAAATACGAAGACACAGTAGAATATGTCAGAAGGATATGCATATGTCACAACATCGCAGAACATTTACAGCCACTTCAACACAGATCGCTTTCAAGCAATAGACATATGTATCCTAATGGGTACAGACGACCACAAAAGGGGGTACTATCCTTTGCTATGTTCGGGCACTTTGATCCTTGTAGCTATTATTCTTGTAGCAAGTATTGCTTCACACTTAGTATTAGATGAGATTGTCATAGGACTCAGGAGCTGTAAGCTTTTGAGGACTCCATTGAAGTATTTCTGATCATCGACTTTTAAAGGATGTAGCTGTCTACCTCCTTTTGTGAGAACGAACATGGTAGTGAACAGAAAGGCTCGAAGTGTGCTTCATCTTGCCACATTTCCATGAAGAACGATTTATAAGTTCAATGCATACAACATCTCCAGTGCATTATGAAAACTTATTGATGATGCTCTGGAGCTGTGGTTTTGGTTCGTTTGTTTGAACTTAGATTCAAAAAAAAGATTCAGCGGGAATGTTACATTTTTCAGTTGGCAGGAAGCATTTTTTACCATAGCATGCAAAAGCTACCACCATGCACATCATGTGATCCTCACACCAACAAAGCTCTTTTCACATTCCTCATTCGTTTGATTATATTATCGTCTGAATCACTAAAAGAGCCTGTAACTTATGTACGCAATGGTTTGATCCTTGCAGTCTTAAAACTAAGCAACGCGCTTCAAATGAAACATTTGGCATAGACAAACTCACCTCCAATAACCTACCATCAATAAGATGAAGAGTAAGCAAACCCGTATTGCAAATGCATTGGTTCCGATCAGAGAAGCTGAAACAAAATGAAGACAGACGTAGACACAGAATCTTTGCTCCCGTGACTTGGTTTAGGAAGTTCAAAAACCGATCAATTATTATAAAGCTTTCCAGCATCCAATTGCTTGCTTGATCATAAGTTAAACACTTTATGGTTTAATCAGCCTTGAGTTACGCTTCAAGAAGGCAAGGGCATCTCTCGTTTCCTTGACTTCACACTACAAGACATACAAAGTGTACTTTAATTGAGCGCACAGAAGATTTCGCTTCTGAAGATCTCAGAGCCATTTTGTCATATCCAAACGAGATCGTCCAAAGTTCGTGACTAGTTTGTCTGTGTCTGTTATTGTCTGTGACTAGTTTGCTAGTTCGCCTCGGGTGAGGGACCGGATATATCCTTCCAGCAATGACTCACTTCCATTTGCGCCAAAAAAAAGAAGTCAAAAAAAAGGATGCAGCTAACTTTCATCTTAAAGTCGATTCCCACGTGGAGTCTGTGTGTGTCTTCTACTTAGGATCCCTTTCACGTGTTAACATTGCCACCGAAGCAGTGAGAGTTTAGCTTTATCCACTTCACATACCGCACAATAATTCGTCACGCGCAAGATAGGTTGATGTCAGAGCTGAAATTTCTTTCCGAAGGTTGTTTCCGAATTGATGAGACGAAGTCATTCGTTTCTGGTGTATACTGTGGCTCGAGAATTGTACTCAGAATGGAGCTCGGATGAAATGAAATATCATCTGTCAATTTCTTCGAGAAATGAGAATTCACTTGATAATCTGATTACGCTAGCATTACGGTGCTCAAACTGCAGTTGAAGGATTAAAAACCAGGACATAGAAACAGTTGAGCATACATTGTTGCGCTGTGGAGGCAGATGAATGCTTGCGATGACGTTCTGAACTAAAATTTGCGAACAATCCTCATTGCAGTTAATCTACAGGAAGCATAATCACGAGTAATTCTCGACTATACTCATGAGGTCAACCAAGCTATTATTTGCACCTCTGCATTAACACTACGGTTCTGAACTCTAAAGTTCAGCTTGCGATGATCTAGAGACTCGAAGGGTGTAACGCGGTCACGGCTGAGTTGAAATGAACGAGGAAAAACTGAAATTCACATTCGAATTCAAGCATGCCAACTGAATTCATTCACACAACGTCGGGGTAGCACAAACAGAGTTGATTGGCATTACTATAAAGTACAAGTAAAGTACACTCTGCATTTAACAGAGAGAACACCAGATTGAGGACGGTCACTAACCGATCTACTCAAACGCAAGATTATCACTGATGCAGAATTGCAGAAAACTATCCAGACTCAAACAAGTAACCAACTATTCAACATCGACTTATAAGTACAAGTTCAGCGTCGAGCTCGATGAATCGCCTGGCAATGAATTGGCACCTGGGAGGCAATCTATTCAAGGTTGAAGGGACTGCGGTAGCAAGAGCCGCCCTGGCAGCCATTACCACAGAAGTCATCACCAGTGCCGCACATGCCTTCGGCATTGCAGCATTGGCTGCGTGGCCAGCACTCCGCATCGTGAGCTTGCTTCCCGCACTCAGCTGTCTGGGCCTCCACCTTCTTGCACGGCCCGCTCTGGCATCCAGCTCCACACTCGTCCTTGTTACCACACATTCCGTCCTTGCTGCAGCACATGTTGAACAAGCACACGGCATCGTACGCTTGGTGCCCGCACTCAGCAGAGTCCTCCATCGGCCGGGCGACCGCCAGGCATGCCATCGCTGCTGTTACGGCTAGCAGAAGCAGAACTCGTGACACGGACGCCATTGCTGATACGACACGGAACTGAGCAACGAAGTCGAGCAAGGTGATGGTAAGTTTGTGTGAGT
Source organism: Ceratodon purpureus (assembly GCA_014871385.1). NCBI lineage: Eukaryota > Viridiplantae > Streptophyta > Bryopsida > Pseudoditrichales > Ditrichaceae > Ceratodon > Ceratodon purpureus. Next base: position 16,323,527 of record CM026422.1, on the reverse strand, counting down.
GGATCAAATTTGCGTGTCTTGATCGGACAGAGAGATGAAGAGTTATTTGAACAGGGAGAGGTTTTATATCCAAAAGGAAGGGCTCAGAGCGGGACATTTAATTCTCGTGTTACATGGGCTGAATCATTTAACTTTGCTTATCCTTTTCATTCGTTCGCTTCCACAAGATGCACGAGCAGGTTTCCAGCATTCTAATTTTATTCGGATTTATAAGCTACTTGCCCGAGTATCACATAAGTATCAAGCCGATATTGTATCGGTAATGTGCTTAAGTATTACATAGTTATGAATCGAAGTGGACAGAGTAAACTGCACCGGACTTCTTGTTTATGTTCACTTGACTCAACCAAGTTAGCATGTGAAGACTCAATCAATTAATACGTTAATTTTTCCAGGCAGCTGCATGCTTGCTTCACAGCCCAATCAGTATGCTTGCAAGGCAACCGGAAGCCCTTTTCGCACATAAACCAGCTCTTCACTCTATGTTATGAATTTGATTCCTCTTTCCCATTTTTCTAAGGGCGACTTATGCTCAGGACTCCTCCGAAATTGAGGGTGGATAAATGATAGTGCGTTCGTGATGTGGCTGCTGGGAAAGCATCATTGGAATTCATCCATGATCTGTTTAAAGCAACACCTACAAAGCAATCAATCTGCTATAGATCTGCTGATCAATCATTGATTCATCCATGATTGTTCAGCTGCACCTTTAAACAAGCATAATACAGAATTGTCTTCAAGGAAGTTGAAGCTTTGAAATTTGGCTGTATGTGTGAGTTACTGTAGGGAATCATGCCTTCGATCAGAAATCGGATGGATGAAAAAAAATACAGAGGGTGATTAACTTTTATAGTAGAAAGGAGCCTCATTGTGCTCGAAATATACTGCATAATTTGATTTTAATGTTGATTCATGTTGTGAATACTGTGAACGCAGATATTGTATTGAAAGGGATCATTGTTTGCAGGCTGAGGGAGATAGCACCTAAGCTCCAGTGTTTACAGTGATCCAGACGGTCCAGTAGTAGGATCCGGATTGAATGTAACGTGTTTATTTGTTGATTAAGTGAAACTGCTAAGCATTTCAAAAGAAAAGGATCAAGAAAAGAGAGGGATAGAATATAAATGTACTGAGTCAACTGTGTTTTACAACTTTTCCTCAAACCAACCCATTCACAATACAAGCGTCCGAACTGGATATTCCAGCAGGTATTGTCAAGAATATCCTAGAAAACCGAACATTAGGCACTCATTATAAATTTCAGAAACAAATCAATACTCTAAAGGCATTACTGTTCGGTACATTTAAGACGTGAAGGGCAACAACACATGTGAGGCAAAAATAGGTTCCCTTCAGACCAGAGAGGGGATACCAATTTACTCGCTTGTTGTGTCTCACTTTGTACAAGAACACGCGCCTGTTTGCAGGTGCACAAGTTGACTAAACACTAGCTGCAATTCAGCCATAAGTAGAGTACAACTAGTATAATTATAAATGTCAATCTACTGCAGTATCAAGGCAAGTCTAACAAATATCCTCTAGGATAATCACCTCAGGCAAGCGGTCCAAACACAATCATCTGAGTCAGTGCCATTCACGAAGGGGTACGCATCATTCGTACAGCGCTATCTACCCGGGTCCCAGATGGTACCCCATAGTACATGCTTTCAGCTTTTATAACTTCGAAAGCAGCGTGGGTTGTATAGAATCTGTTGGTCCCACTCCTTTGGCAGGTGCTTCCTTGATGCCCACTTCCTCAACAGCTGCCTCACTTGGTGGAACGTCAACTGCCGGTGAGCAGTTGAAAAATCCATGAGGCTGCACGGAAACCAACATCATATTAATTTCTCAGGATTTGATCCGTTAACGAGTGTACATATACTAAGTTCATACACAGCATACGTAAGAAAATATTGCACGGAAACCTGTCAATAAACTAGAAACAAATGCCAAATTTGCATTAGATTGTTTCAACTGAACAGTGGCTCTTACCAGAAGGTTGAACCCGACATGCTCCACTGGCATTACGGGCCAGTCTTCAAGACGAGGGACGTGAGTTACACCGAAGACATACCTGTAGACATGAACAGATCACAATTTTCTTCAAACCCAACTCATAGGAATCTAGCAAAATCTAAGTCATAAAAATATCACCTCAGGTTTATATCAATATTACGACGGATTGCAGTGCATGCTGTAATAGGCCATTCCTTAGGATGACATCCTAACCTTTAGAAAATTACAAATCAGAATATTACCAGAGTACAATATCAGTCTCCTCCAGCTTCCGATCCTGCTTCGCCCAAGTCGGAAGTCCTTCACCAACTCGAGGATTTTGGTTGGGGAACTCCCCTCCTGGAAAGCATTCATCACGTTTGTACTCGGTGACCCATAAGTTATGATTTAGAAATGCAGCTCGTCGTAAGAACTTCGCATCAGGGCCCGCTAGAGGGAGACAATTGCTGCCTGGCATAAGTTTATAACCCGTCAACTGCCCAGTTCGATTAAATGTCCTGGTATTTCGTACCTGCACAAAATAGCACGTATATTCCCAAGCACAAATTAGAAACTAGTTTAAAGGCTTCCTGGAAGGGACATTATTGTCCCTAGGCACAATATAAGACCTAGATGAAGAGTTTTGTTACTTTGAGAGAAACGAATCTAGAACGGCATCGAAGAAACAGGCATGATCTTACTATCCAGTGACGATGAGATAGTGCATTGCAGTCACGCTGGGCCTGGAGCTCTGAGCGTAGAAGAGTCTCCTCAGCATAAAAAGCATTGTTGTGTGGATTTTCGGGTCCTGGTTCTTCAACCTTCATGTTTACTTCTACAACCTGTTTAAGGAAAGCGTTGTCAGAATCTTGCAGCACCTTATTGTTACCAGAATCACCTTTTAACAAATGGAAGTTAGAATGATAATAGCAAGTCCAAAACTCCGAAATAAGTCAAATAGGGTACCTGATTCAATCCTTCACCAGGATTACAGTCGACTGCCATGTCGAGACGCGCAACAAAGAAATGCTGGTGGACAGGGGCATATAGCCCAGGCGCAATTACAGTTCCCTGTCTACGATTCTCATCGGCCTTTAATGCTCCTAAACTCAGAATCCCCGTGAGTTTCACCTCTGCCTCAATGTGCCCGTCCTGACCCCCAATCAAGCAGTCGAAGCTAAATCAGTGAATGAAGCTCGAACATATGAAGCTAGACCACTGTGTAAACCTCAGGAGGTACCGACATACATGTGAAGAATCAAGGTGAAAGTGACCAAAAAATACCTGATAGAAGTGCCAGAAGAAACCATACTCGTAATTCGCAACAGTGCAGAAAAACGAGACGGTAAGTCTACGTGATCGACGCACTTCAGTCATGCCAGTCCGCCAGTCTTGATGTTTCCACAATATCCCATGGTCTTCCTCGTGCATACAAACACAGTTCTCTATGGTTTCTACGCCTCCAAGAAAATTTGTGAAATGCGCATCGAAGTACTTAATGTGCCCGAGACAGTCACACCCCTGCAGACACAAAGTAAGGTCAATAGAAACTCAAACTACTGACCGGCACTAAACAAAATTCAATCTCGAAAATATTGCTGCCATGAATCTGTAAGACATAATGAAATCGGGATTGATTACGCTAATTATAAAAGCCTGACAATTACTCACCCGCTTAAGAGAGTGGGCATTCCTGCCCAGACCATCTTCTCCGGCATCGAATGCATTCTTTCTGTAATGCGGGTCATGCGGATCTCCATACGGAACAACCATTTCCACAAAGCTTAGACGATGGGCCACCGAGCGCCTGCCTCGGCTGCCATCATCATAGGCGACTGTATGAATGACCAATCCTTCTCGAGGTGTAAAGCCCACACGAAAGTTCCACTGCTCACAGAAACCGTACAATAATATCAGACCTAAGCCACTAAACTCTCGAACTGAAGTAGAAAATTTTACTATGCAATTTTGAAGGCATTAAAAGGACTGGTTGAAGATCGCATTCTGAGCATGACCAACCTTTTGCCATTCCACTGCGTGTCCGTTCACTCGGAAGCTGGGTCCCTCTGGCTGCGTGATCAGCAAGGGCTTAATATCAGTCCGGTCGACTCCTCCACGCGAAGCTGCAGCGGTGTAGTTGCGCAAGGGATCGGGAGGAGGAAGTGGAACGAAATTCCGATCCTCGAATTCAATGACCTAAAGAAGGTAATCCGTCCAAGCAACTACAATTAGAAAATTGCCTAACTGCCACGAACATGTACTGCAACATTCCTCGAACCAACTTTAGAAACAAGGAAACCCTGCAATCATTCTAGAACCCTCATTTGTCAAGCCAGAATTACCCAAATGCGGAACAAGTGACGCAAATCATCCGAAAACTAGACGTCATCATAAAATAGGTAAAAAAACAAACCTGCATTTGTCGCATATCCACTAATACATGAATCCCCTCCACTGGCCGCGCATAACCGTTCTCCAGAGGACAATCACTCTCAGTTCGACAGAACACCAGCGGTCTACCAAGTCGCCGACTTGGAGAATCCTCCTCCCCGTAATAACCCACACACCTGGCGACCCCATCAACTCCACGTTAGATACAGCGAAGCCTCCACAAACGAGTGCAGAACCATCACTTTACCAGTGCAATACGTACCAAGGGTCTACCATGACAAGGTCCATGTCTTCAATGCCGCGCTTCTTCATGGCTTCCACGAACGGGGGGTATTCCTTCACCACAGCCTCACATTCCGCATACTCCATGGCATCCTGGTCTCCACACCCAACAATCCACATCACTCTTTGAACATGAGGATCCAGGAACAAGAGCTATCCCTACTTTGGTGATCTAACGCAGTGACCTCTGGTGATCGAAGAGAATCGGCTCGAGGAGGGTTTGGAGCTGGTCATGTAGAGCTTACCATGGGAGGCTGCACATCTGGGACCACGACCGACGAGAGCACCTTCCCCCGGTGGTGGCCGCCGCGTGCAGTGGCGTGCACTTCGCTGAGCTCCACCAGCCATATGCTCGTCTCGTTGGTCCTCTTGTTGTACACTACCAGTCTGGCCTGCCTGGGGGGCAACTGCAGAGGGTAGATTGCTCCTCCTTTGGCTTTCGGACGGTACAGCGTGGGCTGGTACGGAGGGAAGAAGTATGCATCAGCAAGCGCCACTACGTTCTTGTCTGGCTCGTTTAACACGACCTCCACGAAGCGCATTCCATCGCGCACCTGCATTACACATGTCCAATCCCTTTACCCTCTGTATGCGCCCAACAATCCATGCTCCGTGCACATTTCCGGGGCGTGGCGACAATTGTGTCGAGTGCCAAACTCATGGTGATGGTAACTCTTGAATTAGAACCCAATGCAAAGATAGCCTAAATGCTTGTTCCATTCGTCTCGACGTTTGATAAACTACTATATGTCCTTTGGCAAGATTGTCCTCGTCTACGTGCATTTAGAGGGTTTCCAGATGCGACATTGCATTGCAGCATGGGCGAGACGCTGCAAACACAAGCATGAGAGGGGAGACATACTTAAAGCAACGAGCTTGCAAGGGGAAGAGGGCGTACCTCTGGTGTGGCACCGGCCGCTCTCACCGTGGCTATGGCGACGGCAATCTCTGTCGGGCCCAGCGGATCCAAGGGATGCGCTGACTGCGAGCGAAGAACAAGCACTCCAGGCCCTGTACACGCAAAGGAATGAGAAAAAAAGGATCCACCCGCCTCGCACCTCGCAAAAAAGTTCTCACTTTCTTCTTTCGAAGATTCTAAAAACAGAAAACTCACACCGGATTGACGAGAACATCACAACTGACAATCTGAAAAATCCCTCGCTAAACACAACCAAAAAACGTTTCGTTCGTATAATTGGACCAAAAAAAACTCGAATTCTCCTCTTAGTTTGCATCAAAGGAAAAAACGCATGCAAACGAGGAGATGCCAGCAACAGCAACGATACTCTTCCACTCCGTAACTCCGCAGGAAGAAAACCATCGACGTAATATCCAAATCCACGAGAATTGGCCAAAAGGAAAAAGCAAGAACATCTTTTTTTTTTTTCAAAACAACGGGTGGATGCAAAGCGCCACCTTTGACAGTGCCGGCAACAGCAGAAGCGGAATCCAGAGATCCAAAGGGGGACCCCTTGTGCAAGTGGTCGACATGGGCACGATTATCCCCCAGCAAGTCTACCTCCCCGGACGCAGGCGCAGGCTCCAGCAACCCCACGCTCCCCATCTCTCCTCCCGGTCCTCCCACTCCCCCAACTCCACCCCCTCCAGGTGATGTCGGCGATTCAGGTGGTGTATCCATATCAGCAGCGGCGGGCGCGTTGCAGCAAACCTTCTGCGCGCCCGCACGTGGGGCCATTGACAGGGTTTAGAGAGACCCGCCCCTCCTCCTACCTTCTCCTTCCCCAGTCCTGCTCCGCTATCAGACATACAGCACCTCCTCCTTCCGCCCCTCCCCTCCACCCCTCCCACCTCTTCCCCTCCCTCCCCCCAACCTCCCCTCTCCCAAATCCCACTCCTCTCCACTCCAAACCACCTCCCAACTCCTCAAATCCTCCCAACTCCTCCAAACTCCACCTCTCCGAACACCACCTCCCACAAACCAATCTACAAATCCACACACAAAGCTCCAAAACTCCAGGCTTTGGTATCGAACTAACTCGGCAAGGGAAGCGAAATTGGTCTCGTTAGCAAGAGAGCAAAGTGAGTGCGATCTCGGGGAGCTGCAAAGCATGCGATTGACGATGTGAGGAAAGGAACGCAAACGAGGATCAACTTCAAGGCAGAAGAAGAGAAGACAAACTTCGACACAGCCTAGTCTGAGGCTCAAATCACACCCGCGCCGCCAAGCCCGGGTCGGCCGGCCCACGCCCGCGGGGGCGGTCGCGGTGATACGCCCCGCACCCGCCTTTTACTGCTGCCGCGGTCACCGGGGCCCAGGAAGTCGCCAATGGGAGCGCAGTGCGCACACCGGGTGGGGCAGCCGTGCCCGGGCCCGGGCGTGGGGGCCGCGGAGGGGACGAGGGGACCTCCGTGCTGTGCCTGGGTTGGTGTTATGGAGTACAACGTAGGGAAGGGCGGCTGAAGTTGTCGCGAGGCTCGGAGAGTACCTTACCGGCGAGGCGAGGAGAGCTTCGTGCTTGGCACGGGGTGAATGTTCTCACTGATCACTGAGAAGTTGCATCATTGTTCATTCCCTGGGCCTGGATTCTGGTCCTTCACCGTCATGCTTTGGGACTTGTCTTCTTTTTTTTTTAATGGTTTGGGCTAGAAAGGCTGTTTGGTTGGTTGGTAAAACTATTGTTCCCTGAGCTGGATTCTTGTCCTTCCTTGGGGTGTTCTTACCGAGGTTTTTGCTTTTGCTGGAAAAAGGGGGGTTGGGTATAAAATGTTGTTGGATGTGAAGTTGTGTTGTGTGTGTTGTTGTGGTGTGGTGTAGTGGTGGGGAATTGGGTTGTAGATTGGGTTTTTTTTTTGGGGGGGTTGCGTTTTTGGGATGGGTGTTTTTGCGCTGGGATCAAAAACTGGTACTGGTGTGTATGGTGAACTACTATGTTTTGTTTCACACTGTTGTACTGTTGTTGGATGTTATGTATGAAGGCTCTTTGTATGTGTTGGTGTCTTGTTGTGTTTAGTTTGAAGGCAGGGAGTGAAAGTGAAAGGAAAAGTAATAGTCGTTGTGAAAGTAAAAGTCATAGTCATAGTAAAAGTAAGTAAAAGTAAGATGATGGTTTACAGGGCCAAGCATTTTAGTATAGACATTTTTGGTCATGCAGAAAGGAATGTCTCCTTAGACGTAAAAGGTGTATGTTATTGCAAAATGAAAGTCTACTGCCACCACAAAAACTTACATCTTTTTTTTATAATTCAAGTTATTTTTTGTAATCCTGCATTTATTTTTAGATAGTCAAATTCTCCATAAAATAAATCCTAATATTATGAAAATTCTTCTTGGTTTCGACTTACAAAATTAAAATCCACACAATAGCTTCCAAAAAGTGTGTACGTTTCAGACAAATATCTCTCTACCAATAATCTCACTAACGTCATAACGACAAAAAAACATATCAATGATTATCACTTATTCCATTTCTCGTACAATTGGATTTTTCTTCTTGCCAAAGATCGGTGTCCTTCCACCTTTGCACCTTACTCTCAATGATAGCATATTAGACCTATCACAGAAGTATCACAGAATTCTACCTATGGCATGTACATGAGATTTTTGGGTGCCCCCAGCATGTAGCTCTCAAATTGCCAAACTGCCAATTCAAACTTGGGCCTCAGTACACAATCTTGTGGATCAGCCTCGCACATCCATCATCATTTGCACACGTTTTATGAAACAGTCATCCCCTGGGGCCTGCATACTTACTTTTCCCGTTGTCAAGTCACTTGGCAGCGATGGCCACCCACCGTTTATCAATTTGTATGCCGGGCCTTTTCGCATTACAAAAAATAGATATTTCTGAGGAAAAAGTAGAAGCTTTAACCCATAATTTGAGTGAGAAAGGTTTTCATCTGACCTAAGTTGGTGAGATGGCAGAGGCAAGCTCTTTAACTCAACTCATCATGAAAGTCCCTGCCATTTCAAATGCTTTACTCCGAAATTAAAAACAATCACAACCAGCCATTGTGAGCAGATTTATCTACCTGTCGAATTCTTGAGTGTGTTCTTTCAGAAACCAATAAATTAGTTTAGAATGTGTAGTAGCAAGGCTATTGTAAGAGGGAATCAATCTGCCTGGACCACAATGGAAAATTTTGTGTTCAGGTTTGTTTAGAAAATTGTGCACATTAGTGGAATGATTGTTGGGAATTTCGAATGGAAAAGCATCTACCATGTTTTTCTAGTCATTTAAAGAAACACATTAAACCATTTTATATGACAATACTGCATCACTCCTGTTTCCAATGATAGCCACATTTAAAATTGCAGACTTTTCTGTCCATAAGTGTGCTTTTGCTTATTCATATCATGTTCAATTTACTCAATTCCTTCCGTTCAAACTTCACAGAATCACAGGCTTTCAAATTAGAAAAATTTGGTCTCTTAATTTGTCTGGTTCATTCAAGTGCATTGTTTTGACCTCCCATTGGAGTTACACATCTTTGAGCATCTCCACTGTTTGCCACCTTAAAGTAGAAGTGCCATCACCATTAACTTAAGTGATTTGAGCTATTTCCAGTTGTGATGTAGTTGGGTAAAAATTCTCTCCGAAAAATAAATCTCTCGTTTGTTTAAAAATTATAAAAATAAAATAATAATTGAAAAAAATATAAAAAATATAAAATATAAAAAATCTCTCCAAAGAAGAAAGTTTTTTTGATGAATGGATAGTTTTTCACAATTTTAATACCAATACGGTAGTTATTGTAATTTTTGAGAGTGACAAGTACCTTGAGATTCACTTTTGTGGTGTAAGTTCCACCAATTCTAGAAATATGTGGTATTAATTTCTGTTCATATCAATATCATAAATCATTAATTATTTTTCCTTAGTTGAACATGTCTTTCATGGGTTGTTTTCTTGCAAATTATAAACTATGGTGGTTTTGGTATTGGTAAAACTAGCTATTGATTTCGATTTATTCATACTACATTACTTAAATAATAGGTTTAACGAAATAAATATATAATATATTACAAATCATATGTTGATATAAAACTAACATTTAAACTACTTGATCTTCACTATATTTTGAGTGCCAAATTAAGAGACATGAAATACTACACATGAAAATTAGGAAGTGGAAGCCATGTACTTATTTCCAAACAACTTCAACCATTGTCTCTATAATTATACAATCAAAACCTCATACTTCACTAGATAAATAAATAAACAAATATCTAAATAAATTTATATCAAAAGAAATAATTAAAATTATTTAAATATAATATTAAAAATCATGTTCACAAAATGATATCACGTTTAACCTCTAATTGGCCGTAACCAATTTTCACCCAAAACACTCCAAAAATTGTCATTTCAAAGGCAAGAAAGAGCGAACCAAAACTCAAACTTTCTTTGCATCTCCAAAAAGAGAGTCTTACCTACGAATTTTAGAAGATCATGAACAAAAAAAATTCAATAAATTTGATCACACAAATTAAAAGATTATAGAATTTGAAGTAAAAAATCTTATTTATTGAACCTTGTTTATTGGAGCAAAGAAGCCTGTAATACTAATATGGTGTTTTAACACTTTAAGACTTAATAAAGGTTTTAACACATTATGTAATACTAATACAAACATGAATTCATGATCTTCTAATATTCTTTCAAAAAGAATGAATTTTAATCTTATATTGTTGGTGAATAAGGATAGATAGCACCACAAAGCACCACATTTTAAAGCCTCTATTTTAGAGAAATGGTATAATTTGTGTGAAAAAACAAACAAAGGATGGGTATAAATTATTAGTGGAGGCTCTCCCCCAATCTAACTATAATGAGGTGCTGAACACAAATCTTTGGTGGACAACTCATTACTTTGGCCACAACTTTGGTGCCTCAATTACCCGTGCCAGTTTTCTCCTGCGACGTGGAATATGCCAAATAGCCGACATATAGGATCCTACCACTCAGTCTCTCTTGCCTTGGGACGCGATCAGGGACCGGTTCCAGGTGCCAGCCACTGATCGCCCAATCTTTGAGCTCATAAGGTGACATTTTCCGGCCTACTTGCGAGCACTATGCCACACCACGCGCACCCTGACTCTCCCGGACGAGTGGGTCGGGGTTTTTGCTATATCACGTGACAAAACTCCCACAATGTTGTTTCTCACCTCTAAGGAGTTCACGCCACAACAAACAATTGCCACAAAGATTGAACTTCCAGATTTTGTCTTTGTTTTTCAACTCGGTACCATCTCAAGTACCCTTATCCCGACTCATCGGCCACCCCGCATCGATGGCCTTCTCCGCCGAATACAAATCATCCTGACCAATACCAAGACCGCAAAGTTTAAGCGCGAAGCGACGTTGGGCCTCGCCAACTACATTGCCCCAGTGCATATGCTATCCTTCAACCCTAGATGGTGGCACTAGCCCTGTATGTCGCGACTGGCATGCATATACGGCCAAGCTCGGTCACAAAGTATACAAGTCTCGCTTGCAACTCTCGTTCCCGGTACAAGAGAAATGGCGGTAGTAGTGACTGATCGGGCACAACATCCAATGGACTGAAGTCTGGCATAAAGATCGCTCCATGAAGGAGGCTGATTTCATGTGGAGCCTTCCTCACAAGGCTGTGGATGTTAACCTTTAGTGACAATATGGCAATCAGCAGACCTATGAACTCTGCCCCTACTACGACTCTAATGATTCGGAGGCAATCCGCCATTGTTTCTTCTCATGCCTTAGGGCACAACATACTTGGGATTATGCTTCCTCGGTTCTTTATCGAGCGGCATGCCAATCCCATACGCCCCAACCATGGCCTCCTTTGACTTTGGAGCAATGCCTTTTAGGTGTCGACATGCCTCCCCAATTTTAGCAACATCGGCACCTTTGGTCTCTCATCCTGATATTGACCCTTTGGATCATCTGGCTCAGACGAAATGCCCAAATCTTCTCCTCTACCGGGTGGACAAATCTGGCAATCGAAATCGCCCTCTGGGAAGTTTTGCTCGATCTAGCGCGCACTGCATGGTATAAAATCAAAGATATGAGGGAGCACGGCGTCCTACTGATGTGGGCAAAGCTACAGAGGCCTTCTAGGTGATTTGGCTACTAGCACTGAAGGCCATGAAGACTTGGCTATAGGCACTATAGGCCATGAAGATCGGATTTGATGGAATTATTTTAGACCTACTAGGGGTGATTATGATTAACTAGGGGTATGTGGTAGGTGTTCTTGTGACTTGGCTATGACTCGCGCTCTTCATCCGCCAACCTAGGCTCCCAGCTCGAGCTCGGTTATATGCGTGTTTTTGTTTCTTGTGTGAATTTTTCCATTGGTGATAAAAGTACCATTTGTCCAAAGAAAATATATATTAGCAGGCTACCAAAACCATATGTAAGTGCACTAAAAACCAAGACGGAGTCCAACCCATTTGAGCTACTTCCATGTTGCCACTTGTTACTCCCCGTTATTGTTGCATGCAGACTCATGTAAGGTAGAAGCACCTATAATCAACAACTTAAGGATTTTGGGCCTTTTTTTTCAGGGTTATTTTTGGGGTGTAATTTTCACGTATAGAAAAATAGGTTTCTCATAGAATGCAAATTTTTTCAAAAGTTTCTTCCCAACATTGAAATAGATACAAATTTTTAAACACAAAAGTACTTCGTGACCCACCACCGATCTTTAGACTTTTCCATTGTCACACCTAGTTGGTACTAATTTCTACTCATGAGTGTACCCAAAACCACATTGCAAAACTATTGCAAAACTACGTGTTTGAGTGTTTTGATTGGTGAGTTTGAATTGAGTGGTCTGACAAGTTTAACCAAGTTGCGGTTCTGGGGACATCTACATGTTGGATCTCGGGGTGCTATTGATTTTAGGTGCTGCTACCTTAGAGAAGAGAACTAGACTGTGCAAGAAGCAGTGAGGTGATAGAATTTCTTGATAGTGGCAAGAAGCATGCAGAGTCCCTACCAGTTGCATCAGAACTTCCAACAAGTTATTCAATACGACATGGTAACATACATATGGACCAATTGTGGCAGAAGGGGCAACAATATGAATGTCGCTCATGTTCAACATGTGTATACTGCTCTTACAGTCATAATTCGCATTATGCCACATGGATCCCTGTTTTAAGGGCTCTTGTCTCAATGTCTTAGATACTCATATCAATACATAGCTGGATGAGTCCGGGCTATGTGTATATCCATGTGTGTAGTTGAAAATTCAAGTTCTACATCCATCAATGTAATTCATGTATTGCTAATATTTAGTTGTAATGAAATGGATGTAGTTTCATCAATAGTTTTATATTTGTAACAATACCCTATTCTTTATTTTTTTATTTTTTTATTCTATTGAATTGGTATCCAAATGCCAAAGTTTTAATATGGTCAAAATATGGGTACCGTACCTCCATGGCCAATTTGGCACAACATTGCCAAATAATTAATTATTTTTTGAATGAATTTTTGAATTTGGTAAACCTGTTTTATCGCAATTTTGGTCTTTTCAGTACAAATAGGATTTTTTTTGTTTTTAGAAAAATGATCGGATTTTATGGCACCTCAGAAGAGGACTTCATTTTTTCTGAGCTGGCCATGCATGTACACTTCTCCAATTCTGAGGTCATTGAATTTCAAAAGAAGAATAATTTTTCTTTTATGAGAAGTTCTAAAATAGCCCAAAAACCACAATCAATAAATCAATTTAAATGGTCTCTTATGGACATTTAAATCTTATGGACATCTCTTATGGACACTTCAAAGTCATCCAATTTTATAGTGTTGTGTTCCTTATCACTTTTGGTTTAGTTTGTTAATTAACAATTACTTTGATGGAGGAAATTACTATATATGTTTTTAAATAAAATTAATTCAAGCCAATAATTAAATTTCTTTCAATTTTAGTAATATTTTATTTTTGCATAATATTTATATTTTTTAGTATCACTGAAAGTCAAAAAGTCCTTTTCTTCCATATTAAAATCTTGATGATGAATTGATCTTAGAAAATAAAGGAATAAAATAATTATGAAAATATGAATTAGTGATGTTTTTATTGATTGTTAAAGTAATTTGAAGGCGCTCGTCAAAATTGATTCTTGAACCTCAATTATTTGCTAATTTCCATCATTTATGAAAAAAAATCTCCATCACACACTCACTTTCTTTAAATAGTTGAGGAGAGTCATCAAAATTCTTAGGTTCGAGAAGATGTTTGTATATTTTAGTAAGGAAGTTAATCTAAAACTCATTGGTCTAGGGTTTTTATCAGTTTTATAAAAAAAATGTTGTATGTAATGGGAAAATAGCTGTAATTTTTGAGGTAATTAATTTATTCAATTAGTATTTATCAATATATTTTTGAAGCCTAACATATGTTATTTTCTTGTATTTCTAAAGATTTTTGTTGTTTAATATAAAGTATTATGACTCCTCACCATTTAAATTGATATAAGTTTTGTGTTATGTAAGTTGTTTTCTTTTCATGGAAGATTTTAATTCTTAAAGTATATTAGATGCTACTAAAATGAAATACTTCAATCAAACCATGATAAAGTATTACTTAAAAAAGTGTTTTAGAGTTGATGTACAAACAAAGTTGTAGACTTTAAATTTTAGGCTCTATTCATATGGTTAGATTTGTTATGCTATCACTAATATTTTATTAAAATAGATAAAACTTACAATTGTAAAAAGTACAATTTTAAATATTCAAAAATAAAACATTTAATGATTGGGATATCTTGGAACATGTTCTAAATGAGATGATCTTACTTTAAAAACATTAGGATGCATAAATTTATGACTTCATTTTTAAGACCGTTTTTTTAACCTTAAGTCAATGCAAGTATTCCTTGCTCAAAGTTACACATACTTCAATATTTGTAATTTTAGTGAATAATGTGTCTAACAATACCAAATTCTATTGTCACACAAAACAATAACTCCATGAATTTTCTTCAAAAAGTGTTTGAGGTGAAGTCACACATAAAGAGGAAAATCTAGAAGTTACAAAATTGTATCAATTTAATACAAGTTGATAATACCCTTCTGGGTTAAAATAAAGTGCATTTACTATTGACTTATCCTATAGCTATCCGATAGCTTCATTTGATGAATGCACTGGAGATGCTCTTATAATGCAAGCTGCTGTAAATTATTTGTCACCCATATTCCATGGAGGTAGGCATACCACACCCCAGCGAGAATTTGATGAGCACCCCATGCTGAAATGCGGTGAACAAGTTATATCTTGGAGGGACCACAGAACTTAACTTGAAAGAAGATGTGTAGCAAAACCATGGCCAAACACTGTGGTAGGAACTTGTGCATCAATCCCGAGAAGCACGTCACGCTAGTTGTACAGACATTTTGATGATGCAGAACCAATTTGCAAATGGAAAGCATCAGCAGCAACCCACGAAACCAAGTTGTTTACTAGTAGCATCTTACATCATTCATTCAAATTTGCAGATCCAGATATTCCTACAACGCAAGGCTAGCTAGCTACTGAGATTGTGATTTCTTGCGTGACAACTGGACAAATACGGCGATATTCTAAGAGTTTTGAATAGGCTTGCATCTTTAACCCTTAAAGCATTTGGCCATAAAATCCCAAATTCTGCCTCAATTCTGCCCTGTTTTAGTTCAAGGTATAATTATGTAAATTTAAATGTATTTAGGAGAATCTGACCGTAGGACCTAACTTGTACATGTATGTGTACACAAAATTTTAGACTGTAATTCCTCACGGTTTGGAAGATCATAAGGTTTGAACTTGAGTAAAAAGTTTTTTTTGGTATTGCCCAGCAGGGACAGCCACCCTTTGGAGAGGGAAACAGCCAAATTTTTGAGATCATGTGGTTGGAGGCTCTTCAGTTTTAGATTCTAAAGTGAGTTGGGAGTATGCTGAAAAAAATTGAAGACAATACAACACACAGAAGCATTGGAAAACCACAGTTCCAGTGACGGGAGTCACATGAAATGCATATACACTACCTCTTTTTCCACACTACAAATGCCGAAGAAGATCATCTATTTTTTGAAATCCAAACGGTGTATACATGCATTTGTATGGAAAAGAAATTTTAGAGGAAAAAATCCAAAAAATAAATAAATCCAAAATAGATATGAATTTTACAGTGGTTTAGGAGGAGAAAATAGTGAAGGAAAAATGGATGACGAAGGTGACCCAATCACTGTAGATCTGTCTGACAGTTTTTATAGAACTTGGAACTTTGACTAAATATATCTCAAGATCCGTACGGTCAAAATTTACAAAACTTGCTATGTAGACTAATTGGATAGCTCTGAACAAGATCCTACGGTTGGATTTTTCAAAATCAAGTTTAAAAAAAAATTGTGAAACAATTTCAGAAAGGATCATTTGGAAGTTACTGTAGACTGGCAGAGATTTGGTACACCACTCCCATCTGCCACAAACCTGCCCTAGCTGCCCTGAATTGAATTTTGATCTTTAAACACGAATTATTTTAACTACGGGCCTGATGAAAGTGAAATTTGGTCTTGTTAGAAAGATTTGACAATTTCCCATGTTGTGCCAAAGTTACAGCCACATCCGGTAAAATTTGACTCATAGGGAGCCTGACCGGACCCTAAATCATACCAAAACTGTTGAGTTGATGCTTTAGGGGTTAAAAGGGGATCATGCTCTGAGTATGCATTTGGACCACCCAACAACTTTATATTTGTCCAACAGAGGAAGAGTAACTTACGAAGGCAAGATGACGTGGATGAATGAGTTGATTTAGTATTACAAAACATGTCATTAGTACATACATAATTCATGTGGTCATACTAAAAACTTCAGAAGATCATTAACAAAAAATTCAATAAATTGACCACACGAATTGGAAGATTATAGAATTTGCAATGAAGAACCTTGTTTATTGGAGCAAAGAAGCTTGTAACACTAATATGGTGTTTAACACTTTAACACTCAATAAAACATGAAATTCATATATATATATATATATATATATATGGAATTAAAATCAATGAGAGTTGTATAAGTAAACAATAAAGATAAGGATGAATATACAATCAGTATCTTTGAAAATGCATGAAACTAATTATGAAAACATATAATGAGTATTATTCAATTTCATCCAAATTATAACAATTATAACCTCACTTTCATCCAATATAACAATTATTAAGGTCAATTAAATGAAGATGGAAGTATGACTTTTATAAATTCTTTAACAGTCTATAGTTGACATTTACTAGTATATTTTGGATTTTGCTAGAGTATAATTTTTTTATAATACATGTGCAATTTTAGCACTTACTAAGGTAATACATATTACATGTGGATTATAGCATTCAATGCATATTTCTCTATACAAAATGTATATTATAATGACTTGTAAAAATGTGAGTTGAAAAATTCCATGTGAAAAGTGTAGATTATGTATAAAGCCAAAGAATTATCCAAGAAAGTATATATAGTGGAGGTTATTTGTGTTGGAAAAGTTCAAAATAGTTGTAGTCATATGCAGATGAAGTCAAAAAGAAGAGTTGAAATAATTTTTAATCAATTATGGAATTCAAAGAATAATTTGTTAGCTAAGTTAATCTCTAATACCGGAATGCATTGCCAGTGAATGTATTGATTTTGATTCTATCGCTTATTGATTCCAGGGTAGATACAAAAATGCATTTTTTTTATCACTCAATCAAGAAATGGACTATAATCTTAAGAAATTCACATTAATAGTTGCAAAAGTCTCAGTAATTAGTGACAAAAGTCATAGTAACATTGTATTGCTTGCTATAAGCTTTCTAGAATCTACATCATAAAAGTAACCAAACACATAAGAAATAGTCTTAAGTAATTAAACATAGGTAGCATGAGTTGGATTCCTACCTATTAATTCTATAATATGATACCTATCAATAAAAATCTAATATTTTATTTTAAAGCAACTTAATATTTGATAAAAAAATACTTAGTCACTCATACTCCAATAAAAAATTAGGCAAAGAAATCTTCTTCTCCACTTCATTAACATCCTTTGCTCAGAATAATAATTATTTTTATATATGAGTTTGAATTAATGATAACAATGAGTTTTCCTTCATCTAGAAGAATTCTAGCTATGGCTTATTTTTGTCAATGATGATTGCCTACTTATTGCCTTCATGTATTACATGCTTTGACTCTATTTTCTTTACATGTATATTACTTCCATGATCTTATCATATTCTCTTTATTTGCTTGGATAACAATCCATTTTTTTAATGGCACAATATAGTTATAAATTTTCTTCTTCTCATTATCTTTTCAACTTCATACTTAGATTATAGTCATTTTGTTTTTTGATCTCAATAAGCACAATCTAACTCCATCATCTACTAACTACCTTGACTATAGTCTTATAACGCATATTTAGAAAAATAAACGTAATGAGCGCAATCTTCACATTTCACTTCAAATGTTTACATGCCTCAAAGTAAGCTTAATTTTATATTAACATCAAATCAATATACATATATGAAATTATAATGCTATGATAATTCTAGTAAAAGAAAATGGACTAAAGCCTCGCTTTAATATTCCTTTTAACCTCTCATTAACTTTTCTCTTGGTTCAAGGACGACTTCACAAACGGCTAACAAACTTAATACCATTATAATTCCACTTAAATTTGCCTTGTTAATAGTCTAAAGGATCTATCTAATTGTTTAATGAGATCGTAATCCTTTTATTTGAACTTCATTAGTTTGAATGGTTCAAAACACAAAAATAAGAATTTCAAATTTATACTTTATTTCCAAAGGTCTCTTAGAACACATTGTGGTTGTTGCACTTCTAGGCATGCTATTCTAACGTCCTAGATTCTAAGTATTTTTATGAATTTTTTATTACATACACCTTTCAATGATAGCTTTCCAACACTAGTGGAAACAGTGGGCTGCTCCGCCCGGCCACTCCACGTACAAGTCCTACCGGGTGGACTGGGGGTGGAGTGGTTTCTGAAAAATTTGGTTTGATTGGAGTGTGCCTCGTAATTATAAATTTGGCCTCAGTTAGCCTGGACCCGTGTAACAGATGAAGTGGCAGGTGGGGTCGGAGAGCTTAGAGGGGCGATTTTCTAAAGTGGGACGCAGGGAAAAGCGTGAAAATTAATTTGGTGGTTGTTACTCGAGAGAGGGATGTGAAGTGGATGGATTTGGCTGGAGCTCCCAAGAATCATCTTGATGGATGGGTTTCTGTGGACGGGGTGAACTGCAATTCACTGCGGTGCATATCCGGTGCATACCCGGCTTAAGTTAGAGGTCAATGACTGAATGAAGTTAGATTGTAGCACAAAGAATAATCCTTTATTTCTCAAGTTGGAGGACATGAATTGAGATTCTAGATCCTGCGGAGCTAGGGATTTTTTGGAAAACTAACTTCGAAGCTCTACATGGACCGGATCTGCGTGGCTATGGTCTAAAGCTCGCGCAATGTAGCTATGGTCATTCACGGTGGCGCTATCCAAATAAATCGTGTCTGTGAGTACCGCCGTGGGAGCCGTCGTTACGAGCATCGGTTCCTTCAAGTCCTTCGAAGTAGACAGCATCGTGCTTACTTCTGCGGTCGACGATTTAGGATGAGGAGACACTACTGATGCCTTAGAATTCAGAGAATCCGGTGAAATATTTGACAATGAATCCGGGTGAAACAGTTCGCATGAATCCCCGCATGTTGTTGAATTGAACTCCAGGTCGTCCTCGATTGCATTCAGGGCGTCGTCGAGCTCCTTGAAGTTCCAGATCTTCACGAGCGATCCATCACTTGAAAGCCGCAGCTGCGATCCATACACGTCAAGTAGGTTAGAACCCTAGGCTGCGCTACGTGGGAGAGTAGGTGACGCCATTCTCAGATCGGAGAGAAGGGTTTCAGGGTGAAAGCAACGATTAGACCTCTGCAGAGGAAGGGGTCAAATTTATACCCACAAGACTCTGGACAGAATATGCTCATTGACAGAGTGAGGGCTCAGAACTAGGGTTTAGAACTTTAGGGTACGCGGTGTTCTGGAAATTGGAACTTTGACATTGGAAGGAAGCAAGTGTATGATCAACTAAAATGTACTCCGATTTCACTTAAAAACTACAGATCATTTCAATATTGTTTGATCACTTCAAAAACTATCGAGTAAAACTCATGGTTTGTAGTAAGGAATCTACAGAGCTCCCCTGCTTGAAATTCCAAAATTTAGCACCATTACAGTTAGATCCAACGTCATGGAAATTAGGATGTTCAAAAACCAGTCATTTGAGGGATTAGAGATAATGCCCTGTAATGGTCAAAGCAAGACATAGCTACGAACACAAACTACCTCTGAAAAGCGGAATTCACAACAACGCTCAGGAGATTTCAACTAATTCTCCCCTG
Organism: Ceratodon purpureus; assembly: GCA_014871385.1. NCBI lineage: Eukaryota > Viridiplantae > Streptophyta > Bryopsida > Pseudoditrichales > Ditrichaceae > Ceratodon > Ceratodon purpureus. Next base: position 16,303,478 of record CM026422.1, on the reverse strand, counting down.
CTACAACATACTCCAAGACAACATCAAATCGGAGAAGCTCCTGACGGTGCTTGATCTCCACTGACGCCGCAGTCTCCTCTAGAATTTGGAGCTCCATTTCCATCGTACGAAGACTCTCCTGCTGATCTTCGATATGGTTTTCGACGTCCACAAGGCGTTTTTTAAGCAGGTCTAGGATAGTATCTGTTGAATTGCCCGATGAGTTGGTCATCTCTTCTAAACTTCGGAGTTCCCCTGTCAACGATTTGGATTCATTGCTTGAGTCTAGATCACAGACAAAGCCTCATGGGCCGGGACTGACCTCCCCTTTGGCTTCAGGAGTATGGACCGCTGGATTAGAATTGTCAACACTGGATCAATTGATGGCGCCTGAGCTGGTCTAGGCGGATGCGGCCTATGTCCATGCAGTGTCTCTTCTTTCGTATTTCCTCATGGAGGCATTCGTCGTAGTTGTTAATGCGGCGCTTCTTTTTCTTCGCAGCTAGTTCAATCTCCTCTTGGATCAGGTGTAGGCCTTCGAGGAACGATGTCGTCACAACCGGAAGCCCTCCGACAGGTATGGCCTTCTCAACATGTGCATGGACAGGATTGGCTTCCATCTGAACATCAGCTTTGGGGTGTAACGGAACTGGAGCCGCAGAATTTGAAGCCTGCAATCGTCGAGGAAGTCTTAGTTCCGAATGCAATGAAAGGGGAAAAAAATAAAATAAAAAGTGGGGGTTGGACTCACCTCGCCGAACGCTTGAGCAGCATTGGGGACGACTGGTGTTGTGATGCTGCGTGGCAAGACTCGTGGCCACGTGAAGGACAGCTGAGAAGTCAAGGGGGCAAACTTCTCCAGCGCCACGAAGTTGGTCTTCTTGTGGACAGGAAAGCATCGTTTAAGAGCGAAGGAGCACCAATCGACTTCAGCGTCGGCTGCTTCGGCCATGAGTCCGCGAGCGAAGTGCAGCGGAATACGCGGAGGGTCCTTCATCTCGCGCTGGTGCACTCTCTCAAAAAGTTCCTTCACATAGTTATTGTAGGGCTCACCGTCTTCTTCTCTGAGGGGTTATCCGTCGGAGTCTTTCATGACCCAGTAAGCAGTCACGGCATCCTTGCGATAGAGAAGTTTGTTCTCTGGATCGCCAGGGAGAAATCTTCCTTGCGGAAGCAGCAAGACCTCATTCAGCCATCGAAACACAATCACCTCGGCTAGAGTGCGCTCGGACATCACTAAGGAACCTCAAGGTCTAAGCTATGGCGGCAATGGAAAGCTCGAGCTCGAAAGGAAATGTCTATGGGAGATCAATTGCAATGGCATATGTATCCGGATTTTAGGTATGTATTGGTACGAAGTTAGGGTGAGAAGGGTTGCACTGACGAGGATTTGATACATTGTAGGGCCTGCAAATTAGTGAAGTTGTCGGCTGTTGAAGGTGGAGAGGCTGCGATCTGATCTGCATGCAGTCATGACGATACGAGGAAGATTGAGTTAATGATTAGAAGTGACAAGTCCTAGTGGCAAATATATTAAGGCTAGTGACTAATACTGTAGCGTTCTAATTAGTATTTTTTGAATCTCAATGTAATATTCAGATTGGGATGGCAATACCATGATGTCTCCAACTTCTCCTTCATGAAATAATCCATGGTGTCTGCAATTCACCTGCAATGTTGCAAATGCAAAAAACAACAGTTTAAAACTTACGCCCAAGACATCAAGCTCTTACAGCCATGCGACCCCAAAGTACTCCTAACCTTCTCTGAACTGCAATCACTTAGACAGGAAACTCAAAACTCAAAATTGCAACCATACTGGAAACCAAATAAAACTTATGCCCAGTAGACCGCCATGCAATGTGCAATAGCCGTTTTCCGAGTGTTTAAGCTCAATAGAACACGTAACTAATTTCTCAACAATGTACCCTGGTTCGTGAGAGATTGATATTGAGCATACACAATCATAAGAAAGGTAGAGAAATTGTTGTTCACATACCATGTCAACCACCGGGCCCCAATTACTTCTCCGGGTTAATTCAGCACCTACGGGGGGGAGGGGAAACCTCACGGACTCAAATCAGATCATGTCTTGGCTAATTTCTCTTCATATTGTATCAACTTGAGCCTACATGCAACATTCTAGGGTTACAATCAACACAAGCAAGCAATATTAGAAGAAACAGAAGCGAGTTCTAATATCACAGATCAGGTTAGGCGAAAGATTCTAGATCAATTCTGAAATTTTCTTCAAACCGACACAGGGTTGGAAGGTGCTTCAGTACTTATAGTAGCCTAACATCTGCGGAGGGCCAGAGATTCCAGTGGACACAAAAATCATTGATTCGAGAATCCTTAGAATTGAACTGTACAAGGGTTTACTATAGGACTTGCCCATTGTAATCAAAATCTCCATAGCCGCGCCTGCACATACTCATTGAGCTCAGTCTAATTGTATCCTCTGTCTCCCCTTCGCACCTTCCGCAATATGCCATCACTTTACTTTCTCAGCATCTAAAACACACAACAATACATCCCATGCAATCAGTCTCTGATATCACATGCTAATCGGCCACATATCACAATCAACCCTTTAAAAAAATTAGAACTCGGAAGGCATTTTAATTAAAATATTTGAAGTCTGAATACTAACTCACCTTCAGCAGAAACATGAATGGAGCAGAAGTCGACCATTCCCACGCATTCTTGAAACAATCCAAGCAAGAGAAACAACTTCTACAGCAAAGCAAACAGAGAACAGGGGATCTGAAGCAAGAACATTGGAAAAGCACATGGTACTTGCAAATACTTCTCATTTTTGATAATTAATGAGGCCTCTGATTCAAAAGTAATGTCGTACACGGTAGAGTGACTTTGTTCTATCAACTACAACTACATAACACGCTAGAGAATGTGTTCATAAGCCTGAGCCATCTCATCCTTGTATTGCTCATCGTCAAAGTGTTCTCCTAGGTTCGCGTTTTGCATGTCTATATCTACCACGTGCACATCTTCTTCTTGCACAATAACTCCAGGCAGTGGGACGTCTTAAGTTTGGGTCTCCCTGCAGGTACGTGTAACGCTGGAGTACTCATTAAACCGTCTTCAGATCCCGGTGCACCAAAGTAAGGGAATTCGCGCTCTCCAATGGTTTGCGTACTTCGAATGTCGTTCCTAAGTACAACCCGTATGTTGGGGTCCCTGCTGTCGGCCATGAAGTACACCTGGCTAATCTTCTCCGGTAGAGCATAGGGATTGTTTGTAACCCTATCTTCGAAGGAACCAGACTGAATGGTCCAGAAACCATACCCGTCTTTTCTAATCGATGCCCTTCCTTGATCAATTTTCTTAAACCATTTCCCTTCCATAAGAACCACGTTCATGGATCCAAAGGTGACCAACAATATCGACTTCAGAATTCCAACATCAATGACATCTTCAAGGCTTTCATCTGTAATGTGAGCAATTCCCAAGTCAAACGTGACGTGCACAGTCCCTTCTTCAACATCTGAGCAAAAATGGGCTCCGTATGCCCACATAGCTTGATACTTGAATGCCTTCGAGTCTGGGGGATGTGACAAATTGATGACTGCCATAGGCACCGGAAATTCCGCCAAGCAGAGCAACTTCACGTGCTCGTATATCTAGATAGAGAAGGTAGGGAACTGACTGCTTAAGTGGGGAGGGTAAATGATCCGGAGAGGCTCTGAAGCATCCAGTGCGTGACATGCGCGAGCCTCTGTTCGGAAGATCCTGCGGGCTTCTGTACGACTGTTCTTCTGATCTTCATACTCACTGTTAGCAACATAGAAATTCAAGGGTCAGCAACATAATTCAGTGGCATTCGCATACATTGTATCAACCTGCAGACGTCAGAGCCATGCCGTCAACCACCACGCACAATGAGAAGACGAATTTGACTCACCTTAAGAGCTCTACAGTGTGAACCAAATGTCGGTGCACGTAGTCGTGGACTTGTGCAATTTCAGAGGCAGGAAGGTAATACTGTTTGGCCTTCCCGAACAATACTTCCCCGGAATCCCTTAGCTCCTGCTCGGGGTCCCATTTGCGACGCCGTGTATGGGAATATAAGCTGAGTACTCCGTGCAGAACCCAAGCACCTCATCAATAGCGTATCTAGACGCCATCCCGGCCTCCGGTTTAGAGGTAGCCTGGACATAGGAGGTTAGAACGCCAAAGAACCGCTCGATTCCATAGCACCAATGACTGTGAACTGGTCCGCATTGTATAAGTTCAGGGACTAGATGGATCACAAAGTGGATCATAATGTCACAGAACCCGGGTGGGAAATTTAGCTCCATGAGGCACAAAGTTTCCGCTGCAAATGTTTGAAGGGCCGGCATCTCAGCAAGGTTAATGACCTTCGAACATATGCGATGGAATAAGTCTCCTAGCCTAATGATGGAGAGCCTGGTTCAACGACAAAGGCTGTTCCTAAGAGCAACTGGCATGATCTGCTGAAGCAGACAGTGGTGGTAGTGGAGGCTCCAAATCGAGGTCGCATCGAGCCAAGAGACAAGGACGCTGGACCCATAGCTTGCAACAAGCCTTGTTGGATTTTGCACCCGAATCACCCAACACTGCCCGTTGCATATGGGAAATCTGGGATTAGCTGGAAATCCAAAAGCAAGAATTCCCAGTATACACCATGCGACCATGGGCAACAGATGGTGCAGGTTCATTTCGTGTATGATGTAGACACTCCCCTGCTGTTTTGCGAGATGGAGCGACAACCATTCCGTACCCTGCTTGAAGCTAAGGTACCCCAAGTCGGATCCGGTGTCTATGTTCAGTGGGCGACTCACCTCCTGATCTGCAACAAGGAGTCCTTCGAGGCACAAGGTGCTAAACCCTAAGTTGCAGCAAAAACTTTGGAACTGTGATCTCTGCTATTTTGAACGGTCGTATTAAATTATTGAACCGAATGTGGTTCAAAATAGCCTTACATTGAGATGTATTTCCAATCATTGAGATCCTAAATATTATACCGATTCGAATCACTTTGTGCATGCACATGTCTCTTTTATTAGCCATTGTCAAATTCAAACCCTACATTCTCAGACAGCAAACCCTAAATTAAATTAATCTGATTCATCAGACTAAATATATTCAAAGTACCCTAATATATCCGCATATCCAGTTGCGATAATGTTTTGCTAAATATAAACCGGATATGCAAATGTGCACAGGGTATAAAGTAGCAAATGTATCGGGTATATCACAACCGGGTATCACCTCGATCATTGACCGGATATACATGGTGCGCAGGTTATACACCTTATCCTATTAAAAAAAGGTCATCAACTACAAATACGGATATCAACCTCAAGTCAGATGTCAATAATCTAATACGGACTTCTGGGCATAGTTATCAATGTATCCTCGGGTATTACAAACGGACATCTCCCGGTCATGAATGCTTGAGCATGAGTAATAAAATCCACTGCGGTAATAGTGAAAACGTACAGATCAGATTTCACATGGCGTTTACTCCCCTTCCGTCCTCATCCATCCCCGAATTTACCACGGAAATTACATGCACCTCAACAATAAGGTCTTACAAATCCCCGTGGTCCCACCGAGTTCCTCTACAACTGCCCCTCTGACACTATCCGAGATAAGAGAAAGTATTCACGGTGGAGCCCATTATGGAAGCGCCCGACTCCACGCACAGCCTCTGGGACTCCACGCACGTGGACTCACCCAAATCAAATGGACTCCCGTGTGGAGAGGCGCCTGGAGCAGCCCACTGATTCCACTAGTGCAATGCCACAATTTCCAAAGCATTGGCAGTTACGATGCAAAAGTTATGAATTTCAGAAGAATCCGCTCTAAATCTCTGCATCCAATAATCAATCAAAATCTCTCATTTTTCTGTTTAACCCCTTAACGTCCATGAAGCATGATTTGGGTTTTTGTCGCTGGTTTTTTGCCTATAACTTTTTTTCTAGGCGGAATTAGAGTCTGAGCCCAACTAGAGAGTTGGACAAGCTGAAGATAGCTATCCAACCCACTTTGCCGCATATCAATCGGAGTTTTCAATGAAAAGTTACGGCGATTTTAGTGGAAAGGGGTCTGAGAAAAGCCAGAAAAGCTCCTTGTAACTTAGCAAATTTTCTCAAAGTTTCTCAAAGGAAGTTGGGATTTGATCCATCTTTGAACATCAATATCTATTGCTAGGATACTCAAAATAGAGCACGGTAAATTCCTATAGTTAACTCATAGCTTGGTGCTTCCTAAACATATGTTTTTTCAAACTCTGTAGAAAGAAAAATAAAATAAAATAAAAAATAAAAAATAAAAAAGGCTATTTTCAGTGTTCCAATTCTGTGCTTCTTGATAAAGATGTGTTATAATATCTTAGACTTTGATTTGGAATTGGACAATTCTAAGTATGTAGACTAATTGCCAAGCTCTAAATCCATCCATACAGTTAGATCCATTCAAAACATTGTGAAATTTGACATACGAAGCTTGCAGTAGTGTCTGTCCAAAATTCCAAAACCAAGCTAAAAATAGCAGTGGACGTTAGGGGGTTAAGTTGCTTATCATTTACAAGGGCAGTATGAGACAAGAGAAAATTTCAAAGGATGGGCATTCACAAAATAATGGGCTCAATATTTTTTCATCCGGATACATTGATGACACTTTTCATCCCATATACATTTTTCATCTAAATAAATGTTTCTATCTAAAGAGGTTGTCTTCATTCCTAAAATTAGTTAATTGAAATGACACTTATCATCCGTAACCCAGTTTGCATCCAAAATAAATTTTTATCCACATAAAATATTACATCCATTTTTAATTTTTCATCCAAACTTAACAAATCTCATCTAATATCTATGACGTGGTAGAGGATCCATTGAAGGGACCTCCTATTACCAAAATTGCCTTTAAAATTTAAGAGAGATGTAGAACTAACACTTCAAAAAATTCAAAACATTTGATTATTACTACGATTGCATTGAATTTTTTTGTAGTTTTTTCTTTCATTAATATGACCATGAACATATTAACCATTCGGATTTCTAATTGAACATGTTTAGATTACCCTTTGGTAGTTTTGATTTTGGTAAATGTAAGGCATTTTCAGCATTTCCTTTTCACAAAATGAAGGGTTTTTGAACTTTTTCCTCCTTCTCAAACTTGTATGTTGCTCAAATTTTGTGAGCTTATATTTAACTTCTACATCTATATGAATTGATGACCCTTTATACATCAAATGTGTTTGCAATGTATACTTTTTGGGCATCAAAACTTGGGTGTACAACCGGGGCAATGTTTAAAAAAACTGTTACATTGATTTTAAACCTTATGTTTTTGCAATGGGTACGGTGGAATGGACTTAAATTTGGTACATGCCTTTCTAGACAATGTATGTATAAGATCCTAAGTTTTTTTATTCTCTATTTCAACTCTAGTTTTGAAATTTAATAGGGGTCTGTTTTTGGTAGTTTTTGCTCCAAAAAACAAAAAGAACCTTCAAAGACTAAGTAGAAAAATAAAGATTACGCTAAAGATAGAAATCATAACGCACCACCACATTAGAATTAGGATGAAAAGAAAATCAAAATGATTTTGTTCTTTTTCTTGGATTGCAGAAATAAAAGTCTATACACAATTAAAAAAATTGCAAACTTTCCTTGCAGTTTTTGGAGTAAAACATGCCCTTATCTCTATTAGTGGAAACCATGGCCACAATGACGAGAATAGGTGACTACAATCATGATCTTTTTGACCAAATTTTGGAAAATATGGTCAAAACGATCATGATCCTAGTCACCTAATCTCGTCATTGTGGCCATGGTTTTCACTAGTGCTTTATGCAATGGAATTTCACCATTTATCTCCAAAAAATTTAATAAAAATAAAAATAAAAATAAAAATAAAAATGCCCTTACCCATTTGTCTCCCCCTTTTTTAAAAAAAATGATAAAATTAGAAATAAATGATGAAATATTTATAAAATATAAAATATAAAATAAAAACCATGGCCTTTCTCTTCTCCTGATCAGTGGAACACCTTGATGGTTGGATTATGAGGAATAAGTGAACCCAGTGGTAGCAAAACGATAAGGCTTAAGTCAAGTGAGAACTTATCACATAGATAGATAGGGAAGTGTGCCCACTGCGGTATGATGCTCTGATGCAATATTTAATTCACAAAAACAGAGCCTATTCCTGAAAAGGGGGACACAACAATCTTGATAGAAGATCGGAGCACCTTATTTTCTGGGAGTTAAGAACAGTATTGGCCCAATAAGAAGTGTTGTCGAGTTTGTAGGAGTGCAATATTTGGTCCCTAAATATGTGCTATTTATCGTATACTTAAGTTAGCAGTAGTAGTATAGAGCCCTATTTGCAGGGCCAATACATGGGAACCAAATGATTGATCACCCCTACAGCCTACATGATTGCATTTGCTATGGGCATTGGGCACACTACTATACTCCACCTGGCATGCACTAGCGGTTTAAAGAGTCTGGAGTCATGACCCAACAGTTGTACTTCACTTGCGGACTTTAGATAAATGATTCATTATTTGAAGTAGCATTTCAGTTCCACATTCAAATGCGGTGGCGAGTTTTTGTCTTTCACTAAGAGCATCCCCAGTAACACTGTAAACCTGAAAGCGAAAAGCGGAAAGTAGTGGAAAGACGTGAATTGCGGTTCAGGCCAGCAGGGGAAGCGTGTGTATTCAAGCCTGTAAGTCTGTAATTTACAGGTTGAAACATGGTTTTGGAAGGTTTTTTGGGGCAAACCTGTAAACGGTTTTGGAATGTTTTGCTCCGGAAAGACACTCAGGTTTGGGAGAACGGCGTTCTCACGCTTACAGCCTTACAGGCTTACTAGGGATGCTCTAAGGTAGGAGGCTCAAAGCCTGTCCATCTAAGTATGAGGAAGCATTTGTAGGGTTGTGGGTGCAGCCAAATTTGCTCAAATTTTTATTTTTATTTTATTTTATTTTTGAGTCAAATGGTGAACTTCATTGCAAGAAAGTAATTACAAAGAAAACACACCGCCGCGGAATCGAGGAAGGCGAGCCGTCTTGGCGAACAGAGAACCAAACCTAAGCCGGATCACAGAAACAACTTGCGAACCTGCACTACCTAAATACCTAGTCACGTGCTGAAATTTTTTGAGCAAGGGCAGAGAGAAGAAAGCAAGCTTTGTCTATTTTTTCAAAATTTTCCTAGTCAAATCACATGAGATAATCAATTTCAAAGGGAAAAGGTCGTAGGTCACCAATTGCACTCATAGGCACAGTTAAATCGAAGTTAAACATGCCTTGGAATTAAACACAACACTTCAAAAAGTAAACGAATATGATCCTTTTAATGTGCACCAATTATGCTCCGTTGGTGCTGGAGTAAGTGCTAATTTAGAATGTGCACCTTAGCTTGGTGCCGGAGTAAGTTCTAATTATATTCACAGTAAGTTCTAATTATGTTCATCCTCGTACATATTATGAACACTTCCATTTCCTGAAAAGAAGCTCAAATACTCACATTGGCTGCCTACAAAAATGATTACTAATTTGCAATTCAGAAGGTACAATTTATGGCCCTCTTATAGGCTCAGTTCTAAATGGCCCTACAACATTCGAGCCTCCTACCTTAAGTTGATTCTGATAGACCTACTGTGGCATCATATCAGGTATGAGTCCATAATTTTCTAAAAATAGAATAATGTAAAAACTATAAAATTATGAAAACCAAAAAAAGAAAAAATGAATAAAGTGCTCTGTAATATTTTGTTATTCTAGGTAGATTGAAGTCATTTATAGTGATTTTTTAACTAAGAAACAAAAAAATCTATTTTTCAGAGGCAAAAGTTATTTTTTCAAAAATTAATAATGTTTGTGTGGTAGGTAGCAAACCTACTACGGTGTTGAGGTAACCATCTTAGATTTTTTCATATTTAAAAGAAATTATGTTAGAAGTCATTAAAGACTATTAATTTACACATTAAATTATGCCATCTCTAAATAATTTTGCCATCATCTTAAAAGTATATTTTTAAAGGGATGATATTAATAATCACCTAAAGATACTATCTTACAATTATGCTAAAGATCATATGCTTTAAAGTCTCTATAGTTTTGAAAAGCAACATCAATTGTTTGATAAAAAATATAAGACAACAAAAATCGCACCTAGTCCTCATTTATTGAAATGTAGCATGGAATTCAAAGGCACATTCTATAAAAACATGAAGACGTTCACAAATATTTAAAATCCACATCAATTATGAAATTATAATACATGACAATTTTATTATAATATGATTTTAATTCTAAATGAGACCAAAATGTCTTTATTTTGACAGAATGGATGACTTCAAATTTGAACAATTGATTATTTTTTACTCAAAGTTTGATTTCAATAAAAAAAAAAACTTGGTTACATTTCAAACTAAGGCTATTTTTTTAAAAGAAAAATTTCAACTCAATGTTGGGGAAGATTTAACAAGCGTATAAGTACAATTGATTCTCATTTTGGATTTTTTTGGTTTGCAAAAGTTTGGTAAGAAAATACTAATTTATTTCATTACTTTCATATATACATGGTAGCCAAAGATGCCATTGAAATGTTAAATATATACCTAACATACTTTGTATTAAAAAATCACCATATCCAAAGTGAACCATTTATAGAGGTAGACCAAATTTCACCACACAAATCATTGAATCCACATATTGCAATGATAGATTTCCATGGGAAAATTTTAAAGCAAGAATGAACAAGAACTTGTGGCTTAGTAAAAGCATCACTACTAGGAGTTGAAAAATAGACCTCCTCATTGTCATTATGATTTCGACTACAACCTCTACATCAATGAAATTAAGGTTTTATTGACTACAACATTGTAAAATTTGTGATAGGCCAAGAAAATTGTCTTGGTCTTACTTCATTTTACATTACTTTGAAAAAATGAGATTGACCACAAAGTTTAAGGTTATCTAAACATGCTATTTTTTGATGAGTAGATAATGTTTCATGGTCCGACGCGTTTCACGTCAAGTCAAAGCAAAAAGGTAGACTCGACAAAAATCAAGAAGACCGTTGGGCAAAAAATAAGAGATTGACTTAAATTCTATTATTTTTACTGATTTTCTTAAGATTTTTTTTTTTTTTTTTTTTTTTTTTGCAATGTTTTTGGTCATCATAGTCTAATTCCAGATAGATAAAAAGATAGATAGATAGATAGATAGATAGATAAAAACTCCGGACCCAAAATAGGGCCAGGGTGAATACAATGTCTGTTCGTATGGTTAATGAACCAATGCCCACCAGACAAAGGGCCACTAATACCAAACTACTGACCCCTTTCGGAAATAGACACTATAATAACCGATTAGCAACACGCAGTAGACTAAGAAGAACTAAAGAACGAGATGGTGCTGGGGATGGGTGATTGGGAGGAGGATGGCTGGGGTAGTCATGTAGTATAGAGGGGATGACATGGGCATGGGTGTGTGAGAAGGGGGTTGTCTATTCTGTGGGGAGGGGTTGATTGTTTTCCAACTTACGTTTGTAGAGTAGTATGGAAGCGGCATGATGTATAGCGATAGTATTGAGGTCTTTAACCCCTAAATGCCCACCATGAATTCACATTGAAAACTGCCTTTCAACACTCTTTTGTGAAGCAAGTTAGTTTTTCCAATTTTGTGACATTTTTTTGCAATTTCAACCGTAGGATCTTATAACTAACTTATTGAGACATTCTTTTCCAAAATTTTAGAGAAAAATACGACACCAATTGCAAAATCATAATGTTCAAAGTTAAAAAACAAGTTTTTTTCAATCCTTCAAAAAGCTGAAATCCCACTTTCAATGAATTTTCAAAAAATATGCTTAACAAATTTGAAATGGGCAACTCTATATTCTAATATGAAAATGACTTGAGAATCTACATAAAAAATATCAAATGAAAAAACCTAGATCTTCATCTTCAAAAGATATGTAAATCAAAATACAATGTAGAATACAAGGAAAAACTAAATGGCTAATTACATCCACATAAAAGTGGATAACATTACTTTCAACGGTAAAAATGATGTGATACATAACAAAAAAAATTCCAATTTTTATTTTTGAAAAATTGTCAAAATTGTATTCAAAATGAGCTCTTAAAGTTTTTTTTCATGAAGATTTGACCAAACTACCCGCATAACATGAATTGTCATATCTTTTACCTCACTTGTTGGAATGGACTGAATCAAAGCATTCTATTCAAATATGAATCTCTACAAAATGATGATATTTTTATTTATTTTTTATAAACATATTTGAAAATTTTTGTGGCTGCCCGCGTTGAGATTTTTTACCTTCAACCATTCATAACTTTTGCATTACATAACCAAATCTTATGAAACAAAGCTTGGCATGTACGTAATGACCTAGAGAATCCACATGCAAAATATCAAAACTTGAAAGTTATTTTTACCACTGTGAGACCCTGCCCAATATAGCCGGCGACCACATTTTGGTTGCTTGGGAGTTTAGGGGTTAAATGTGCGGGGGATGGCAAGTTTGGGTATATTGAATTTGGTATGAAGAGAGGCCATGGAGGGGGCATGGGTTGTACCGCGGGCACCCGCGGTGAGGACAAGGAGGGGCTGAACTGTCCATCCTTGGGAAGTGAAATCATTGATGAAGGGTTGATATTTATTAATTTTGTTAGTAATGGGTTGTTGGGAGAAGCGGTCGTTGGGAGAAGCGGTCGTTGGTATATGTGAATTCTATGAATTTGATTGTTAAGGCAAGCGAAGGTTGAGACGGGGGGTGTGTTGGTGTGGTAGGCCTGTAATATAGAGTAAGCCAGGTTTGAGTCTGGCATTGCAGGTGCAGCGACTGTGGAGGCAGGTGTAGGGTAGGAGCCAAGGCGGGACTGTATTGTCTGGTTATTGAATGTGCCGGCATTCATGAGAGTGTAGGAGCGGGAGGCTTTATGGGATAGGAGGAGTTTGTGGATTGCCCAGACAACTTTGTTGTGGCGTTTAATACGGAGGGCATGGATATGGTGATGAGAGCATTTGAATAGTACGTAGAGCCAGGTGTCGGCGTCCAGGGAGTAACATAGGGGGCATGTGATGGAAGGGAAGCGAGTGGGACCAAAAAATAGCTGTTTTCAGGCAGAACCCATGTATTGGCCAGTGCGGAATTTGAGGATGGTGGTTTTTTGGGAGTTAGTGATGGCAGGGTTGGTTCAAAAGTCATTGGAGAGTGTATTGTCCAGGGTAGGGTTCATGGTCCATTTATAAATTTTGGGGAAGCGATGTGCGAGATTTGCGAGGGTTGTGTTTTGGTCTTGTTTGGTGAGATAGGTGGAGAGACATCGGACGGGGCCTTTATCCGGTCTATGGCCCGGTCTTGGCCAAAAGTCTTTTTGGAAATAGAATGGGGTAGTATGGGCAAATTGGTGGGATTTAGATGCAAATTTGTAGAGCTTTTTTGTACCAAGTTTGGTAAGTTTATCTGCGTGTTTGTTTCCAAAATGTTAATATGTGCTTTGACTTTGTAGAATGAGGTTGGTTGGGTACGAAGGAGAAGCATATCCTCCATGAAGATGAGGATTGTTTGGTCAGGATGGTTTCTGCGAAGGGAGTCTAAATCCACTTTATACTATGACAAGTAACCAAGACATTTAAAAAATATATTTTTTATTTTTCATGGTCTTGGCTTTATGAAATGATTTTTATCCTCATGAGCCATGACCATGAAATGATTTTAATTCTCTTAGTCAATTTTCATGGTCTTGGCTTTATGAAATGATTTTTATCCTCATGAGCCATGACCATGAAATGATTTTAATTCTCTTAGTCAATCTTCATGGTCCGTAGTGTAAACCACCCCTAAACCGACCTTCCTTAGATTCTTAAAAAATGAATGTTTTGGAAACCTTGAAGGATACACTTCTAGAAGTGCTGCTCATGATAGGAGCGCCCCAAAACTGAGCCCCGAACTTCAAAGCCAATCTAATCCACATTGAGAAAGTAATCAGATCCAATCACAAGCGCACCACACTAATAACTACCCACTGCCCACCCCTCTCCCCCAATCACAACCCCCACTGCCACGTCGGCCCAAAAGCCCCCTACTCGCTTTTCCCACCCCGCCTACCTGGCATTCCCATCCCCTCCACATCAGACTCCTTGGCATTCTCTGCTTGCCGTGCCTCTGCTCCAGTTCCACCCTTGCACCTCCACCTCATCACACATGGCACCCCATCATTTGCCCCTACCCTGTCCCCCTCCGCCACCTCAGCACCCTTCCAACCAACCGCCAGCGCAATCCGAACCAAAAGAACCCCAAAACCGTACCAAAAGAACCCAAACCCGAACCAAAAGAACCCGAAACCAAACCAAAAGAACCCAAACCCGAACCAAAAGAACTCAAACCCGAACCAAAAGAACTCAAACCCGAACCAAAAGAACCCAAACCCGAACCAAAAGAACCCAAACCCGAACCAAAAGAACCCAAACCCGAACCAAAAGAACCCAAACCCGAACCAAAAGAACCCAAACCCGAACCAAAAGAACCCAAACCCGAACCAAAAGAACCCAAACCCGAACCAAAAGAACCCAAACCCGAACCAAAAGAACCCAAACCCGAACCAAAAGAACCCAAACCCGAACCAAAAGAACCCAAACCCGAACCAAAAGAACCCAACCCGAACCAAAAGAACCCAAACCCGAACCAAAAGAACCCAAACCCGAACCAAAAGAACCCAAACCCGAACCAAAAGAACCCAACCCAAACCCGAACCAAAAGAACCCAAACCCGAACCAAAAGAACCCAAACCCGAACCAAAAGAACCCAAACCCGAACCAAAAGAACCCAAACCCGAACCAAAAGAACCCAAACCCGAACCAAAAGAACCCAAACCCGAACCAAAAGAACCCAAACCCGAACCAAAGAAACACATAAGCGAACCAGAATCAAACCAAAAAGCGGCGACGTCGAGCATCGAAGACGAATATGTGCAGTTTGATCCGACATCGAGGTGGCAGATTTTGGGGCATTTTCCGGTCGATTTTCGATCACTTTCTCAGGAAACGCAATTTGAGTTTTCATGAGCGCAGAACACAGTGCCCAAGAATTTTCATATCACACATGTTATGATACTGATCTCAGCCTCGAAGTGAGCGCAAGACATCATCATCTCATGGTAGTATGTAGACTAAGTGTCAAGGATCAATCTCATCAGTTTCTCCAGATCAATTCTGAGCAATCTTTGCTAGTAAGTTAACCGAATTTGTGTGTTGTCATGAGTGTTGGTGGACATGGTCAAGAGTTTTGAGTTTGTACGATGATGATTGGAGTCGTCAAAATCAGTTGAGGAGCAGGTGAAATTTTTGATTGAAGTGCAGGGGTTTCGATCAGCGAAATTGGTGTGATCAGTGCGGAGGTGGAGTGAGGTGTGAGGAGAGGAGAGAAGGGAAGAGGAGTTGGAGGAGTTGGAGGATTTGGAGGGGAAGGTTTTGGAGGGGGAGAGAGGAAGGGGACTCAAATGCTCACGTGTATGCGAGTGCGGCGGCAGTTGTGGGGGCAGTGGAGGAGGAGCGGGGTGCAGCGGAGGGGGGAGATAGGGGCGATATTCGGGAGGGGAGGAGGAGGGGGGAGGAAGGAGGTGTTGGTGCCCGTGTTTGGGGATGGAGCAGGGTTAGGGTTTAGGGGAGGAGCCCAGCGGGGGTATGCATCATCCGAGGCTGGGCCGTCTGCTGTGCCGGGAGGGAAGGAGCTGCCGGGGAATGGATTGGAGGGGAGAGCAGGAGGGGGGTTGGCAGGGTTGCCGGAATCGCCGGATGGGGACCGGGGTTTTTTGGTGAGGAGTGGGGCGGTTTTGGTGGCCGGGGCGGGGACAATTGCGCTCCTCGGGGTGATTGCAGCATCTACCGATGCGTTCAGTGCGGTCCCGGATGCGAAGGCGCGGGTGAAGTCGAGCTCTTCAGCTGTTTTGAGCTCGGGTGCCGGAATTGGTCGGGAATTGATGAAGATGGCGGGGAATGTGAAGGATGCGTCGATCCGGTCGTTTGTGGATTTCGTGGAGGCCGTGGCGTCAATCTGGGTGTTAGCTCGGTGTGTTTCCACGATCCTGGCGTCCAGTGTGGACAATGCGTCGTCTGAGGTGGCGTCTTGGTGGCGACCTCGTGTTGCATCCTTCCTAGCGGGTGAGTTTTTTTTTTTAATCCCTGGGTTCATCGCCACCGATTGCAGCCTTCACTTTCATCTTACTCAGGCGGCAAATTGTGGTGAATTTTCCTGTTTTGTGGCGATTATTTTAGCTTTTTTATGAATTGTTAGTCACTTTGCCAGCTGTGGAAGCATTACAAATTTGTTTTGAAGATGGATCTACCGTAGTGTGTGTATTGATGCAGCTGATCGATGCTGATTATTAAGCTGGGGGCAGCTTGTGCTTGGATGATGGCAAGCTGTTGTTTTATGAAGTTGTCGAGTTGTCACTTAAGTTCATTGTAGTTTCGACGGATCTGACTTTGTGGGAATCGACATGTTGCGATAGATTTGGCGGCACATGAAACTCGGAGGAAGGCCATTGTGGAGTCTGGCGATGGTTTGGTGCTGGACTGGTTGCTGAAGGCAGTTGGCGGTTCCAGGTGCAATTTCTATATTTGTTTTGGTTATGTACTCCCGGTCATGTCTTTATATTGTGCAGAGCTGTTGCTCTTTGCTATGGACGATTCATATTGAATACCAAATTAGCGTAACCGTGTCTTATCGTTAATCTGGCTAACCATCTTCGGTTCTGCAGTTGTCACTTTTATCCCTTGTTATTATGCCGTTTTCGTTGTATATTTGCTTCAAATTGTGATTCGTGCACATTGTCTAGATAGTGCTTGAAAAGTAAGAAGATCTATGTACGTAATCAACAATAAACCTTGAAGTTAAGCAAAATCTGCATAGGTCGTTTGCGACTTTAGTTGGTATATTTCAGTCATAGGGGATACGTAAAATTTCTAACCCTTTGCAGAAAACAGTGTCATTGTGATCAAGCTTACAGCATATGGTATCAACTGTAATCAGCATGCTTGACCTTAGCTTTGTGTTGCAGACCAGCTTGTCAGTTTACGCAGGCAGAGGCATCGAGAGCACTTGCTTATCTTTTGTCAGACGTAAACACGGCTGAGAGTGTTCTAGGCAGGCCACATGCCCTGCCCTACCTGCTTCATTTTGCGGCCTCCATTCATGTGAACGATGCTGTTGAGGTGTGTTTATCTCTGATTTTCTGTCGTCATGGATTTCCTTGTCATTTGAGTCATGAGTAACATTATTGATGATGCCGATCTTGTTCTTCGTGGCTTAAACAAACTATATTTTTTCCAGGTGCACTTCTGTTTTCCCTGATGCAAGTGCAGCTTATAATGTACAATTGCAGAGTTTAAGTTCGGGAAGAAAAGACCAAGGTACTCCGGAAGGGCGTGGGGTAAGCAGGGGAAAGAGTTTGCTTGTAGCAGCTATCATGGATCTCGTTACTTCCAGTTGTGAGATTGGGGATGCAGGCTCGTGCTTTCGACCAATGCTTCCAGGTACAAACATCGAAACCAGGCTCATGCTCTTAGTGTGTTGATCACGCCAAACGAGTTTATTAAAGTTCGCATTCTAAAATGCCATGCTTTTCTGCACAGGGAAAGCAGATCCTGCAGATGTGGCAGCTGTTTTGCAGGTTGTAGAAGGTGGATGGGTCGTTGATGATGATGACGGGTCTGGAGATAAAGATGGTAATGACAGAGGCGGCATGCAAGGACTTGGGATCCGAGTGCTTGGAGGAATAGAAATTGTCGGTGTTCAAAGAATGGCAGCCAATCTTCGCCAACAAATACCTTACACCTATTTTGAGAAGATCATGGAATCGTTCACGGCTAGTGTATGGCCTCAGAAGCAGCATCTAACAGCTCATTTGGGTTGGGCTCATGGAGAGAACGGAGAATTTCAGCCAGTTGAATCTAAGCGTAATGTTTCAAGCTTTCGTAGAAAACCGAGCAGTGATAGTTTGAGCAGTAGCTATGGTTTGTGGGATGATCTCCCAGGTAGGTTTGTGGCCGTGCCACTTGCAGCCTGGGCACTTGCTACGTGGGCACAGTCTTCCAGTGAAAATCGGTCGATTATCAAGGGTATTGACAAGGAAGGTGATGCTTTATTGGCTGCTGTAGTTGCACCAGAGAGATCAGTCAGATGGCATGGTGCCATGGCTATGAAGTACTTGCTGCAGAATGTGGACAAGGAGTATGATGAAGTAGCTGCTCGGTGGACTTCTGCACTTCTAGAGATGGCTGCTCAAGCGACCACTTATAAAGACATGCAACTGGCATCCTTAGCTCTGACCTCCTTTGCATCTTGCATCTCCCAGAGCCAGAGTGCGTTGACTATCCTCAGCTCTTGATTAAGGATATGCAGGGTCTTTGCATTTTAACTACGTGGGTGTTTGCCAGTTATTACATATTCAATTTCAAAAACAGACCGTGTTCCTGCAGGGCAAGGCTGAGTCAAATTCATCTACAGCTGTATTTGAGCTGTGCACTGCTGTGACCCAGTCATTCAGTAGTTCTGAATGCTGTAGCTTGTTTGATGTATCTCTATTGCAGGTGCTCGTACGTTAGTGATGGATGAGGGGCTTCCAATGCTGCGAGAACTTGCCAAGCTGACAGAGAGAGATGAAAGTGTTCAGGGAGCGCTTGCTCAGAGTCTCGATGTCTTAACGAGTTCGGGTTCTGGGCTCTCCGTAGATGAGGGTAAAAGGTGGTCGCCTATTCTCTTAAGATGGGTATGCATCCATAGTCCAGAAAGTCTGGCAAGGTCTTGTGGTTGCCGTGTCTTGAACCGTGTGGTGAACAGCTTAGGACAAGTTGGGATTCCTATATCACAAGCTTGGCTGGCCATGCTTCTTATGGATATTGTAAATGAGAGCAAACCAAAGCTTGGAAGAACCAAGGGAACATCAGTTGCTGAAGCTAAGGAAAGGGGACTTGTCCAGGTTTGTTTCTTCTTATATGGCATGCAATTTGTATCAATATTCAATTTTTTTTGCAGATATATAAGAACTTAAGCGCAAGCTATGGATCTTTGTTGACATACATGATAGTGCCTAAATTGCAGACTGAACGAGTTCGTCTGGCAACAGCTGCTGCGGCCGACATTGCGAAAGTTGTTGCACGTGAGGCTGAAGCTTCAGCAGCCACGGAGTTAACCGGTAAAGGAGTTGCAGAAAGTGCACGGGAATTGCCAATGGTGGACTTGCTAGGCTTTGACATGTCTCCTGCAGCAGACCATCCTAAAGATAGCCCACCAAAGGTCACAGCTCGTGAGGCCGCAAGCTCTACTTTGAAAGCTGTCAAAGCTTTGACGGAGTTGATAGCAGAGGACGAGGTCTGTCAAATTTGAGACCCTGTTTTATCATTGTCAGCTGAAGTGCCGTTACTATGCCAACGTTGTGATTTGTTTTTTACTGGGGAGCCTGCTAAGTTTGATCTACTGAACAGGTTGGCAGACAACGAGTCTTGGAAGCTGGAGGATTATGCCTTTTAAGGCGTCTTTTGCTTTGTGATGATTTTGATCAATGGGCGGCTGCGGAAGAGGTGGAAGCTCTCAATCAAAATGCTGCCAACCAGACTGCAAATGGAGGACAGCAGGAAAAACCACCAGCAGCCACGCCCGGGATAGAGCCCATGTCCCGCACGACAGCTCATATTCAGAAGCATTCTATGCGTCTGCTGGCTACTTTGTCCTTGCATCCGTCAGCTTGCATCGCAATAGCGAAGGATCCAGAATGGTGTGCATGGTTAGAATCTTGTGCTCGAGGAGATAACTTTGACAACAAAGTGAACAGTCACGCTCGGGCAGTTCTTTACCACGTCTCCCAAGTGAAGACAATGATGGACGAAGAGCTGGCGTTGTCAACATCCGGAAGTGAGGGGCGGCCTAACTTAAATGCCATCGCGGTTCCTGAGAAGATTGTGGGTGAAATTTGGCCACGATATGAGGATTGCATTTTTTTGATGAACTCTGATTCAACATATTGGGGTGCACAATCGTCCAAACAAGAAGTAGGAGCAAATCGTGGGAGCTATCTAGGCGATCATGTTGTTGGATTTCAGCATGATACAAGCTATACAGAGAAGGTGATAGTCATAAATTTCACTTGTTGATCTCAGTTTTTGTGAGAGTTCTTTCTCATGACGATCGAAACTACAAGATGTCTGTGTATGTGTTTGTCTGTGCGCGAACTATATCATTGTTAGCAGTACAACTTTCTGAATTTTTTCTTAGGATGCGTTTTCATGCCTTTTTATTAATGACTTTTACTGGTTGCTTATATACGCCATGTACATCTGCAGGAGGATGATGGACCAGTACTTGATGTGGTATTTGTGCATGGTTTAATGGGAGGTCCATATAGGACTTGGCGTATCGCTGAGGACAAGACTTCATCTACGAGTCCTAGTGGGCTGGTGGAAAAGATCGACGAGGATGCTGGTAAAGAGGGAACCTGCTGGCCTGAAGAATGGCTTGCCGATGACCTCCCTGGTAGCCGCTTATTGACCGTCAAGTATAAGGTAATCACCCTTCGATGTAATCCTTGCAAAACGATACTCTTGCAGTGAGTAACTCTTCATGTACCTTGAATCACATAGTCTTTCCTTTGTAGGAATATTTGTATCAGCCAGTTCTTATAGGAGAAAAGTTGAGGAGGGATCGTCAGACGTTGAATTGCCAGTTTGGATTTTAAAGATTGTACTTAAGTATTATTGACATGATTAATGACAGTATTATGTTCGAGATGTTTGTCCAGGTGCCGAATTGTATCTTAACAGCTTATGTGAATGACAACGTGACATACAGTCTGTTGTGAGCACTGAGAGGAGTTTTTGTAGCGTTTTATGCTGTCTTTGTGCTTAGATTCTTCACCTAAACAAATGAACTTCATTCCTCAATATGTTCTGAAGTACGAACACCAGCATTTACTTAAGCAATCCGCATGGACTCTGCGCAGACAAATTTATCTCAATGGTCGGGAGCAACTCTTCCGTTACAGGTACATCCAAGTCTTATTAATAGCACGTAGTTTTGCCCTTCGTGTGTTTTGGATCTGCCTTTTGTTGTGCCTTTTTGTAAGTGATATCCCGTGTCCTGTTATTGAACTTGGTGAATCTAAATCGATTAATGCCAACATTGTTATCACTGGTAGGAGCGAATAATGGCGTTCGGATTAGTATGGCTTTCAATGGGACTGTGTTTTGATGTACTTTTTTAGGGCTATGAAGAAAGCAGAAATTTGACATTGTGTGTGGTTTGCTGAGATTCAGGAAGTAAGCTCAATATTGCTTGATAAACTAGTTGCAGCCGGCATTGGAGAGCGGCCTGTGGTCTTCGTCACTCATAGGTTTCCTACGCAACTTGTATTTTGATTAATGAGTTGTAACTCAAGTCAGAATTAGAATTTTTTAAATACAATGTTACTTGTTATATACTTATCGTTTGGATTTGTTAATGTGTACCATTTGGCAGTATGGGTGGCCTGGTAGTGAAGCAGCTTTTGGTACAAGCGAGTCAAGATGAAAAACGGCATGACGACAGACGATCTCGCCTTTTGAGAAATACTTCTGGCATAGTTGGTTCATCTCCCAATTCTTGTTTTTTGATTACTACAAAGTCTTCATTGTTCATGACACCTCGCTATTGACTGTGGTATATAAATCTTTGAAGTTCGTGCACAGTAAATTTTCACCCTGCATCTGTTCGACTGACTCTGCCGACAATATTTTTGAGTGTGTAGGTTTTCTATAGCTGCCCGCATTTTGGAAGCAAGCTTGCTGACATGCCATGGAGGTTTGGTTATGTCTTGCGACCAGCTCCGTCAGTGAGTTTCCTTCCAATTAACTCGTCTTTTCTTCCATGATATTTTATCCATGTCACTTTTATATTCCACTGTTATTTTCAATTATTGCATGTTGCTGATGTAATGGCAATCTTGTCCTCTACGACAGATTGGAGATCTGAGGAGTGGCTCGCCTAAATTAGAAGAGCTTAATCGCTTTGTTCGGCAGCTCCACACCAAGCGTGGTTTGGATGTCCTTAGCTTCAGTGAGGTAATCAATTGTCTATCTGGTTTGCTCATTCTCTAATAATGGCTGTGAGTTTGTAAGTATGTGGTTTATTTGTTCATTCTCATGGCATTTGGGCACAATATGGTGAAATTTGGTTGTCTTTTTGAGGTGCTGTGTGATGTTGTATGTAGACCAAGGTCACACCTCTGGTAGAGGGTTATGGAGGATATGGGTTACGCATGGAAGTTGTGCCCATTGAATCTGCTTACCCAGGATTTGGCGAACTTGTTGTAAGTTCCAGAAACCAGAATTTGTATGCAACTATACCTCATGGCATCGTCTGATGTAATACTTCTGAGCAGCCTGTGTCATTCTTTAAGCAATTGTAAATTCCAAGTCTTTCCAGAACTTGACGTGTGTGTCCATGCCACTTTAACAGAAGGTATTGTGTTTGTGTTTGACAGTTATTGGAGGGGACTGATCATATCAACTCTTGCAAGCCGTTGTGTCGATCTGATCCTGCTTACACTAGAACTCTTGGCTTTCTCCAGAAGATGGTAGCTGGAGCTCGAGAGACTAAACACAAAGAGGAGTAGGCTAGAAGTGGTTGCATGCAGGTCTTCAGGAAAGATCACTTGGCGAACTGTACATAGACTTGAGGATGCAGAACCTAAATGTATAATATCATTTTTTGAGACATTGGATGTAAAAATTCAGACAATGAATAAGTCTGGAAATAATTCTTTCTTAAGATTGTTTCTTTCCTCTTTTGTTTAATAGTAGGGTTCAAACATTGTGTGTTTCTTGTGAAATTATCGATGCTTCAAAAGTAGGTTCAATCCTTACATATTTGGTCAAAATTTTAATTATGAAATGAAATAAGCTTAAAAATCTAACTTGTTGCATGTTAGAGCTCAAACTTCAGCCAAAGTAATGCTTGTGATTAACATTTGGCTTAACCTTGTGCTTTTCTTCTACTCTCCAACTAAAAACCATTCAAGTCAATAATTGATAAAATAAGTAATGTTTGAATCCTATAAATGCTGAAAAACTCAAATTTAGATTACAAGAACTGTCAAAAAGAGCCTTAAAGCAGCTCTATGAGTAGGCAATGAAGGAAAATAAATATCTGTATACTTTTGCCAACTCAATGTGCAAGGCACATGTTTAGAAGTCTAGGAAATAAGAGCCTAACAAACTCTTGTCAACTCACTAAGGTAGTAATACCATAAACCGATAGAATAAGGAGTTTTGAGCAATTTGAACCATCATTTTCTCAGGTAATTATTGCAAGTTCATAGACAAATTGAAAACAGAATGATAGAAGTTGTTATCATAATTTTCTGATGAAAATACAATTTCTTAGAAATATTTTAGCTGAAAAGTTTGTCCATCCCATTTCTTGTGTTGCAGACTTCATAAAGTCTGCTACTGGCATAGGCACTATTCCAAAAGCAGCTCTACCTAAAACCGATATAAGATCTCAACGCTTGTCAGGTACATCAACGATTCACAAAAAATCTCAACGCTTATCTAACTGTATCAAAAATCAAGGATCATGATTCCTGTTGGTGCGGTTTTAGAACAAGTCTACTACACAGGTTATAGGGGGGTCTTGGTTTGTGGTATTACTACCTTATGCAAGGCTATGTCCGAGATAGTGGCATTTGTTGAAGATCTTGGAATCTCACTATATAAAATGTACGTTTTTAAAAGTATATAAGAGCATGGTAGAAGTATTGTTCATACAATTTCAAAGTACATGTAGAGAGGTGTCTTAGATACAAGGAACTCACAACAATTTATTTTGGTGTTGCTGCGGGGTCAATGCATGGCTTCTATTTATGGCATTCCATATTGCAAGTTGTTCTTACCTGCTACATATACCTTAATAAAAATTAGAATATTAACCTCTAAAGTTGAAAGGCCTCAAAACTGCCAATAACCCTCAAAATTAGACTCTTTCAATACAAGGTGTAAGTTTTAAGTTTAGACGTGTTTAGGAGGAAATAATTGTAGGATCTACTACCTTACTTGTACATGTATATGTAACCCAAATCTTAGATTCAAACTCCTAAGTCCTTACCGTTTGTGAGATCATAATGTTCTAAGTTGAAAAAAAAGTTTTTTTTTCCTTGTTGCAAAATGGGTTTTAAGTGTTTCGTGAGCCAAAAAAACCAATTTCAAAAGCAAATTTGATGTGAGGCTCTTCAACTTCTTGTTTCTAGGTGGATTAGGAATATGTCCAAGCACTTTTTCCCGATACGACCTATAAAACCTAAAGAAATGCTTGATTTTTCACATGGAGGTATTCTGAAATTCAAATACGAAGGCCGGTCTATGATAGTGAAAAAGGCATATGGAGAAACATTGGATTGAAAATCTGAGCGGTGAAATCATGCCTTCAAATTATATTTACATGTAAAAAACAAAACTTGGAAAAAAGTAAAATCTCAAATTTTGGTGAATTTTTGAAGTTTTTGGAATCTAATTAATTTTGAGCAGATTTTGAGTATATACTGCAGTTTTGGGCAGATTTCAATATGCCCAAATAGTGTTTTCAAACTTTGACTACGGATTAATGTACATTATTCAACAACAAATGATTCACAACCTGTGATCATTAAACAAGAATGTTGAATTAACATACTTTCCAAGGCTACAAATATTTTACTGCTCATTCTCAGATTGATGAAGAGTGGCAAGTTCATGAACCATGGTGGGCTAGAAAGTCATTCACCAATGGAAAAGGTGTACAACTACACCAAAGATGAACACCAAAAATTGATTAATTACACCAAGAATTTTGAATTTTTGGTGTAATTGTCATTTTTTGGTCTTCATCTTTGATGTAGTTGTACACCTTTTCCATTAGTGATTATTTAACCATATTTTCAAACATTTTCTTATAAACATATTGAGCTCACAAAGTCCAACTCTATAAATATCAATTTCTTTCCAAGAGCTATACCATAAGAATGACAACGCATTTTGATATGCATAGAATCAAAATGTGCCAGATACCAATGTGGCAAACTATGATACCAATGTACCAATTACATTTTTCCCATTATTTGAGATCACAAGGATTGGGTAAATCCAACAGGATAAATCTCCATTCATCATCTAGTTGTGAACCTTGCAAATCTTACTGTAGGAATCTGTATTCCCTCTTCAATCTTAACATGATCCTTAAACAATTCATCATGAAGCCCATATTGATTACATGTGTTGCAAGAATGCACCCAGCTTGAACACTGGCAAAATACGAGTATACATGAATAAATAATGTTCAACGAAGAAAATAAAAAACAAAAAAACTAATCGAAACATTATTGTGATAAAGTTGTTGTTTATAGATCAAATATAGGTCTAACAATATTGATTTTTAAGGGTGGATAATTGGATCATGGCAAAAATTGTGGACAAGGAGTAGCCCTTTGAAGTCTAAAAACATAGTCTTTATATTCATATTTAAAATTGAATAAATAAGGGCTACGCAATGCTACGCTCGACCGTCGACGAAAAATAATAATTTTTTAATTTGGATATAAAAAATGAAAGGTGTTCATGTACAAAATGAAATGCAATAAAACAAAATTTACACAAAAAATGAATGAAGTTGAGCTTTGCTATTATTTTTAAAATATGTCAATTGATTTTTAAATATTGTTTTAAATGAATTTTGCAATAACCTTTTGAATAGCCATCTATATAATCTTTAAAACCTTTCAAACAACTTTTCGAGTTTCCAACTCCAACTTCAATATTATCTTTCTTTTCACGACCATATAGGACCAATAATACCAAATAACATGACGATGACGATCACCACAACGACGATGACTTTTCTTCATATTTTTTTGGAGTAAAATCCTCTTTGAGTTCATCGTTGACGGAATAAATAAAATTTGATAAACACTTGAGATATTTTCTAATTGCTTTTAAATACATACAAAATTCAATTTCACTCCATCCAACAAACCAAGCAAAAACATTTTTTCCAATCATCACCCAATCATACCATCAACAATCCTTAATTTCTATCAACCACACTTAACTCTTAAAGGCCCTTACTATTTTTGGAGCCAAAACTGCCAAAAACATACCCCTACTGATAAAGATCTACTTATTTCTATATTTAGACATCAAATTGAATATCTAACCGTAGGATTTTGTAATTACCTTATTCAAAAAGGTGTATATCAATTTTGAGGACAATCCACCATACAGATTGCGAGATTATAACATTTGAAGTCTCGCCAAAAGTTTTTTTTGACACTCCCGTGAGTATACCAAAGTTTCGATGTCCAAAAACTATACTTTGCAGTTTGGTTTCCCATTATCATTCAATTCAAATTTCTTATCTACAATTCAAAATCTTGGCATTGAATTTATGAAAAGTGTTGTCATGTAAACACTTTGGATGTCAACGGGCTTCAAACTTTAGAACCTAGCATGAAGCCTTAAAGGTCAGGTTTGACACGCTAGATTTTTCTCTCTTGAAATTTGAAGGTCTTTGAAGCATAGGTGATAATGTCCTCAAATTTCATAGTATATCAACTTGGAGTCTACAATAGCCTCAAATTCATTCTAATTGGAATTCTTATTTTATTAAAATTTCAGGAATTTGGTGATAGAAGGTTGGTGAATATTAAGGTCGACATACATGCAGCAACTTGGATAACAGCGACATTTACTCGACAATTTTGGTGTGACTTATTGATTAATTTTTTGTATAATATTCTTAATCAGATTTCTATTCGAATTTTTAATTGATCCAAGTTATAGAATAATGTACACAAAATATATATAATTATACTAATAATTATACGGTTTGTAAAGACACTTCCAACAAATTATGGAAAAATCATAACAAGTCTTTTATAACGTCTAAAGAATGGCATCTATATTTGTGAGGTTTTTTTTTGAAGATCCCTTTACTCTTTTTTGTGGTGTTTAACTCATATAAAATCACCTTGGAATCCAATATAAACATATTTTCTTTAGTAAATTCCTTAATTGAATCCAAGACGACTTTTAAAAATAAATAAACTAAGGCTACGCAATGCTACGCACAATCGTCGACAAAAACCATAATCTATCATGTCCTTTGGTACAAACCTCATATTTTTAATTTGAATATAAATTAAAATATTTCACAATGAAATATTTATTGCGGCGCTTGCCAGAGAAGTGTGACGTCTAACATTTAGGAAATAAATAAATAAATGTATATTTAGATGAATACTTAGGAAGTTGCAAGCAAGGTTAGCTTGACGACAATCACGACCACGACCACGCCGACTACTACGTTTTCCAATTCCATTTTGTAATTTTCTTAGGTAAAAATCCTCTGGGAGTACCTCGTAAGCAAAATTAAAGTAAAGTTAAAAACAAAGTTACTCATTTTTTGAATGATGGTTTGCAGCATGTAAATTTGAGAATTGCCTGAAGACCTCTTTGTGAAAAAAATTCCAAAAAAACGAAAACTAACAAGTAAGAAATGAAAGGTATTCATATAAAAATGAAATAAAATAAAATTTACACAAAAAATGAATGAAGTTGAGCTCTGCTTTTGTTTTTAAAATATGTTGATTGATTTTTAAATATTGTTTGAAATAACTTTTGCAATAATCTTTTGAATAACCATCTATATAACCTTTCAAACAACCTTTCAAGTTTCCAAGTCCAACTTCAATTATTGCAAGTCCCCTTCATTATTTAAAAAAGATCATCATGCAATACCTAGTAGATGACTATCTTCTCCATGAAATTATTCAGCTAGATGCTAGCTTCAAGAAAGTGGGCTACTCAGGTGTATACAAGAAGCGAACTGGCGCGTCTCGTGATGACTGCGCCATGTTCTAGAGAGAAGAGAGATTCAAGTTGCTGGAGGAAGAAAACATTGAGTTTAAGGATTATCAGTTCACAATAATGTAGGCCAAGTCTGTGCCTTGGGGAGCAAGTATATTGATTAATTGCAGTTGTATAATACACTTTCTGAAACGAGATTAATTTTTATCTCGGTACTGTAATTGCCAAAAAGCTAGCACTTGAAGCATATATGAGGACTTGGTTCCTATGTTGATAAGTATTTGTTCCTTGTGTTTGAGTGTTAAGTTTTTTATGTTTACATTGAGGTGTGCGTGGTGATTAGGTTGCGTTACTGATTGTTGTCTATTGTGTGAATGATATTATGGATACTGGATTAGAAAACTTCCTCACATATGTCCCGATAATCACTCTTCGAGGTCAGTAATTATGGTATTGCAAAACCAAAGACCATAGCGTTGTCAGGAAGATGAACGATGTTGTTTAGAAGTGGATTTTTTTTCTGTCATATTTGGAGTTTGTTCATTTCTGTGAGGAAAGGGTATGAATTGAACGACCTACGCAAATCCATTCCTAGGGTATATAGTATTGGATTCTAAAGATTAGAATTGAACAATGATAATACTTAGTAGGGCATCCATATGCAGTTGGATATCACGATGCACTAGAAGCATTTCATTCACTTGTACTATTGTCTTCCTTCATGGCCGTTGCCCAATTTCCTTGGCTGCATAACATGTCTAGAGCTTCAGGTGAGGTAGGGTTTTATCGAGAAGCATATTGAGCTTCTACTTGGTAGTGATCCTCTTTATGTCAGTCCAAGGTCACTTTGGAGACATTCAAAAGTCACTGGAGCAACATTGAGGAGGCACGATGGATGGTCCCTTCACTTGTCCCTTGAAATTCACAATTTCCCCTTCTTAAACTAAATACAAGGAAAATCATCGTGACTATGGTTTAGGGTTTTCTAGTTTGAAGATTTATATCATTAGCTATGAGTTTGTTATGCATTGGAAGTGCATAATTCTTGGTTAGAGTTAGCAACCCATATGACACCTCTTCATCCAAACAAGTTGTGTGATACTTGAAGCCTTGGTGGTGTCATGAAAATTTGGATTGGTATTCTAGCAGATGGGTTGATCTTCACAGTTTAATTAGTCTAAAATTAAAGGTAAGGAGGGTGTTTGTGTGATACTAACTCCCTCTGCACTTGTCTAAGTATGAGAACAATCAACGGAAGTTTTCCTGAAGAGATGAGTTTCTTGCCAATCGTTCCACATGGAGCAAAGACAATAGATGACAATGACGTATACGGTGATACAGATGCAAATAATCAACTTTTAACATCATGTTAATTTCAATGATTTACCTTCATTGTGGAACCTTGACTTTAAATTAAAAATCCCTTGAATGTGATTTACTCTTTACATGTAATGCTAAATGAACCATACTCAGCACTTTCACATGATGTATGCTAAAAATGGCTTGCCATCCATCAAGAACAGAAATGAGTTTATTGATATTCATTTCTTTACAAAAAATTCTCAAATGAGTCATTAACAAATAAAAATTACTAAAAATATTTTTTGACTTTTTTATCATTGTGATTTTTCAATTCTTCTATGTTTATTTATTTATTTTAAGAATCATTTCTACCTGTTGCTGCTGTGGTATTGTGGTAGCCATGTATTGGCAATAGTGAATCACATGATGAGAGTAAATTGTAAATTGAAGAAAGAGCAGTAAGATATTTAACCTATCCAGAGTCCAAAATGACATTGTAATTAATTGTAAACCTTGATGTTTATATTTATATTGAGTATTTCATGATGTTTGCATATAATTCATTTTAGAAGTAATGATATTGTAATTTGCTTAAGGGTGTTAAAACTTACAATAGATTTGGTCAGTTACCTTGCATAAATACCTCATTTTCTATTATTACAACTTTTATAATGTCACACAAAAAGGTTTTTTCATTTCTAAAAAATCACCTAAAATAGTGCTAAAACCCAAAGCAGGTTGCAAGGAGCTCCACGGGTTAACCCTTAAACGACATTTTGGGTCCTGAGTGGGCAGCCCGGACGGAATCTAAATCTTTTTTCCCCCAAAAATGGCTCTGCAGTGCACTCTAGCGCCACACTGTAGCACTGGACCATTGGAGCACTGCTGAACTTCAACTGCCCCAACCTCAAAACTTGTTCAATTTGATAACTTTAATTGCTTACCAACGATTCCACAATCTATCAAGTGAGGCAAAAATTTGGAATCTAAATTGCTTTTTCAATAGCATTCCTATGCAACAAGTCTCGCTTGATTTAGTTGAGAAATGAAACTTCTCTCTCCAATTATTCCTTTAAACCCAACCCCTCGGGCTAGGTTTGACGTTTAAGGGTTAAACAATCTTACAGCAACGAAAACGACATTTCAATGTCCCACATCTACAGCTGCAAGCAGGATTCACCTTCACAACTAAAAAGATCCTCTCTGAACTACCTCATGCTTCGTACACATCTCCGAATCGAAACACGATTAATGCGAGCAATTAGGGTAGCATTTCCAAGATTGAAGAAGGAAGTTGCGCTAGCTTCAATCCAACTCCAAAAAAAAAAAACTTTCACTACATAGTTAGGTGTTGGGAAAGGCAGCCAAAATAAAGCGAAACTGATGCAGTTGCAACACATGATTCACAATTGCCGAGACGTTTGTGTTGTAGGGACCCAGGTGCAAGTCAACCAGAGGCCATAGAAAGCGTACATGAGCTCTTCGAATCTGCTAGTTGATAGAATCTTCTCAGTTGATTTAAGATCGTCCTATTATGACAAAGATCTCTTGGACCGACTCAAGCAGTCTGGAATTTTTTTAGACAGCAACAGCCATTACCATCGCGGCATGGAAAGCATTACACTCGCTGTACAAATGTGGCAGATTAATTCAAATTATTAAAATTACAAATGTGGCGATCAAGGAGCATCCGAACTCGCAATACAATTCGTTTCAACGCAGAGACTCCTCGAATGATAGAGATGAACCTGCTGTAGACATGTATTACGGAGAGATGTCACCAGTCTGGTACGTAAATGTCGTGGTATTGACCATCCCGCGTCCCTATTCAATGTGTCCTTGGCTCTGATTTGAAGGAAGAAACATGAAAGAGCATATTCGCAGAGGTCTTGCTCATTCCAAAGAAAGAGTCGGTGCACTAGCTCGACCCAACCCTGCTTAA
Source organism: Ceratodon purpureus (assembly GCA_014871385.1). Taxonomy (NCBI): domain Eukaryota; kingdom Viridiplantae; phylum Streptophyta; class Bryopsida; order Pseudoditrichales; family Ditrichaceae; genus Ceratodon; species Ceratodon purpureus. The sequence goes on along the minus strand of CM026422.1, from coordinate 16,272,348 downwards.
ATTTCCCTGCATGCCAAGTGAGTTCACCGACGCAGTGAGAGAAGCATTCTATGTTGCCTTTATTGTCGATGGTTTAGCACTACGGTATCATTTGTGGTAAAGACTTTTCTAGGGCATGCGACCGCGAAGAGGATCAAGATCATTCCATTAACCCAGGCCTCTCTGTAGATTTTCTAGTGCTGACACTCGCCAACTCAACGCCTCCATCGTCTTCTTGTGCTTTAGTAAATCCAGGCGAGTCTGTCGCTGCCTCCTCCAGAGCCTCAAGATACTGCATAGCCAGTGGATCAGTCCAAGGACACCCAAACGGAGCCTCAGGACCAGCAACCCATCCCAAGTGGCCTCCATATGGCGTTATTACCAGCAGGCAGTTTGGATTTGCCTGTCGGCACAATCAAAATGAAACAGCGAACTTAGAAAACAATCACAGCACTTCACATTTGCAAAATCTAGCTGATACCATGGCGTTGAGCATCATAACTAGATCAACTTGCAAATTTACCACAAGAACGAAAATCACGTAAAGACTCCTCTTTCACAGATCATCAAGAGCAGTGTAGAAGATATTGAAGTAAATAGAGTCTTCTTGTAAATAGATATGCATGAAATTGCAGAATCGTAAATGGAAAAGATTGCAATACCTCACAATCTGCCCGAGGGATTGCTCGTTCAGGAGCAATTGGGTCAGTTAAAGCCTACACAGTCAATTGTCAAGATTAGACGACAAACCACCTTCAAATCATCTGGATATGAGGAAGAACTACAGGCCACGTGGGGAAGAAAATGTATTTTCTGTAGGTAACAAAAACAATGTCATTTACAGGAGATCTATTCGTAGACCCTACAGAACTATTTCCTTGAGAGCTTCGAGTTCTTCAGGATGTTCAATTCTATACAAGCCAAGTTGATTAACTTGCATAAAGCGCTGGTCCAAATACACCTATCTCGTGAGTGTGTAGCGCACCTGTACACATAAGAGAGGCACTCTGACATCTTTGATCGAACGACAACTGCTTGCCTTGAAGTAATATTCGTCAACTGATTTGTGCCCAAATACCACTGCATCACATGAACCCATAACCACCGTATCCACCGAATCAATTCTGAGAGTGCTTTGTAAAGAAAGCAATGCGGCTATGGACGTTTACACAACATAAGAAATACCTTCATGTCCACCCTGAATTTACTGATGCTTTCCACCTCCCTGTCTACCTTTGAGCATGGCTAGATAGTAGATAGAGCTAAAGTCACTACAAATGGTAGATATACGCACCTCTTGTCAAACCATCGTCGAACTCACGAATGGTCTTAGCATTTTCAATCAAAGGGAAGTTGAAGTCTTTTCCACCATTCTTGAATAGATGAGCATTTCTGAATAACAATCTCTTCCAGTCAGTCACTCGTACATGTGCGCAGATTGGCAATTTAAGGCAGATCCATCACTTAGATCACTCGGATGGCACTTACTTGGTATACATTTCCAGCAGACCTTTGGCGAGGGCCAAGTTATAGACTCTGCAGAACCCTTTGTGAAAATCCTCACTGGATATCTCCAAATCAAATACATTACAAAGTGAGACGGCCCCAGACAGTGGACAGCTCTCTCCCTCCTGCAAACCGAGCCGGATTCAAAAGCTTAGCATCACCAAATTTGCTTACAGATAGACATTTGCAGAACCTAGAGTATTGACACATAAACGAATTCAAAAGATCATTCTAAGGAAGAATGAGCTAACCTGTCCCAGATATCGCACTAGAATGTTAGCACCTACAGACCAGCCGGTGGCGTAGACCCGCAAGGACGGGAACAGTGAGGCGATGTGCTTCACCACTTGGCCCATATCGTCAGTAAATAAGGCAGATTGAATCTGCAAAACAAATCTTAGAATCAAAACCCTACAGAATATTCCCATTCCTCTGCTTAAATGATGTTGGCGTGAGGAAAAACTGGTGACAACAATTTGTACACACTCTCATAATTCATCCCCACCATATGACAATAAAATCTCGTACACTAAATGACAAACCGAAGCTTGCATAAGAGCAGAACCTGAGGAGTGGTAACCGGAGCCTCAGCACAGCCCCTGCTGTTGAACACAACCACAGCCCAGCCCTTGCTACGAGCACGTTGCGCAAAGTGTTGCACGTACGAGTCATCACTCCCGCCTGTCAAACCTGGCTGTCCATAAAAAGGATCTCAGTTCATATCTTCGGAAACCCCTTCTCCCACACAGAAAAAGTATGCAGAAAAACGATCCTGATGCCTACAATTTCCAACACTTCTTAACTCCTCACTTATACTGCCACAAGGGAATGTCGATTCCATTGCAGATTGCAAACCCTCACATAGATGTTGTATCCAAACTTGACAAGTCTACTGAAATCAGGAGAGCACTCGAAAGATGAAATGCAGACCAGAAGAATGAGAACCGCCTTAGGGTCTTGAACCTCCGGTTGCGGCCAGTCGAGCGCGACAGTGCCACCGTCCACCATCGTCAAGCATTCTCGTCTGTAAGTAAGCTTAGGCAAAGATCGAAAGTAAGTAGCAAAGATGGTCTCGACATGGCGATTCGACAGCAACGGATATGGCTTGTAAGGCTTCTCCAGCTCCGTCAGCTTCGGAAGGAGCGAGGCGTTCAGCGCTGATCCGCCACCTATAATCTCAAGTGCCTTGCTTTCCAGCACCTTGGCCATGATCCACGCAAAAACACCCACTCCCAAAGCAGGCAGGAGAAAACTGATTCCAGCTTGCGCTGTCACCTCCCTGGCTCTCCCCTTGAACTGAACCAAATCTAGCGAAGGCCGAAACTCCCTACCATGCCCCAAGCTGGGCAAGCACCCTCCCGGATGCGTGCTCCACTTGGGAAGCTCTCTCAGACCACATCGAGCCCCACCTCGACAGGATAAGTGACGAACAAAGCGTCGCTCCAAAAGTGGGCTTGGCACCAATGGGCTGTAACAAGAGCCCAGGAACGACGATGAGAGCATGCTCGGAGCAGCCACAGGCATTGCACCACGGTAGTAGCGAATCTAGTCCTTGTCACTGCCGATCAGTGTCGAAGAGCAGAATGAGATTGAAGCAGAAGTAGTTTGAACTTCCGATCCTCTCAACATGCTCACCTTTGTGATCTCTCCTCTTAACTGAGCTGAAGGAATATCATTCTATGATTGAGCGTAAAGCTGGTCTGGATCCCATCTGCCAATTGGCAAGAAGATGCTTTTGTGTCCGTTAACTTACGCGAACACAAGTCTCACATGACACAAAACTGGGGAGGAATGGATATAGTGGATTGGCTCATGGAGGAACATGTGCAGGAGATGTGCAGGAATGAATGATTCTGATGTGAAGACAATGTGATCGAAGTTCCAAGTATAGTAACTGACGAGGACTATCTGCAGGAAAAGCAGCAGGAAAAAAATCTGACTTACTGTACCGTAGTCAGATGCTACATTCGGAGAGTGGTGATTCTGGTAGGGCCACCGCCAGAAGCCTGGAGTAGCTTCTTCTCCGGATCGTGATTCGTGATCTGTCCATCTTGGACTTTGCTTGTCGCATTGATGGTGCTGGGATGGAGGATGTTGCGTGATGTTGAGGAGCCGGAATTCAGTCTCCGGAGCATTTATTCAGGTGCAGTAGAGGAAGGAGACTTGCTTGAGGTTGATATTTTCAAGAGAACAAGCAAAACACTTGTGAAATTTTTTGATACGACAGTAGACAGGAGAAACCATAAAGTTGGAGTTGAAGAGGCACATAGGTCATTGTCAAACTATGACAAAATGGTAGGTGAACTACTCTGAACAATCAACACTTAAGTCAAGTTGATATTAGCTATGCGACTAGTTGGTAGGTTTGTGGTCAAATCTTAGAAAGTAAATATGAAGTAAAGAAGATCTATAGGTGTGCAAAAAAGATACTGCACTATGGAATTTAATAGTTTCTCAAATGTCAATTGGAGTAAAGAGAAAAAATACAAATCTCAAGAGGAGTCTAGCTTTTTATCAAAATAAAAGAGTCACATATTACTTAGATGGGCTAACACTAGTGGGAGGGCCTGCCAATTTGAGGAATTCTATGACTACAATGGTGACCAATTTTCATTTTTGTGACTGTGTTCCTTCCTTGTCATCTTCCCTTCGTGCTTGGTCAAGTTGGTTACTCTGAACTTAGTATTCCTGACAAGAACAGGGAAGCACCAGAATAACGAATTAGTGGTCCCACTGCGTCTTGTGCCCTTGTACCGGAGAACTTGTAAACGGCGGGTAAACTCAGGGCAGTAACTATACGATTCATTTATTGCTAACGTAGCAATTGATGCCCGTTAATTGTAAATGCATTTATTCGGATGCCGGAGTTATTTACCCGCTCCCTCTTCTGCGATTGACATCCTGCAAAGCTATTTTTCCAGAGATCTTATAGCATGACGGTGGGGGGAGAGCACAATAAAATGGACCACAAAGTGCAATATGTGATCACTAAGAAGTAAATATGAAGTGTGCTCTTTTTTAAAGCTCAAAGCTGATTTTGAGCATTTGGTGTAGTTTTTGAGCATTTTAGTCACTTCCTAGGGTGTCATAGAGTATCTCACACGCATCTTCATAAAAAGAACATCCTCAATTGAAACTTAATTTGACCACTAGTTCTAAATCATGAAAATGATTCCAAAGTCTTAATTTCTTCATTTGGTGCCTTCTATTATCTTTAGAAGATGTTTTTTTCAATTTAAAAAACAATGTCCGGTGAAAAAAAAAACCCAAAAAGTTTCGCGGAAAACTGGGTCTCAAAAATGTCCTTGCGGTACTTCTTGACCGCCCAAACTTTCATTTGAAGTGGTCATTGTCATTTCTACAACTGCAATTCACAAACGGAGGGCACCGTGGAATCAAAAGTAATTTCCGACAACATTTGACAGATGTTCTTATCACTTTTTCAAATGACTGCATTTATTTTGTCAGACTTTAAGGTTCTCATACGGCACTGTAGAAGACACAAATTCGTACCATATTCTCCCACACTTTAGATAATCAAGTCTATTTTCTATACCCAAACTTCTTCCCATTATACCAACAACCGAGATGCCACTTTTTTAAGTCTTTGCGATAGGGGCTGAAATTGGCAATGAACTAAGCACTTTTGTGGTACACTTTATTGTGCTTCCCTTGGGTGCTTGCAAGCTTTTGTTCCTCGCTTTTGGTGACCATGTGAAGGTGCAGCTCCTACATTTCTCTCAAGTAAGCGTCGTCATCATAAACAATCTCTTTTTGTTTGGGGTTTAGGATTGATGGACCAGGCCGCATGGAGTAGTCACCATTCAAATCCTCGGTGACAATCTCGGTGTTCTTGGGTGGAGTTGAAGGACCGGCTTGCAAGTCGGTCATGGTTTCCCCTATGCGATCAGCTTCGGCTTCCTCTAGTGGCATTTTGCTCAACGCAATTTGAAGCTCTTCAGCAGTGCTGAAGCACTGCTTGAATGCAACACAGATGCTACGCCATAACCGCTCTGCTTTGTGCTTATCAGGGGGTAGTCGAACTCCAATTCCACAACCGCACATGGGCCATCTGAAATGTAAAACACATGTGCGATGTCAGTACAGACACCGGAGCAAGATTAGACAAAAAGACCTAAACATTCAACTTCCCGAAGGATAGTGTAGTTCTGATATGCTTATCAACGGCGACACCAGCAGCGACAAGTCGCCGTGAGTGTGCAGAAGATGCTTCAAACTACGAGAAGTGATCTTCCAAAGCACTCGATTCCAAAGCTCATCCAAAGCTTTGTCCCGAAATACCTAAAACTCTAACCTAAAACCTCAAACACACTCTCAAAAGTCGCAGCTTAAACCCCGCCACTGCACCCAAGCTACACACAACCAAACGAAAGGCACACGACATTACAAGAGCGACGCACCTAGAAACGCTTACCAGGAGGAGCCGCACAGGACACTGGAGAGCGCACTGGCCACTGATATAGCGCGAGGCTGCGTGGGCTGCAACAATGTAAAAAAGCGATTGCGTTTAGGGAACAGCGAAGGCAGGGTTTAGGAAATGCGGTAGAGCACTCTGTCGATGAAGTGAAGGCAGGAAGAGGGGATGAGCAGCAACTGAAAAGAGGAAACCAGTATTTTAATTGTCCCCCCAAATCAGGGATGCTACCCCAATGCAAGGTCAGCGTCATAGCCAATCAGAATGAACTGACATCGTTTTTGGTTACCAGGATTATTCTTGGTCACAAGTTTTGATCACATAAACCAGCTCTCCCACTAGTGTAATGACAACCTACGATATCTAAATGCTCTGTAGAATCAAAATGCATAGTGACTTCAAATGCCACACAAAAAGTTGTCTTCTTGCACAAAGTCCAAGTAGAGCTAGGCATTAGGATCCTTGTAGCTATAATAGAAAACCATGAAGTCTTGATATTAAAAAACTAATAACATCAAGAGTAGAAGTAAATTACTTGAACTCAAAAATAGTCTCTACATTTGAATGCATTCCTCTCGAAAAGACAAAGACAAACCTACCGACGATGTGTGCTACGAACTGAAACAACTTATCTGGACCGTGAATTTGGAATACCTTGAATCACTCCCAAAGCCTGAACGAATCCTTGAATCTGGAGCTAGAGAGAAGAGATGAACTACTAATTATAGCAAGGGCACACAAAAATTTCCAGCCAGTCCAGCCAGCCAACATCCGTCCTGTGACAATCTCTTGTTTCTTACTAAGCATATCTTCTAACGAACTGATAATGGTTAGAGCAGCCGGAAGCAATCGCAGAACTCTGCATCCAATCGGCCCAGCCAGGCATCAGTCTACACAACTTTCTATTTATGAACTAAGCATGTTCAGGACGGCTGCCGGTCCGGTGTGCCCCATGTGTGAGTTTAGCTCTTTGATTACATCATTCCTTCTTCAGTGTCACGTGACTTAATCAACATATTATGACAGGCGGGGATGACAATTAGTGCCAGATGCCAATTTCTTCAATACCGCCTTCCTTCATGCTTGCACGATACATACCAGTGGTATTGAGAGCCATCACAACATCTCCAGTGGCTGACACAGCAACAAGACCACCCTTTCCAGCAGGAAGACGTTGCCCAATCACTTCTTCAACAGCCTCTGCCAATGACACTTTCCTGTACTCCATGATGGCTGCCACATCACGCGCTACAGTGGCCTTGATTATTGCTTCGCCCGTTCCCGTGGCAGAGACAGCACAGAGATGATTGGCGTAGTTACCCGCACCCACTATAGGCGTGTCTCCTGTGAGAAGCATTTACAAGTTGTAACACATTCAGAGCTAAAACTATATAACTTAATAGGAGTGTGAACATCATATAAAGCTGTCAATGAAAATGATGAGACGTATAAAGGAAGTCCCATGTGCATGCCCAATTCATAAAATGCATTCTGTAACCGTCGGAAATCAAACAAAGCAAAATGGAATAAATACTGATTGGAAGTAGTGGACCAAGCTACCTATACGACCAACCATTTTGTTCACGAATCCCCCGGTCGAAGTGGCAGCGGCACAACTGCCGTGCACATCCACAGCCACGCAACCCACAGTTTCAAACTCAGGTTTCTGAGAATCTGCAGCCGCCAGGATTTTTTGATTCAGCTCTTCCTCTACATTGACTGGATTGTGAGCTGCCGAGGTCGTGGTAGAATACTCGGTGTGATCTAACTGCAGCCATCAAAGTATCAATGCACAACCTCTGAAAATGTCAAAGGTAATGCTCCAAACATACATCCTTAGGAACTGGTATAAATTGTTCGTAATGGATGCTAACATCAAGGACCCGGAAATCCAGATGCTGCCGCTTAGATACACTATACCTCATCTACATCAAAAATTCACATGTGACGCTCCCTGGTCCACATCCAAGAGAGGCAGAAATATTACCTGGACGAGATTCTTTTCTTGAGCTCGTGCAAGCCGCTCCTGGTTTTCTTTCGTGATGAAGTAGCTGGGTTCCTTCGTTTCCAAGCCCTGCCACACTCGCACACATTAGCCTCCCTAAAAATCCACGAAGTACTCGCATACCGTATAGATTCCATCCTCAATTGACGCATCCATCAACTATACTATTTTGCATGACGCAGGGCACAGTCCAAAGAGAAATAGGTGGCAAACCTGCTGCCTTGCAAAATCCTCGGCCCCTTCAAATGCGAGATAGATGTGAGGCGTCTTCTCCATAACCAGGCGAGCCAAGCTTATGGGATGGACCACGGTCGAAAGCCCTGAAACTGCGCCGCAGTTCATCGTTGGTCCATCCATAATGCACGCCTCCATTTCCACGGTTCCATCTGTTGTCAACACCGAACCTCGCCCTGCGTTGAAAATTGGATTTGCCTCCAACTCTTTTACCTGTAAAACCCACGCCCGCCCGCCCGAACTTCCTCAGCTAAACAGAACCAAACCCTAAACATACACAGGCGGACACGAAAGTGCCTTGGTAGTTTAAACATTCTAAACAGACCACAAGCTGCATCGCCCTGTAAGAATTTTCAACTCCATTGAAAAATACCATTCTGCAAAATTGCACGTGAAAACAGTCATGCACGACGATAGTAGCTACAGAAGGGAAAAGCCGTTACCACAAGCTCCACCACGTCCAGAGCCGTATGAGAAGATTGCAGAGCGGACACTCCCAGGCGAAGACAATGCGAGAGGCAAGCCTCCACCGCTTCCTTTCGCGCCACGGGGAGGTCCTTCGATATGTCGCCCGCACCTCCTTGCAGAGCAATTGCCCACCCCATTCCGACGATCCTCTGGAATCAACTCTATGATACAAAATATGTACTTAACAACAAGAAATAGTGTCAAGCTCGGCATGAAAATCGTGGCGTAGAAGTTGCCGAGACCATGGTAATATAAATAATTGCAAGCACGACAGTCAAGGAATATGGATGGACGTGAATGGTCGGGACCACCAGCATGCTGTCAACGTCATCAGTGCGTGAAACAGACTACGCCTGCTCCAGCCTTTTGTCCAATTTCTTTGAGATTTATACCAGCAGTGTCAAGTGATACCGTAACCGGAAAGCGTACCGTAAAATCAATGAAGACAGCTTACCAAGAAAAAACATTTGCCAAAACTAACATTGAAAGTCTGTCTGCAATGGTTAAAGAGCCATCAGTGCAAAAGATCATCTGGACGCCATATTTTCATATTGTCGAGGTTATCAACCTAGTCCAGATGACAGCCACAACGAGTGCAATCAGAAACTCGGTGACCGCAAAAATAACAAAGAAATCAGCAAATTTCCACCACTTCGATTACGAACTACACATCAAACATTCGACATTATTTAAACCAACCGCGTATATATTCAACAGCATCCCTCGTGAGCAGATTCCAAATAAGCATGTTACCGTGAAAAAGTTCAACAATTGCATATAGAACAACTTCCAGATGAAATGCAAGAAATGCAACATCAAACATTCGACATTATTCAAACCAACCGCGTATATTCAACAGCATCCCTCGTGAGCAGATTCCAAATAAGCATGTTACCGTAAAAAGTTCGACATTTGCATATAGAACAACTTCCAGATGAAATGCAAGAAATGCAACATCTTTACACCTGAATAAAAAAACCACAAGAGTCCCAAAGATCTCAAGTACATGCAAGCAAACATTCAACACCAACGTCCAAGTCAGAATACACACACTCATAGCAAAAAGCAAACGAAAAAACATCTTACAATCGCTGCATAACAAGTTCATAACTCAAAACCCACTAGACGACATACTAGACGATAGCACCAAAAGTGCAAAAGCATATAACAAGCCACAGAGGAAAGATAAAAACACAAAATAAGCATCCAAAATTTCTTACAGGTCAAGAACCATAAGAGTAATCGATCAATAGGTTTGTCCAATTAATAACATGCAATACATTACATTCACTCAGCCACACTGCCAACTACCAGTGGAACCACCATAAATCTAAAAAAAAAATACCCGAGCACACCCACCCACCCACCACCACGGGGTTCTAACACCACACCACGCGCGCCCGGCCCCCGTGTTGAAAACAAACACGGTCGACCGCCTCGCTGCACGTTCCCATCACACCATCGCTCTATCGCCTGCAGCTCTGCGTCGCACCCACCCACTCCACGCCGCCTGCCAATGCTCCCGGCATCGCCCACGCGCGTCGCCTCGATGCCCCAAACCGGCACCATGCTCGCCACTCCCCCTCCCCGAACATCACCATCCCCGCTCTGGCAACGTGTCCATACAACTTATTCTACAAAGTGCATCCCATCCCGCCCACCTCCTCCGCGGAGCCCCTGAACTGCACCTCAAGACACCTCTCAACTCTAACCCCCAACCCGCAATCCCCTCAATGCATCCAACCCCAGCCTCACCAACACTCCCCTTCATCGATTGCCTGGAGGCGTCGTCTCCCCGTTCCGACCGTGCACATGCACGTGCCCGTTGTGCCCCTGCCCCTGCCCACCTCCGCCCTCCCCGGACGAGGGCATCGCCAAAATGTCCGGCGTGATCTCCCAGCTCCCGCTCTTCCGCCCCCAGCTCGATCGCCGCGGGTGCGCCACCGCCGGACGCCCCTGCTCCACCGGATGCATCTCGAACCCGTCCTTCATCTCCATCCCCAGCTCGCTCCCCGTGCTCACCCGACCCCCCGCCATCTCCACCTCGCCCCCCTCTCCCACCATCTCGTCCGCGTTCGGCCACGTCGCCTTGTACCCCTGTTCCACGTCCGGCCCCTTCCCTGCCTCCCCCATCTCCCGACCCTGCTGGACCGCCCCCAGCCCTCCCGGCATCGTCTCCGCAACCCTGCTCCTGAACCGGTTCTTCGAAGCCGGGATCTTGGAGCAGAATATCTCCTCGAAGTTGCTCGCGCACCCTTGGTTGTAAGGGTTCACCTTGTTGTCGTACCGGTACCGGAAGTTCTCGTACGTCGTCTGCAATCCAACCCCACACACTCAGCCCATCCGCCTCGCACATCCAAACCAAACACACATACATCTCAAACTCCATACAACCACCCCACACCACCTCACACCACCACATCCCTCCCACACACCACCACGCACCTGGTTTGTACCAATCAGGTACAGATGGAACACCGTCAGCCCGCCCACGAACCACACGCATATGAACGTGTACACCATCAGGACGATGGACGCCGGGGACCGAGACAGCGCCCGCCACACCGTGCGATGCCCATCGTCCATCAAAATCTTTATGTACACCGCGCACATCGCAAACACGTAGATGCACAACAACGACGTCGACGACACGAACATGAAGAAGAACCGGTAGTTCCTCTGCAAAACGCCACACAACCCATCAGATACATCACCCTCTCTCCCTCCCACAATGGAAAAACCTCACACCCCTCACATCCACCCACTCCCAACCCATTCACCACCCCATCTTCTCCCACCCGAAACAAACTACCCTCCCACGTCCCAAACCCAACCAAAACTCTTCCCCCCAACATCAACACATCGTCGCCTCCCCAACCCCTGCATACCTGCCCGATGCACTGCCCCACCCATGGACAGTGGTGGTCGAACCGCAGCACGCAATTGTTGCATATCGAGCAGTGAGAGCACCGCGGTGGACGATACAGCATGCACGTGTCGCAGTACTTCGTCTTCACCGACACCCCGTTCACCATCACGTCCTTCGTCCGCGGCAGCCGCAGCCGTGGCGTCTGCCCTCCCCAGTCTCCGGGAGACTGGCTCGGATCGATCTCCTCCTCCGGTTCCGGCGGGTGCAGGTTCCGAGGGATGATCCCTGGGTCCCTTCCAGACGTCAGTAGCAGCAATACCAGCACCTGCTCCCCAATCCACCCACACCCCCGTCACATTTCGGCCTCGAAACCAAACCCGACAACCAAACCATCCACGAGCTGCTTCAACTAGCCCCTCACCCATCTTCAACCCCACCAATAACAGACGCGCTAACGCCACCCTAGCCAGACAACATATAGCACATTGCACCCCGCAGCCCACTCATCCACCCCGCCCGGACTTACATAGACCGTGTAGATTACAGTCACCGCGATGATGGCGATTCCTCCACCGTTGTCGAAGTGGTGCAGCAAGTGACGCCCCACAAACACACAGAAACACACCGTCGGCGCCACGATCAGGAACACCGTCACCGCCAGCGACCGCACATCGGGACCAAAAATCAGCCTTCCGCACAGAAAAAACCTCTGCAGAACAGTCACTTTCACCGTTAGCGCATCATCAATACAACCCGCTTCTCGCAAACACAACACATCGGACACTACTTTAGGTTACGCACGCATCAACCCGTCATGAGCCAGAACTTCACAAGGGCTGAGGCTTTGAACCAAGACTCCCCGTTTCACGCTTTCTCCTGAAGAGGATTTTTTCCCGTGGGCCTTGAGTGTTATCCGATGGCCTCCGGAAACGATCAATTTGCGCTGGTTTGTTCTAGATTCCGAAAATGCGGGAAACGGATCTCCGACCCCATCCCTGCCAGGAGCATCGGAGTGTGATCGCCCCCTTGCTCCGAGCATTAACTCACTAATGCTCACATACGCTTGAAATGTGTCGTTAGAAGCCAGTTTCAACCACCTTGCCGGCATCCTCCGAGCTTTCACATATCTCATTACAAATGAATTATGCCTGAATCTTCCACCACCATATCCAAAACAAACTGGATGTATAGTGCCGACGTTACCACCATTTCCTAGCGTCTCCGCACACATCAGATCGACGTGACCGTCGCCATAAATTTTAACCCGCTCCTTAACTCATTTGAGCAGAAGCCACACATTGCGTGATTGACTGCTGCGTGAGCAGCCCCTTCACTTGATTGAGCTACCCCTAGAGCCTCAAGCGGCATTGCACAGCGCACGTGCTTCCTCCCGGACATTACACTACGCCTGGCGATGCACAGCTCCGCCACATTCCCGTTACGAACCCCCTCCCACGTCTCACCGACGAGAATTGCACAGATCCCCATTATCAGCCTCGCATTTTCGCAATCCCCTCATCCTCACCAAACACAGAGCCATTCCACCAGTACACACACGGGCAGCAATAGTAGCAGTACTACTAGGTCACATTCCACATCCCCCAACCGAGAGACACAGCTCAACCCGATGATGCCAACGACCACGCCATCAGGGTCACTCAGTGGACACCAAACCCGCCGAAAAACTCTCCACAACACATGTACGCAAAAACAAGGAAAACAAACACACAATAAAAAACACAGTGCTACAGTGAGCGAGTCTTACATTGCTGCCCTTCCACACTTGATACACCCGCTTCCCCATTCCCCTCTGCTGCTGCTGCTGCTGCCTCTCGCTAGGGTTCCCACCCATCGCGACGACACGCAGTGCCCCGCGCCCCCGCGCGCCCAACCACGCCCACCCCGAGTGCCCCTGTCGGTCGCCGTCCCGTCCCGCTTGCTGCCACTCTCCTCCACCCCTGCGTGGTGCCAAGGCTCACCCGCCGTGCGCCATCGCCAGCCCCCTATCCCCCTAGCCCCCCACCCACCCCTCCCGGCCCCCGGCCCCGTGGCTCTACGGCCGGAGCAGCGGCCTCCTGATCTGAATCCCCGTCGCCATCGCTGGCCCCCGCCCCCGGAACCGCACCATAGCCCGCACCAGTTGCCGGGCCGCGAAAAAGCAGACGAGAGAGACGAGTATCGGACAACAACGGGAAGAAAGGAAACAAGAGCGGGAGCAACTTGTCAATGACTCACTCGCAGAGTCCGTGTTGGGAGCGGGAGACCAGACACTGTGGGAGAGACGTCGCTGCTGCAGGAGCACCCGCACCCCTGAGCTTGCCTGCCTGGGCTCCGCAAACCGGGCGCATGCCACTCTGGCTCCTCTCCTCTGCCCTCGCTGACGCCCGTGCGGCTGTCTGCGGCACCCCGCGGCCTCGCTTCCTCCCGCTTCACCTGCCGCAGGCATTCCCCGTCTGGATGATTTTCGTTCATCTCATCCCTGCGTCGCTGTGGTCATTCTGTTTGCCACTCGACTACACATTCTGCGAGTTGTGTTATGTTGCCCCTCTTCTGATTTAACCCCTAAGTGTCCATTTCCGTTGCTACATGGACTTAAATGAATTATCAGAATTCTTAGGATGGAGTTTTTTTGCATATTATTGAAAGGAGGTTTTTTCTCTCTATAACATATGGTAGTTTGGATGCATACAAAGAATTATCATTGTTAGGTATATATGTTTGAAGTAAAGTTTATATTTTTCATTTGGGTGTTTTAGGGATGAAGTAATTTATGGATAAGGGGCTTTGGTTTTATTCAACTAAAATTAAGGCTTCGGAGGATTCCCTGTGGACTGCTTGTTGAAGTGATTCCTGTAATGGGCAATCAATTCAGTGGAGTACTGATTTCTAGGTGCGTGTCTTGTCAATTACACTCTCCAATCTGTTAGCATGTTTGGAAGTCTCAGAATTGTTGTAATAAGTGCTCTGGTTCCCTTCATGATAAATTCATGCTTTGATTGTATAATAATAGTTTCTGTTTATTATGTATCTAACAATTTGTTTCAGGGTTGTGTGAAGTTCATCCTTCTTGGTGAGCATCACCAACCATTTGGAGGCCATCCTCGTTCCTTGATTTCCTCCAAATTTGTGCTCCCAAATGCCAAGTGAATTGTTTCTTTAATTCATTTCTGGTGAATGAGTTTGGATTGAAATAACATGAATTGATATGTATTGTGATGAGGATTTCAAACAATATTTACGGGTTTGTCCTGTATAAAATCTGGTGTATGCAACCAGTCTTTAATTACATTATGCATAACTTATGCCAAATCATCTGGCCATGTTGCATCGATATGTTGCACCAGTGTTGAGAGGTGATGATTAAAATTTACAAGACTGAAATCATTGATTAATTATTAATTTGTATCTCTTGGCTTAATCTCAAGTATTAAAATTTAATTTTCTTAAAAAAAGTTAGACTTTACTGGTTCAGATTTTGAATACTAGATTTATATCCGAACTTTGAAAATTCATAGAAAATTTTAAAATAATTTAATGAATATGAAAAAAAAACAAGAGTAAATTATGTTCGAAAGAAGAAGAAAAAAAAAAAAACAAAAAAACTTACCAAAGCATTATTGTGATAAAGTTGTTGTTTATAGATCAAATATAGGTCTAACAATATTGATTATTAAGGCTGGATAATTGGATCATGGCAAAAATAATGGACAAGGAAAAGCGCTTTAAAGTCTAAAAAATGTCTTTATATTCATATTTTAAATTGAATAAACAAGGCTACGCACGTCCGTCGACGAAAATCATAATTTTTTAATTTGGATATAAAAAATGAAAGGTGTTCATGTACAAATGAAATAAAATAAAATTTACACAAAAAATGAATGAAGTTGAGCTTTGCAATTGTTTTTAAAATATGTCAGTTGATTTTTAAATATTATTTTAAATGAATTTTTCAAAAAAAATTTGAATAGCCATCTATATAATCTATATAACCTTTCAAACAACTTTTCAAGTTTCCGACTCCAACTTCAATATTTTTTTTCTTTCTACGACCATATAGGACCAATAATACCAAAGAACTTGACAATAATAGTCACCACAACGACAATGATTTTTCTTCATATTTTTAAAAAGTGACCATGATATGTGAGGTCCCCAGAAATTCTAATTTCTACTTTTTATTTGTGTTTCAACCCCTCAGTTAATCATGGTCTACGACAAAGCTGGGTTGAGAGAGGCTGAAGGAGCCCAAAGTCTTAGAATCGGACGCCTTGTTGAGCACAATACAATATGTCTTTGGCCTTTCAGTACAGTACACTCAGTCTCAATCTCCACAAACCAAGAGGACTAAGGATCTACAAAAGAAACTCCTCTCTCCAATCTCCGGAAGAACAACAATGATCATTTGGGTCAAACACGAAGTACACATGTGCTATAGTTTAATATGCTGCAAAAAAGTTTATGAACCGAACGTAATTAGTTGTATTGGTGGTACATCACTTCCTGTGAGAGTAAAACTCTCTTTGAGTTCATTGTCGACGGAATAAATAAAATTTGATAAACACTTGAGATAGTTTGGTTTACCATTATCATTCAATTCAAATTTCTCATCCACAATTTAAAATCTTGGCATTCAATTTATGAAAAGTGTTGCCGTATAAACACTTTGGATGTCAATGAGCTTCAAACTTTAGAACCTAGCATGAAGCCTTAAAGGTCAAGTTTGACTGCCTCGACCTGAATGGTTGAATATTAGCGTCAAACTCTTGAACAGTGATGGAATATTTGTAAGTGCTTCAAGAGTTTGAACTATGTTATTAGTTGCCTTAGTCAAAGTGTCTACATTGACCTAGTCGGATGCATCCTAGTACATTGATCAACTTGGAGTCTACAGTAGCCTAAAATTCATTTTAATTGGTATTCTAATTTGATTGAAATTTTAGGAATTTGGTGATAGAAGGTTGGTGAATAAAATGTATACAAATATATATATATAATATATATAATATATATATATGATATATATATATAAAATTCTACTAATAATTATAGGATTTGTAAAGACACTTCCAACAAATTATAGAAAAATCATAACAAGTCTTTTATAACATCTAAAGATCATAGCATCTATATTCGTGAGATTTTGTTCTGAAGATCCATTTATTCTTTTTTGTGGTGTTTAACTCATATAAAATCACCTTGGAATCTACTATAAACATATTTTTTTTTGTAAATTCCTTAATTGAATCCAAGATGATTTTTTCAAATAAATAAACTAAGGCTATGCAATGCTACGCACAATCGTTGACAAAAATCATATTCTATCATGTCCTTTGGTACAAATTTCATATTTTTAATTTAAATATAAATTAAAATATTTCACAATGAAATGTTTATTGCGGCACTTGCCAGAGAAGTATGAAGTCTAATGGTTATCTCGTGAAGTTTCTCTGGCACTGTAGCAAAGACCCTTTCTTTAGTCTTGGTTTTGAAAATGGCATACATGTCAAACTTATAAAAGAAGAATATAATCAAAGGTACACAAAATGGAAAACAAAGTTTCCATACAAATTTAGGAAATAAATAAATAAATGTACATGCTGAGAGTCCGAGTGTGTATGCTGAGAGTCGCAATGCGTATGCTGAGAGTCGCAATGCGTATGCTGAGAGTCGCAGTGCGTATGCTGAGAGTTGCAAGCAAGCAAGCAAGGCTAAATTAACAACAATCACAACTACAACCACGCCGACTCCTACGCCTTCCAATTCCCTTTGTTATTTTCTTAGGTATAAATCATCTCTGAGTACCGCGTCAGCAAAATTTAAAGTAAAGTTAAAAACAAAGTTACTCATTTTTTGAATGATGGTGTGCAGAGTGTAAATTTGAGAATTTCTTGAAGACCACTTTATGAAAAAAATTCCAAAAAATCAAAACTAAGAAGTAAGAAATGAAAAGTGTTCATATAAAAATAAAATAAAATAAAATCTACACAAAAAATGAATAAAGTTGAGCTTTGCTTTTGTTTTTAAAATATGTTAATTGATTTTTAAATATTGTTTGAAATAAATTTTGCAATAATCTTTTGAATAGCCATCTACATAATCTATATAACCTTTCAAACAACCTTTCAAGTTTCCAACTTCAACTTCAATTATTGCAAGTCCCCTTCATTATTTATAAAAGATCATCATGGAGTACATAGTACAAATGACTACCTTCTCCATGAAATTATTTGGCTAGATGCCAACTTCAAGTCATTGATTAATTGCAGTTGTATAATACACTTGTGAAACAAGATTAATTTTATCTTGGTACTGTAATTGCCAAAAAGCTTTTTGTGTTGATAAGTATTTGTTTCTTGTATTTGACTGTTTAGTTTTTTATGTTTACATTGAGGTGTTTGTTGTGATTAGGTTGTGTTACTGATTGTTGTCTATTGTGCGAATGATATTATGGATATTAGATTAGAAAAATTCCTCACATGTGTCGTGATAATCACTCTTCGAGGTAAGTGATCATGGTATTGCAAAACCAAAGACCATAGCGTTGCGAGGAAGATGAACAATTTTGTTTAGAAGTGGACTGTTTCTGTCATATTTGGGGTTTGTTCATTTCTGTGAGGAATGGAGCTCAAACTACCAAACCACGTTTTGGGCCGGCGGTTAACGATTGGGTTCTTGCAAATAACAGTCTCTTCGTGCTGCAAAGGGAGACGGTGTGATCTGATGATGATGATGAATCTGCCGAAGAGAATCTATGGATGTGGGATCAATATTATATCACTGATCCATTTCTAGGGTATATGGTGTTGGATTCTAAAGATTAGAATTGAACCATGATAATACTCAGTAGGGCATCCATATGCTATCGGATATCTCAATACACTAGAAGCATTTCATTCACTTGTACTATTGTCCTCCTCCATGGCCGTTGTACAGTTTCTTTGGCTGCATAACATGTCTAGAGCTTCAGGTGAGGTAGGATTTTATCGAGAAGCATATTGAGCTTCTACTTGGTAGTGACCCTCTTTATGTTAGCTCAAAGTCACATTGGAGACATTGAAGAGGCACAATGGATGGTCCTTGTACTTATCCCTTCAAATTCAATGTCTCTCCTTCTTCAACTAGATTCAATAAAATCATTGTGACTATGGTTTAGGATTTTCTATCTTGAAGATTCATATCGTTAACTATGGATTTTTTATGCCTTGGAAGTGCACAATTCTTAGTTAGAGTTAACAACCCATATGACACCTCTTCATCTAAAAAAGAGGTGTAATACATGAAGCCTTGGTGGTGTCATGAAAATTTGGCTTGGTATTCTAGGAGATGGGTTGATCTTTAGAGTTTAATTAGTATGTAACAAAAGGTAAGGAGGGTGGTTGTGTAATACTCCTTGTCGACTTGTCAAAGTATGAGAGCAATCATTTTCCTGAAGAGAGTAGTTTCTTGCCTATTGTTCCATGTGGAACAAAGATAATAGATGACAATCACTTGTACGGAGATGTGAATAATCAACGTTTAACATTGTGTTAATTTCAATGATTTACCTTCGTTAAGGAACCTTCACTGTAAATTAAAAATCAACTGAATATGATTTACTCTTTAAATGTAATGCTAAATGAACCATACTCAGCACTTTCACATGATGTATGCTACAAGAACAGAAATGAGTTTATTGATATTCATTTCTTTGCAAAAATTTCTCAAATGACTCATTAACAAATAAAAAAATTCAATATATATATATATATATATATATATATATTTTATCATCATGATTTTTCAATCCTTCTATGTTATTTTTTTTTTAAGAATTAATTTTGGCCGTTGCTAATGTGGTATTGTGGTAGCCATGTATTGGCAACAGTGATTCTAGTGAATCTCATGATGAGAGTAAATTTGTAAATTGAAGAAAGAGTAGTAAGATATTTAACCTCTCCAAAGTCCAAAATGTCATTGTAATTAATTGCAAATCTTGATGTTTATATTTATATTGAGTATTTCATGATGTTTCTATATGATTCATTTTAGAAGTAATGATATTGAAATTTGCTAAAGGTTATTAAAACTAATAGGACTTCTAAGAAGTTGTTGTATGTTTCCAAAATTTCCTAAAGGTTTCTATGACCTTAGCTAAAAGGTTCTATGGGACCTAGTCTTTATAATTTAAATCTAAAGCAGGACTACTGTAGGTTACTAGTAGCTTAGGCAGAAAATAATTATTTTCAAGTCTGCCTAAATTTTCTAGAAAGTCTAGGCTTCATTTGTCCAACTTTGAGATATTAATTCCCGAATTTGAGATGTTTTTTGCCTAACCTCAAGATATTATTGCTCCATAATACTTTGAGAAATTTAAAAATGCTTAAATTTAATTAATTATTAGGTAAAACAACTTCAAGCTGCTAAGTAACCTAGGCTACTTGTGCCTACGTTTTGTCAATATAGTTGATGGATATATTTGATGAAGCAATTCATGGTATTGCTTCATCTTGATGTTTGGAACTACTCTTGTTACTAATATATGTCTTTGATCTTTATCCTTAATTGGCCATAGCCTTGATATGGACTTTCTCTGATTTCTAAAACTCTTTTTAAAATTTTGGGTAATTTCTACAATGTCAATTTTGGATGCAATCTTTTGAATTTTTTTGTAATTTCTTGTGCAAACGTCGGGAATTGCAAGAATTTGGAGGAATATGATTTTCTTACAAAAGACATTGGAAAAAAAAATTTGGTGCCCTAAGCAATTTTTCCTACTAGTCACGGAACTCCAATTCTTTTACTAGACCTCTAAATTTTTTTGGTGATTTTTTATACAAGTAACTAACCTGATTGGCTTTGAGATTATATATAAAAAAGATTTTTTATTGTGGAAGATTTTCATTCCATGATGAGTCAACATTCTTTCACCCTTTTCGGTCAAGATGAAAAAAGCATTTTCTTTATCACATAAAAGATAAAGAACTTTTTTTTCTCTTTTTTAATTCCAAAAATAGATACAAACCTTTGTTTTGACTAATGTTCTTAAGAAACGTTAGCAATATTATGAACCAAAGTTCCTTTTCACAAAAAAAAATTGTTGTTATATTTTTTTTTCTAACTCTAATATTTTGTAAAAAAATAATAACTACATTTA
Organism: Ceratodon purpureus; assembly: GCA_014871385.1. Classification (NCBI taxonomy): domain Eukaryota; kingdom Viridiplantae; phylum Streptophyta; class Bryopsida; order Pseudoditrichales; family Ditrichaceae; genus Ceratodon; species Ceratodon purpureus. Next base: position 16,251,719 of record CM026422.1, on the reverse strand, counting down.
GACCACAATAGTGTAAAACCGTTAGTTTATGTAGTGCAATAATTAGCCACAAAGAGAAGTCGAAGCCTGTTGATCTTGTTTGGCAAGGTTCAAAAATACAATGTTCATTACTTCAAATTCTATAACCTTTCAATCCATGCAATCAAATCTAGTGAGATTTTTATGCTTGATCTTCTAATAATTCAAAGCAAGATCTTACTATTGAATGGAAAGAAAGTTTTAATTTTAGTTTTTTCACTCTTTACTTAAAAAATGACAATCTTTGAAGTGTTTTGGTGAGAAATGACCACGGCCAATTAGGGATTAATATACTTCTTTATCAAATTTTTGTATTTCTAATATTGTTGTATATGAAATAAATATTTAGTGAAGATATTTTGGAAGGTGAGATTTTGAAAAATCCTTGATAGATCCTACATTTGCTCGCAAAGTCCACGAAATAAAATATTATACAAAAGGTTCATCGATCTTCCACACATAAGTGTAGGAGTTTTTGGTTAACCCCTAACTGCGCAACCATGCATATTTTGCATGATGTAAAAATTTCATCTACAGCTCTTCATTTGTCTTGCACTTATTACAGTGTGGTTTTTTACTAAATTTTTTATGGGAAGTTGGCTTCATGTATGTGTGATCCAATCGAAAAGGAAACAATTTATGAAAACTAATGCCTCTTTTTGTTATTACCAAAGGACATACCAAATGGCAAGACGACGACGGCCACGATATTGTTTTTCCTTCATATTCTTTTGGAGTAAAACCTTCTCCAAGTTCCTCGTCGACGGAATTAGCATAAGGTAGATTTTTTACAGTATTTTCATTTTGTAAATTTTGGACCATTCTATGACATTGCAAGGCTATTTTTTATTACATTGATGTTTTACAAAAACAAATTGTACCAATGAGTATTTACACTGATGTCAAGTAAATTTTTACTTGAAATTATTTGATTGAAGAAAATATTCAATGAAGGTTTTAATTTTAAATTGTCAACAATAAGATTTTAGAAGCAAATTTTGGTATCAAAACATTATGATCTTCAAATCTATTAATCACTAAATGCCAACAATGAATTCAGATCAAAAATTGCCTTTCAATACTCTTTTGTGAACCAAGTTAGTTTTTTCAATTTCATGACATTTTTATACAATTTAAACCGGAAGATTTTTAGCTAACTTATTGGGACATTCATTTCCAAATTTTTAGAGAAAAAACAAAACGATTTGCAAAATCGTAATGTTTAAAGTTTAAAAACAAGTTCTTTTCAATCCTTCAAAAAGCTGATATATCTCCTTAAATGAATTCTCAAAAATACGCTTTTATGAATATGAAATGTGCAACTCCATATTATGTTAGAAAATCAGATTAAGACGCAGAATAAAAAGAAAAACTAAATTGCTTATTATGTCCACATAAAAGTAGACAATGTCACTTTTAGAAGTGAAAATGATGTGATATATAACCAAAAACATTTTTGATTTTGATTTTTGAAAAATTGTCAAAATTGAATTCAAAATAAGCCCATACAGTTTATTTTCATGAAGGCTTGACCAAAATGCCCGTATAACACGAGTTGTCATATCTTTTACCTTACTTGTTGGAATGGACTAAATCAAAACATATTACTAAAAAATGAATCTCTACAAAATATGATATTTTATATTATTTAAAAAATATATATTTGAATTTTTTTTGTGCATGCCCACGTTGAGATTTAAAACCTTCAACCATTCATAACTTTTACATTACAAAACCAAATCTTGTGAAACAAAGCTTTGCATGTACATAATGATCTAGGAAATCCACGTACAATAGCTCAAAACTTGAAATTGTTATCGACATGATTGGACCCTACCCAAAATAGCTTGCGATTACATTTTGATTCCTTGGAAGTTTGGGGTTAAGCTAGATGTCGAAGTACATAAAATACAAACAACTTTTTTTCATTCAATACTCTAATTATATAAATCCTCTACACATTTCACTACTATATATCAGTTTTTTTTTTTTTTTTTTTTTTTTTTTTTTTTTTTTTTTGAAATGTGAGTCGAACTACTGGGTGAGAGTACACTACACCGGGTACACTTTGGGCAGATTTGTGAAGTACTTTTTTAGTACATTTCTGCTAGTAAGTATCTCTAGTACTTCTCTGGATAATCGTAGCCGTCGATATTACCACCGCGATCCACCTGCGCCCATGCTCAGATGGACCAATAGCGTTGGACTTGACCGGTGGTCTCAGGTAACCGGATTGGGTCTCACCTACTGTAGCCGGTAGTCTTCGTCTTGCACCTCGAGTTTTCTCCAGTCTCGTTGGTGTTGGTGGTGTTGGTCTAGTCTCGGTTGTGTTTGTTGTTTCGCAATTTGCTTAAAAGTTTTGAGTTTTGAAGAGGGGGGTCTTTTGTTATGATGTTGTTCGTTGTGTTGTTAGTTCAGATGGAGGGTTAGGGGGTTTTGTGAGGGATAGAGGGATCGACTGTTAGAGGGTTTGAATGTTAGAGGTTGCTGGTAGAGATAGAGGGGTTGAGAGTTAGAGTTTTCGTGAGTTTCGTTTGTTTTGCTTACGGTTTGTTTTAGCAATGTGCTTATGAGTTGAGAGTTTTGGAGAGGAGGTTTAGCTGTTTTGTTTGTTTATTGTTGTGTTGTTAGTTCAGATGGAGGGTTGGTGTTTTTGTGCGGGATAGAGGGATTGTGGGTTTCAGGGTTTGAGGGATAGAGCTTTCGGTAAGGAGAGAGTGATTGAGAGTTACCAATGTCGTGAGATGCGTTTGTTGTGTTGAGGGTTTGGTCTGGGGTTTGATTTCAGTTGTTTGTGTGTCATTGTTTAGGGGTTCTGTTTGTTTCAGAGGTGTTTTGTTCTTGGGTGCGGTACATGAGATGGGTATTCAGAGTTAGAGGATTTAGGGTTATATTCTTTTGTCGAAGTTAAGGTTTTTTTTCCATTCAGTTTTTGCGATTAGGGTCAGCTGGTCGTGTTGGGTAAGAGTTGGAATATTTGTTTAGTGTTTTAGGGTTTAGGGTAGTGGTAGGGCGCAGATCTTGATTGTTTACCAATGTCGAGGAAGTCCAAGTCCGGGGGTTTAGAGGGAGTAATATCGACTTCGAGGGATGGGAAGATTAAGTCTAGAGGGAGTGCGGGATCTGGGATGGGAGTGCAGGTTGGTAAGACTAAGTCTGGGGGCAGTGAACAGCTAGGGATGTCCGTGAAGGAGGAGGAGCGCTTTCTCGACATCGATGACTTGCAGGAGTTGATAGACGGCCTGAAGTCTCCTCCGGATGTGCTAACATGGGAGGACTTCCGGGACAGGTACGATCTGGAGTGCGGCCCGAACTCCATCAACCCCCATCGTTGTCGGAAGGATAAGGATATTAGCGACAAGACGATGCTGGAGTTCGGTTTGAAGCCGGAGGGGGTTAAGGGGCGTGGTGGATACTCGTGGTCTGATTGCAAGGTGCGGGAGATAGTGAACCGCATAAAGTACTTACATCCAATCGTGTATCAACACGGACCTGAAGAAATACCGAGATGCGTGACGAAACAGTTCGCTGTGGGCGTAGTCTTGGAGTACCAGAAGAACTTGGTCAACTGGGCGTTGTATGGCCAAGAGACGAATAATAGCCAGCGGCGAAAGTACGAACAGGATCTCTCAAAGCTACAATTTGCCATCAACACGGGAGCGAAGGTGACGAAGCGGACTTGGAGGAGTCTAAAGGTTGATGTTGCGGTCAAAGTGAAGTTGGAGCCGAACGTTGGAATGGAGGCTGCAACGCCCACTAAGGTATGTGCACTAAACTGTATTCTGTTTTCCTATTATGTCAGTTGTTGATGCAATGCAATTTGCTTAGGGTGTGTGATATCAGTTTATGTTATAGAAGACATTGCAATGATAATGGATTCATTTCAATTTCTAGTTTAGGAAGTTACTGAAAATTAGAAGTCTGGATCTGACGAGTCAGTGTTATAGTATTCTGAGTAGGTCTATGCTTCGCATTGCATTAGTCAGATCAATTGAAATGAATTGCAGTGTAATATAAGTCTGTTCTGATTAAGGTTATTATCTCCGGTTTTAGTTTGTGTCTGAATGCGACATGTATTCTAAAATCATATTTTCTGACTATTAACTGTTTGTTTCTTTTTATTGTTGTTGTTGTTGTAGAGGAGGGCTATCCCGCCACCTGGCAATGTGACGACCAGTAGAAGGGTGGGGACGAAATCTGAATTCGCTAACTCCACAGTGAAGGTGGAGGATCGGGGGATAGCCTCGATGTCAAAATTGGAGTACTTCCAGACAATGCACACAGTTTTACTAATGGAGATAGAGGGGTTGAAGATGGACGAGGAGTTGGCGAAGAAAGCTAAAGATGGAGCTGCTCAGGACCAGCGGCTGGCGCTCTTGATGGTCGAGTCCTACGAAGCTAATTTGGCCTCTCTTCAAAATGCGGACGTGGCACATCCGGGAAATGAAGCGAAACAGAGTTTACTAGCCGAGCTGTTGGAGGAACAGAAGCAATGTCTAGGAAGGAAGGAGGCGGAGGCGCTACAGAGGGATTTAGCCGCAGAAGAATGTCGCAGGTTGCGGGAGCAGAAGACGCGGATGTGTGAAGGGGTGAAGGTGGAGATTGATCGCATAAAATATGGGAGGCAATCTGCGAGCCTCAACCCTGTCCCTCTTGTATACCCTGATTCCGCGTTTGGCGAAGACGAGTCTCCCGAGCGCAGGTTCTTGAAGATCACCATGTGTGCCCTTTGCAGTTTCAACTTCCCCAAGAGTGATATTATAATAGCGAGCTGTAAGCACATGTACCACCCTTTCTGTGCAAAGGTGACCTACGAGAACGGGTACAAGTGTGCCGCAGCTAACTGTAGTGATAAACTGGTAGACCCGGATTGGCACCGTAGTTTCGGGTGGGGAGGTCCAGGTACTCTCGTTGTCGAAGATGTTGCTGCCCAGATTACCATGTGTGACGAGGAGGTGGCGCGGTTGCTTGCTGAACGAGCTGAACGAGCTAGGCTACGATGTCCAAACACAGGTCAGTACTATGGTGGTTTTTATTTCAAATGCCATCCTACCTTGCTGTTCTGAGGTACTGCCTTAAGGTTTTTTGTTTCTACGAGACGTATACCTTTATAGTACTGATCCTCCTTTTAGTATTAGAAATAGTACTAAAGATGTACTAAGTAGCATTTTTTTGTTTTCCGTTTAAACGTAGAGTACTAATCACAAGTACTTGTCTTGCAGAGGCTCAAGGAAGATTACATTCCCCTGCTCAGTTTTTACTTTCTGTACTTGCATGCATTATTTGTTTTTTTGTTTTCACTACATATTGTATTATTTTAGTACTTTCATGTACATATTGCTTATTTCACAGAGTTTCTGTACATTGAATACTTTTGGTAAATACAAATGTTGACGCAGTAGTTGTGTGTGTTGTACATGATGTATTCATTTTCAATTTATAGAGTACTTCAGCGTAGTACTCTTTGTATGAGTGAGAATCTATCTGTAATCCAAAGCTTACTTACTAGTACTTGTTTCAGTTATACTAGTACTTAGGTGGCATAAAAGTACTACGTTGGTCCAGAATAGTACATTATTCTGGGATGTACTAGCAAAGTCTCGAGGAAGATGAGGCGCAGAAGTACTAATAGTAGTTTCTGATGTAGTAGATGTACTTATAGTATATTGTTGTACTTTTGATGGATTTGTTAATTCAGAATGTTTGTTTTGATGGCAGATTCGTCATTGAAGCCGATGTCCTGCCTTTCTCACGGGCTTGCTAGTGGTGGAGAGCAAAGTCAGGCCGTCTCTACGCGTTTCAGAGACTCAGCTGGTGGAGAGACGTTTACTAGCAGCCTACAGGTGGTCCGAGAGCATGATGGAGGTAAGATGGTGGTGGACAGTCCCGTGAAATTTAATCTGGAAACCACAAGGTCTGGAACTTCAATCGGGAGATCTGAGGGACGGAAGTCAGGAGCACGAGCTCCACTACCCCCGGAGAAGGTTTTCGAGTGCCTAGAGAAGGATTCACGCGGGAAATCGAAGGTGACGGAGCCCGAGTTCATTGAAGAATCGGAAGATGAAGACTCTGAACCCGAAGGTATGCCATTCTAACTCCACTTATGATGTATTATATTATATAGTTCACATTGTAATTCAGTTGTAATATGAACCGAATGAATGGAAAGTGTGTGATTTGTCCACAAGGTTTAAGTTCTAACTGTTCATGTGGGGTTGTCTCAGAGAAATGTCCTGATCTACCGTCCAACTCGGGGACTACAGTAAGTGGCAGCAATAGTGAGAGCGAAGAGAGCGACGATGAAGACGATGAGGGAGAAAGTGGCCACAGTCCCCAGGTTCAGCAGGTACAAGAAGAGAAGCCAAAAGAAGATAAAGCAACGAGGTTGGACGTCGAGAAGAAGTTCAGGGATGAGGGACTCATTCAGAGTACACCGGTTCAGATGGTGCTCACACAAGACATAGAAGCCGTGGAACGCCCACGTAAAGAAGACGCGAGGAGTGACGCGGGTGAGGGAGGTGTGCCAAGACGTAACATAGGCTTAGTGTCCGGGGAGGTTAAGAGAGATAGTGACATGGAGTTGGACAGTGAAATAGAAGGAGGAGGGAAGAGTAAGGGTAAGGTAGGGGGGGATGTTCATGTACTGAAGGTGATAGGAGAGGAGGGGTTAGACGAGGGGCAAGAGGAGGTGCTGGAACAGGATAGCCTAGAAATTTGGGGCAGACCTTGGACCTCCTTGGTTCAGTCGAATATGGCTTTGGATGTGCCCACCAACCAGGATAAGGAGTGTGAAGAAGGGGAGAACCCGAAGGGCATGGAGCAAAGTATCGAGGGAGATGAGGCCGCCCAAGGTGTTCAGAACGAGGCCAAGGAGAAACAGGTGAAGGAGAAACAGGTGAAGGGGAAGAGAAAGTCCTTAGAAGGGAGGAGGCTTCAGGAGGAGTTGGAAGAACACGGTGTGATTGGAATATCAGGTGGCGGAGAACACGGGCCAGCTCAGAGGACCCGGGCCAGTAGGAGATCGAGCGAAGGTGATGATCTGGCAACGCAACGGAAGTCTAAGGGTAGAAGGCAGAAGGACTGTGCGGTGGAAAAGGGTGGGCAGAAGAAATCTAGCAAGAGAAAGTCAAAGGAGACCCCTTCTCTTCGTAACTGCCCCAATGTTGGTAGTCCCGGATGCAGCCCAAGCCCAAGCGGGAAAAAACTCAAGCCAGTGAACAGCGTACTGGAGTCCTCTAACTAACTGTTGTAGTAGGCTTGTGTAGGATTGTGTAGAGTTGTGTAGGCAGTTAAGTATGGGATGGAATTTTTTTGTACACTATGCTTCGTATCTTCAGATATTCATACGTGGGCTCCATTATGTCTACGGTTTCTTACTCTATACTCTGATCTGTTTTTTATTCATTTTGATAATTGGTTTTTTCCTCTATACTCTGACTGTTTTGTATGTATTCCATCATGTGCCAAAACAACTCAACCAATCCACTAATTCTAAGGGAATAAAATCTGCCTTGTCAAAACAGGGTAAAGTATTGGTTGCGGACCTATCACAGGGCTTGGAGCGAAATCCCGTGCAACTGATCGGTCCTATTGGAAAACCCATCCCCCTTCCTGAATTTTACTACACTAAAGAGAGCATGGTATATGTTGAGGAGCCTAGTGGTGGCGACTTGTGGAAACCCGTGGGAGAGACATTCAAACCCAAAGAGGGATGTGTAGGATGTGGTTCTGACTGTCTAACATCCGGAAAATCTGGTTGTACGTGCGCCCTGAAGTCAGGGGAATTTGCATACGACACGGCTGGCCTCCTTCGGACAGATGTCCTGAACAAGTTGGATGACAAGCTAAGTTTGGAATATTGTGACAAAGGTGCTGGTTGTTATTGTTCTAGTCTCCCGAATGAAGACAAAGACACTACTAGTGAGGAGGAGATAGTTTGTCGTGGTCACCAAACAAGGACCTTTATTACGGAATGCAACTCCATGTGCGCTTGCCATTCGAAGTGTGGGAACCGGGTCATACAGCATGGCATGACAACGAAAGTCCAGGTAAGGATGAATGAACTAGATTACAGAGTTACGGTTATCATTATGGAACTTGCGTTTTTGAAATATCTTGTTTTTAACAATTGCATTGTCATTGCCAGGTTTTCAATACTTCTACACGAGGCTGGGGTGTCCGGACAGTGGAGCACATCCAGGCAGGTAAGTTTTTGTTTGAGCTCGCGGGGGAGATAGTGACAAATGGTGAATTGATCGAACGGAACCACTTGGTGCACAAGCTTCTTGGGTTTAGGCAAACCTATACGCTTCAGCTCGATGCTAATTGGCGATCAGAAATAATGGCCATGGACAACAACTCCCTATGTATCGATGCAACTCACTATGGCAATGTTGCCAGATTTCTAAACCACAGGCATGGACCGTCCTAGCTCAAAATGTGAATGGCACAATGGAATTCAGTGCTTAGTGTCTAGTAGTCCTAATTATTCTAAAAAATTGCTACTCTGGTGGTTTCAGGTGCGAGGGAGCCAACGTCATCGACATGCCTGCTCGACTCCACTCAGCTGAAGACCGCATCTACCACGTGGCATTCTTTGCCAGACGTGACATCTACCCAGGAGAGGAGTTGACTTGGGTAAGTAGTACTACCGAATATGAGGCCCTACCTCTACGTTGTCCAGCCTAGTTTCTATTATCATGTAAATTCTAAAGTGAATTCTAGGGACTGTTACTAACCCAAGGTTGTCATCTGTGGCAGGACTACGGCGAAGACTTCAAGTCTGATGACCGGGATATACCCAGCTTCAGATGCCGATGCGGAAGTAGCAACTGCCGAGACAAGCAAAGGAAGGTAAAACTAAAGTCAGTACGAGAGAAGCCAGCGTCACCGATGGAGGAAAAGCCAAGGCAACCGATGGAAGAGAAGCCGATCAGGTCGATCAGGAAAACCAAAATGAAAAGGAAGCATCACGGCACCTGCAAGTGGACAGTCAGGAGCCGCAAGAAAACAGTGCCATAAGATTGAGGAACTTTTGCTAAGTCTATGGTCAGAACATTGGAGACATTTGTGCATTGTAGAACCTAACTGAAATCAACACAAATTTGTAAATCACTCCAGTAAGCCACCTCAATGCACTCGCGTTTCCAGAATAACTTGCATTCACAATAACACATCCGCATTCTCTTGAGTCTAACAAATAAAAACAGTACAACGTAGATGAACAAGCGTAAACATACTCTTAAGAAGACGTCAACTTCATAATGTCACTTAGGAAGAAGGCTGAAGCACACAAACATAAAAACTTCGAAAGCAATGAACTGATAAGAGGAGTCAGGAAACACGCAGCAGCTGGGTCAAGGAATGAGGGAGTACTAAGAGATGCGTACCTAGGTTGTGACGCTATTACGGTTATCAGGGACTGAGTTCAAGCTAAAGAAATACAAGAGACCAAAAATACAGAGCAGTAGCTTCGACATCGCTATATGGACTATATTTGTTTCCAAACGGCCACATTCAGGCGGCAATCTGATTGCTTTGGATTCCGTCCCGCTCGGACTGTTCTCCTAGAAAGGAATCACTTCCCTCCACTCAGAAACCTTCCCCCTCTTAATTCTCCCGCCACATGTACTTGTTTACATCCAGATCAGCGTCTCTCCCACCAACCCAATCAGTCCACAAAGACTTTGACATATCCTGAAATAAGAATGGGTGAGGAAAAAAATTCAGAAATTCAAGAAATAGAAAATGAACGTGAACAATAATAAACAATAAGATAGGGAAAAAAATGAAAAAATTAAAGAAAAAATAAGACAACACAAATGGAGAAGAAGATTGGAAAACATGTAATCAACTAAAAGAATAATAAATAAAAGAAGAAATATGTGGCCTTTCAAAGATTCAATTAAATGAAAGGAGAAAAAAACAAGAGGAACAAAAAAGGGATAATAGAGAATAAAAAAGGTAAAAAATAAAATTGTAACTGAATAAAATTTAAAAAATGGATAGTATTGAAAAAAATAGATCAAAATAAAAGAAACTCAAGAACAAGAAGAGAGAAGAAGCTTAAAAAAAAAAATGAAGAATAAGAAGGATGAAATAAAGTGGATTCAAGGGAAAAATAAAAGTAAATGAAGTATGAGGAAGGTCAAGAAGAATAAAGAAGGTTGAAAATAAAAATGTAAATAAATTAAATACTAAGAATGGATAAGATTGATAATAATAGATCGAAATAAAAGAAACTCAAGAAATGGAAGAGAGAAGAAGCTTCCAAAAAAAAATGAAGAATAAGAAGGATGAAATAAAGTGGATTCAAGGGAAAAATAAAAGTAAATGAAGTATGAGGAAGGTCAAGAAGAATAAAGAAGGTTGAAAATAAAAATGTAAATAAATTAAATACTAAGAATGGATAAGATTGATAATAATAGATCGAAATAAAAGAAACTCAAGAAATGGAAGAGAGAAGAAGCTTCCAAAAAAAATGAAGAATAAGAAGGATGAAATAAAGTGGATTCAAGGGAAAAATAAAAGTAAATGAAGTATGAGGAAGGTCAAGAAGAATAAAGAAGGTTGAAAATAAAAATGTAAATAAATTAAATACTAAGAATGGATAAGATTGATAATAATAGATCAAAATAAAAGAAACTCAAGAACAAGAAGAGAGAAGAAGCTTAAAAAAAAAAATGAAGAATAAGAAGGATGAAATAAAGTGGATTCAAGGGAAAAATAAAAGTAAATGAAGTATGAGGAAGGTCAAGAAGAATAAAGAAGGTTGAAAATAAATAAAAAATGTAAATAAACAATACAAAAGTAATGGATAATTATGTGAATCATTATTAGAGAACCTCTTATAGGTAATTTTGAAATATTACCGCATATCCACTAATACTCAAGTATTATCTAAGCGTTTAAACTTTTTTTATACCAAGAAATTGTATTCTCAGATTATTTCAAATTAAAATCTTTTAATTTTCTTAAATAAATGTGAATAACATCTATGCCTATATCCGCTTTCCATATTTTTTTTTAAAAATTGACTGGTCACTTACCTTTAAGTTCTAAATTATCTAAATCAAAGTAATTGTCCAATAAGGTTTTATTTAAGGTCACATACATGCACATCTATATATAGTTAAATATGATATAGTTATGTTTTTTGGTTGTTGTTTATTCATTTGTAATTGCCTTTATCATTTTAAATCGCCGTTTTGCATGTTAAGTTTGGTTAAAGAACTTATAAACGTGCATTTACCCGGACACTGAAGGCGCTTAAGACAATATCATGACGCGTCTACTAGTATAACCCTTTATTATTCATGGTTTATGCTTCAAATTCTGTGAAGCGTTAGTCCAGTTGCAGTATTTGCCGAGACTCAAAGTAAGCTGCGTACTAATAGCTGACAAACAGCTGTTTTATAAAGCAGTGGTCCCTTTGCAAAAGGTAAAGCGATTCCATTATTGCTCCAGATCCCTGTTTATAGTGAGACTCGACTGCGCCTGTGGACAACATGTCTTTAATTTTTGAAGGGAATGTTTTTGAGTTAAAATTAGAGGGATCATAATAATGGTAGATGCCAGTCTTGTGAATTGAGGTGTCATTTCTGTGGGTATTCCTTCCGAGTAAAAACTTAACCAACGGTATTTGATTATTTTTAATCGTGAACATCATTCCAGTCCCACCTAGGCGCTCCATTGATATTGCTACATAACTTTTGTATGGATCATACCTGTCTGGTTTCTGATGCCTTGTTCATGCTCACCTAACACTACGACTGGTGAATAACTCTGATTTGCTTAATGACAGTGGAACATAATGGTATCCATGTACCTCATTGTATATTGACCCAATCAATCAACGTCCTCCATGGGAGATAGATAACAACCAGGTACGTTCTCACACATGACACATAGATTTCAGTCGGATCATAGTCCAGGTTAGTTGATTCCAGTGAAATAGTATGAAAGTGACTAAGTTATAAAAAAAACATGATTAATTGCAATAATTATCACTCATCGTCATTTTCCCACATCTGTGCTAAAGCGTGTCTCACAACATCGACTACTTCTGAGGAGATCTTATATACTGGATCCCCACCTTTCAGGCAGTATGGGGCGAGTTTCATTCGGAACTTGCAGGCTAGAACCAGGTGCGATGAAACATGAGCTACGACTGATTTTTCAAGATATGTGTATGTGTATTCACCCCGGCCAGACTTTTTGTAATAAGTGCCTTCAATGACGAAATCCCCTGCTTCAAATTCGGCACCCCAAGGACACGACAGAGGAGCCTTCAGTTTATACTTTCGTCGTTGGCATTGCAAGATATAGAAGTCAACACCCTCTTTATTTGGTTGTTCAGCTGGAACCACAAAATTGTCACCAATGTCAACGACTTCGTCTAGCCTCTCTCCTCGCTGTACCTGAATAAATCAGTATATGAGCATCTTAGATTATTTTTCATGTGTCCAGCAAAGTTACGTGCATTAAAGAATCCGAATTTGATGTAAAAAAAAAAACCTTGCAACTGAGATGCTATCACACAACAATACCTGCTCGGCTGGGTCGTCTTCCAGGGTCTCCAGCTCCTCTGACGGCGCTTTGGGCTAAATTTGCACTGCCCTCCACCCTGGAACATGAGCCGTTTGCTCACAATTCTCCCAGTCTTTATCTATGCACGATGCACAGAAACATGACAGAGGTCTAACCAGCAAACATGTCTTATTGCTGGTAGAATTCCCCATAATGGAATGGAGAGATCTTGAGCCTGCAATAGTGTGACACGCCATCGATGACTCCCTGCTGATCTCGCTCTCACCTACGTGCCAAAAGGTACGGTGAATATCCCTGCTGCTAGTCCCTGCATACGAAGAAGGCGCTCTATTAGAGAAGCCCTGCTGTAAGTACTCAACACATTGGAGGGCGTTTTGAAGCTGCCTCTCAGGGTTTCGAATCTGTTCGATACGTAAAGCACGCTTCACTACGGCCCTTGCACCATCCCATTCACCTACAATTGCATCCAAAAATGTTCAGTAAATCCATATTGACAACATAGCACATCATCCCCATCTCGTAATATACATTCTGCTTCTCTCACAAAAAGTACAGAAGTACACTGTCTCCATTCAAGATATACAGAAGTACATACGCTCCAGTAACAAAAGTACTAAAAGTAATGGAGCTTCACTCAAATAAGTACAAAAGTACAGAATAACAAGTACCTTTCCCATGTCCAGTCGCGAAAAAGTTCCAGATCATCGAGCAGCCTCCTGTGAGACTGGGATATCTAGCAACAAAATACATTGCTGTAGCCCCCTTAAACTGACCTGCACAGCCATCAGAGAATACCCAATGCTCCCTTGGTTTTTCCCCGTTAGCAATCAACCACCTTCAGTGTAGCATAAGACAATGCTGAACGAACAAACTGTCATGTTTCTTGTCATCCGAAATATAGTAGTGTGTATGTTTTCTGGTGATCAAATCACCAGTCACATCACGGACTCTCTGCAAAGTGATATGGACCAACAAGGACACATACTCAGACATATAGTACATGCTCTGAACTTCGTTTTGAATCTGGAATTCGTAATTCTCTGCAAAATCGATGTGGGAAACTATAACTCCCTCGGGCAAACCTTCCATCATTTCCTTGCACTGCCAATCCTGCCAATTGGCAATAAAATTATGCTTGATAAAGGCTTGAACTTTGGGTTTTAGGTAAGTAACAAACTCCAGAGGACTAGTCTCTTCATATACCTCCTGCAGTCTTTTCTTCGCCTTCCCTGTCTCACGGTCAGTGCCAATAGTAACATACGAGAAGTGTTTCCACCTAAGTTTAGGTTCTTCCAGTGAAGACATCTCCTGTGGGCAAAAACCTAGAGTATCTACGCCACATTCTTCACAATCACCCATTAGACAAGAGAGCTTGTGCCATTCATTGAACTCTGGCTTCTTGCAAAGACAAGCTTCCCACAAATGAGTGATCCTCTTAAATATTCTGTGATGAGCATCACAGCCTATACCCTCACCCGTTGCAGTCTCCACAGAAGCAGAACAGACGTCACATTTACAAGAGCAATGTATTTGTGCATGCAGACCCCTCATCTCCTCCCGTAGGGTGTTCAGTCCTACCCTCATGAGATCCATTTCTACATGGTAGATGCAGCAGCACACATTACGGTCCCTAAGAGGTTTCACATACCATGGTTTCAGATTCTCAAATCGTCGTTGCCCGATTTTACACTCTGGATGAGCCTCTTTGAACTGCAAGAAGAATGTCGTCTACACACCACATACATAAAAAAGTATTATTAGTACTACAGAACCGACAATCTGAACCTACAGGTACATTGAAAAACGAAAGTACATTCACCGAGTACCAACAAATACATATTCGGCATTAACATAATACTATGAGTACCTTGTATTATAAAAAGTACTAGTTAAGCGTACATACTCAAAACATAAAGTACTTCAGTATACAACACTGCCCCCATCGAGTACTACCTATATTATGAAAACTACATGCGGATTGTACCCTAAATCATAATAATACACATTACATAAATCCATTTGTACACAAAGTAATTTCGCAAGTACACTTAATATAAGAACTAGTACATGTGATACTAATAGTACTCTACTGTTTTCATTAAGGAACATACTTTTTGCACCTTGAAATAAAAAGAGTAAAATAGGGGAGAATTTTCGACACTATTAGTACTTCTTTGCGAGTACGTGAAGTACTAACGGTGTTGAAGTACATCAAGTAAATGCAACATTGTACAGTGGGATTGCTGTGTACATGCGGTACAAGATGGTTTTCATCCAAAGTATTGAAGACATACCTGCGTGACTGTCAAATAGTGCTTTGGATGTGTCTCTCCTCCTCTTTTCAGCCCACCGCCCTTGTTCACGACGTCCTTTCTGTTTGGACTTACTCTGGTTTGACTGTGCCACCAAGCTTGAACTGTAGCAAGACAGTACTCTGTAGATCCATCTGTGCGTTTTTGCCTGCGAAGGGGTGCAAACCGAGCAGCACCCTCCTCATACTCTTCTCTCCTTTCCAAGGCAGCTTGTATATTATCTGTCTTGGTTCCTAAGACACGTGCAAGCGCCCTAACACCCCCAACATTCCCACTAACAGCAGCATCCAGAAGAGCACCTTTTCTAGACAACATGTTGTTTGAGAACGGTATCGACACGGACTGTAACTCTGCTCTATAACTTTGAATAAAATAATGAATACTCTTAGCTTCTAAATCCCGAGGATAATAGTAAGGTAACAAAGGCCAAACAAGACTGTGGCGAAGAACCTTCTCAAGCACAAGTTGACGACAGTGGGGACCAGGAAGAAGGTTTAGCTCATCACACATGCTGTGGACAATTTTCTGAGCAACCCTAGATGCATCTCGCGTAGAAATGGCATCTGAAATCTCAGGCACTGTGTTTGTCGTACACGTCTCTCCTCCTTCCGATTCCATGGAAATTCTCTTGCGACGGCGTTCCTGGTACAACCGATTGCGCTCTGCTTTCTCTAACCGTGCAGCCTCTACAGTCTCCATTGATGACGCCCTCTCCGCAGCACCAGCACGTCGCGGCCTCAACCTCTGTCTCCGGGCTTGGTCCCCCATGCTACAAGTGATGAGACCCGTGAACCCACAGAAGAGACTACGCGGTTAGAGAAGGCAGATCACATTCTGGAAAAATAGAGGTTGCAAGAGCCTTGTCCTGGACCTACGTGCAAATACAGTGGGGAACAAGTACAACATGTTGCCATCAAAGAACATAAATTTGACAACAAAACAAGTACATAATCAGAAATCAAAAGTTCTGCACAAACTTGAGGAGAAACTCACCGAACGCACAGGGGAAGGACTTCGACAGTCGGGGTAGCACCTGAGTTCCTGCCGAGGGAGACCGCCCTCAACGGTGAAAGATCCGAACAAGGTTTTGGGCGACTGGACCAGGCGCTCACGGGACTGCAGCGCTTGGTTTGAATGATGCAGGTACCAGCTAATATCTCCAACCTTTGAAGTTGGAGTTTCGGATACGTGGGTACTGCTAGACACATCATCTGAGGGACTATCGCATGAATACGTAGTGAAATGCTGACCTACACTCTCAATCTTTTCGTTGACAACGTCGCAGACAGGGTAGTAATGGGTAATTCGCTGCTGCACAAGCTGCGGGGGATCTCGCACTACGTAGTAAGATGTTATGAGGGACTGAACTAGTGTGCAGTTTGGAAGATGCCCTTCCCCAGACATTTGTGTGGCAAACCCTGGCGATGGCTGCGCCGCAGCTTACAATCCTTGCAACACCGAAAAACAACTTCAGTCGACGTTCAGAACCCTTGCATGCACTGTAGGTGCATGCAAGAGAAACCATTTGGAGATGAACAGATTCTAGTAAAATTCATCCATCTCTTAAACTAACAGAAGATCCACCTGCATTCGAAACCGGCTAGATCCACTTATATCGGACCTTATCAACAACGCGTACGGCTGAGATGTGAGCCCATTGTAATCCGACGGTTCAAAATTCTGCAGGAAAGTACTCTAAGTACTTCTCATTTTGGGAGTACATTTTCAACTACTCTTAGTGGCGGCCACATCAATTATTAATGTCTAATAAAACAACTGATAAGAATGAAATGGCCGTTAGCCAACATGGGGCGCACGTCCAGAAAGCCTTCTACGTAGGAAAATCACAAAAGATCCTTGTATTTTAGGAATTCTAGACTGCGAAAAAAAAAGGCAAAAGGCAGCGAATATTTCCATGGATCTTCAGCTTCTCCTAGTTTTTTCAAGTGGGGTCCGTAGCCTTTTATGAGTCCTATACCCTGTTACAATATCACAGGAAAAAAAAACATCTAACTAAGCATAAATTTGTACTTTGTATAATTTTTGACAATCTGACATACTTTTAAATTTGGGGAAAGTACTACTTTTGTTACTCCATACGACTTTTTTTGTGATCTTGGAATTGCGATAACAATGCTAAGCAATGTTCCAATCATATTCTGTGATGGGAAATGCATTCGTACAGATTTTACTTGGGAAAACAGAGTACTTTCTACCAAGTATTTCCAGAAAAGTACTTTTCTGACATACTTTTTAGGGGGGCGTAGTGTGCTTACACCCTACTTTGATTTACTACATGGAATAACTTTCTACACATGGCATCTATTTCAGAAGACTAGATTTTACTAACATCATTTAAAAAAAATTACCACAAGATTGTGATGAAATGTTTTTAGCGTGGTTTTCTAATAGTCTTGAACACAATCCTTCGATTGAAGTTGCAAAAAAACTTTGTTGTTTTAATTATTTCACTTTTCGATTTCAAAATTTAGTGTGGAGTTCTGTTTTGGTGAAGAGAATCAAGAAATTCTAGATATTAAACTTGTGGGATTAATGATTTGAAGGATTGCAAGTAGCGTCTCAGCTTGTTTGAGTGAATGAATGTTCATCCACTAAAAATATCTAAGTAGAAGCTAGAGAATGACTCTACAAGCCACATTGTATTAAAAAGGGAAGATTGGATGGTTGCTTTAGATGGTTTATACCATTAAGTAGAACATATATCCAATTCCAAAAAGATAAGCTGATGAAATAAAGGAGAGAACAATTGAAATACAAGAAAAAATAGAAAATAAAAATTCTATTAATATCATTGTACTTTTTGTTTTTGGCGCCCCATCCATTCCACCCTTGCTCCTTTTCCGCTAGCTAACTTTTTCTCCATTCAACTAGCTAAATCTCAACTCAAACATTAAAATATAAAAGGCATTAGTCCTCAATTACATATATTTGTGAGTCAACCTTCTCCAAAAATTAATAAATTCTGAGTTAAAATTGCACTAATAAGAAGCAATAACTTTTAATTTGCATTTGTCCTCATTTGCTTTGGCCCAGTTATAATCCTTCGAAATTAAAAAATAAAACAAAATCTCCAACGTTTATTAGTGAAAGAAAAAAGAAAAACACAAATGTCGGAGTTGCAAAGACAGTATAACCTCCACACGGACCACACATATGGAGGTCCGTTGATAAATTAGAAGATTGTTAATTGGACAGGGAGGGTTGCCAGACTGGATTGTGGAGTGTAGTCTTCACAAGCACAATCAAGCCAACTTTTGAAGCCTTTGGAATTCCATTTGTACCTTGTGCCATCCAACGCTGTCCAATCGCAACCAAAGGAGCGTGGGTTCTAACTTCTGGGTCCAATGGTATCGACTAGTAGAAAAAGATGCTGAAAACACCGGGGAGAACACCGGAATGGAAACTAAATCTCGTTGCTCAGAAATGGTGTACTCAGTGAACAGTTCGGTGTAACTGGACACTCTTTCGCACTATTCCAAGAACTCCAGAAATGGTGTGAGGATTCAAACCCGGCCCTACCAGTCTGCGGTGACAGGGCGGCCCACGTTTCGCACGCCGCTAGGTTACCATGCTCCGGAAGTGTCTGAAGTAAATTTTGAATGGGGTCCACGTGGGATGAGCGACAACTCGGTTCATCCAAACTCATCCACCATGAATTCCCCATCAGTTAATGTAACTTCCGAAGTTACTGAGGTCTACCCGGATCAGAAGCGGACTTGATACCCAGGACATGGTGAGTATTCGGTCCTCGGCGAATAACAGACATTGATAACCGGGTTCACCATGACCGGCCGTGTTTTGAGTTGATAACATGAGGTCCGGGTACCATGGAATATCCAGGATGATACCAGGGTCGTTTGAAGATTCGACATTGATATCAGTGAAGTATACCCGTGTGAATAAATCCGGATCAGGGTTTAGGGTTGACAGGATTAGGTTGACCAGTTTAGGGTTGACGGTTGTAGGGTTGCTGTGCCGGGTTTAGGGTTGAGGGTTTAGGGATAGAGGTCGGATGTGAGAGTTCGGTGTAATCGGGAGAACATACAAACAATGTAGGATCATAATCCATTGTATTTGAATGTTTGAAATCGAATTTTATAAAGCATATTCAGGAGAGATACAAATGTCCATGCACTGGTAGTGCACTGCGAGAAACTTGTCTTCGATCTACTTGTCTACCATCTGAAAACCCATGCACCGTAATTGAGTTCCCTGCTTTCATTTCTGCTGCATGGGCAGGGCGCACTTCGCATTCCCTCGTGGCTTCGGTTTCCTCCAGAGCAACTTGCAGTCCCACTTCACGTAGACGCTGCTGCCTGATTGCTTTACAACAGCTTGGTCAAGGGTTGTATACGGTTGTCTCTCTTCGACATAAATCAACGGCAGATTCGGTACATTAATTCGATGAACTTGGACCGTTTGCTGACCTTTGTCACACAAAGAATCAAATCTCCCGGACGGGGACTTCCAACTGCCATCGGTGCTACAACATTGTCTCCGCATGATGGATGCAATATAAAACAAGGTGTGTTTGCAGCAATTGGGGTGTCAGTGATGCGGGGAAGCGGTATAACATCATACCTAGGACGGGGACCGCGTACTGGTTCAATGGTCTCGGCAGTCGAAGTCTGTGCTCGTGTAGTTACTCCTCCATGCGAGGGGTCGGTGTCGGTGTGGGGATGCTGGGGAGGGTGTGAGGTATTTCTCGGGCGCTGCAAGGCTGACTGTGGAGTGCTCGACGTTGGTGGATGAGACGACTGTTTGTTCGATGTGGTGGCGAGTGAAGCAGATACGTCGGTGGAGACCGCGGCCCCTACCGGCATTTTGTTGGAGAAGTTTTGGAGCAACGTGTTGGGAGTTACTGGTATTGTATCTCCGGAAGCACATGATGGTGTAGTAGGCCTCGCGTCAATTAAGGATGGGTCGGTTGCAGCCGTGTTAGGGGAAGGAGTCGTCGAATTCATAGGCATGTCCTCGCGGCGTAGCGACTGTCCATAAGATTGCATGTGCGGAAGAGCTGCATCTGGTTGTGGTATTGTGGTGTTGAAAGGCTGTCGTGTTGCCGTCAGCTTGGAGATCGGGAGAGCAGCTGGCGGAGGTGATGAAATGGTGGGGTTCACGAGGCGAAGGAGCAACTCCTTAACTTCTCGAATCTGTTCCTTACTCGAAGAAAGATTAGACGCCATTCTTTAAACGGTAGATTCCAGTGCGTTGATTCGTGATGACTCACGAACACTGTAAGGTGGGGTCGCAGATGAGTGCTGTATTCAGACATCACATTGCACCATGTCTAATTGTGATTAGAGAAATCACGGGTAAATTGTGAAGTAATGCAACGAAGGAGAGGGATGATAATGGCATGATGCGGGTTTGCGCATGTTCTTTCAGATCACTTGCATGGGGGAACACTAGAGAATGGTCGTCTTGTCGTGGGCCTTGACCAGATGCAGCTGTTTGTACAGGATGGAACCCGGTCGTAGGCGTGCTGTGCTGGAAATTAGTCTCACGACTCGCAGAAGTATCCGTGTTGAAGGTTGACAGACTTGCTCCCCTGCCAGATGGAGCCGTATGTGGAGACAAGGTAAACACCTACAAATATCAGGACGCTATTATGTGTCGATTTTTGGTCACGTGTTTGGAACTAGGGGCTGCAATGAAATTTCAGATTACAGTTTGGGACTCCTGTAGGGCGTAAATCAAAATCTCTCTACGGTTGAATATAGGAACATTGATACCTGGAAAATTGCAGTGTATTACATTGTGAGATAACAATGAACGCTATGTGTAGGCATACGAGCTTATGGAGGTGAATGGTACCTGGTTGGAGGGGCAGTGCTGTTGGTCCAGATCAGGTAAGCGGCCAGGCTGGTCTAGTCGTTGTGTCTTGTTAGGTTTCCTCATTTCCGTCATTTGAGCAGACTCCTCTCTCCCAGCTGCACTCACTCAATATTTCCTCCACTCCGTAAACGCCTCCACCGGACATCGGGGATGTCTTAATCCACGGGATTTGATAAAAAAAAAATTCCAAGACTTCCTATCATTTTTGAGTGTATTTTTAAGGAATTTACTCAAGTATGCTATGTCTAATGGTCTAGAGTAGGTGAATTGGCGTGCTAATTTCTCTGCAATACACTCAACTTGAGATTGCCAATACTCTTGTCTGGACTTATAACTCCTAACCTTATAATTGATAGTTTGTCTGGCACAAAGGCGTGCTGCCCTGTGCCAAGGGCCTCTAAGACCAATGATAGTACCTAAGGTTGAGATCGGAATCTCTATGACAGGCTCTCGATTTTGTGCGTGTGCATTGGCCATCTCTCGCAGGTACGGTCGCCGAAACTCCCGCAAAGCAACTCTCTTTTTGCTGATTTCTTGTCTGTCTGACATATTCATTGGTTCAAAAGGGGACAGGCGATCGGTATTACCTGGCAAGGGATTTGCGCCCTGGAGAGGTCGGACATTTGTACTCGGATTTTGGTGAGGGGGCATACAATCACGTCTACCATCGCTTGGTCCAGCAGAAGTTGACGGCAGGTGGCTTTCAGGCCACGGACTTGCACTCGGTATGGATCCGAAGTGACTAGGGAAATCGAGTGGGTCCGAATCGTAAATACCATGGGCACTTCCTTGGATGTTGTTTTCGTAATTCATGTACTGACTTGCACCTTGGGGTGGCTGAGAAGCATAATCTAACTATGATCATAATGGAGATGTTAGAACAAAGCATGTAGTGTAGGGTGAGAGCCATTACTGTGGATTCCATTAGAAAGGTGAATCGGATGCAGTGAAACAATGATAATACACGCAATAATTCTGTAGTACTGTGTTCAGCTCAGACATCGGTGGGGGAATAGTTGCTACGACGCCATGTGAGAATGCAGGTGAATACGTTGGTGAGCCGAAAGACCTCTATGAGCTTCAATCAAATACGAAACGCGTGGATATTGATGGATTACGAGGATAATAGACTAACACGACAACTGTAATTCATGCAAGTTATGGAAATTATGAAGACAGAGATTCTTACGTGGTTGAGGGCGGAAAAACATGGTGGATTCATGTCTCACCTGCTCCTGCGAGGTTGAGACGTTCTGCCGCCCGTCAAGAGAGGAAGCGCGCGCCATCCTTGCAGGAAATGCCATTTCGGAGCGGTCACGATCAGGGGAGCTAGGCGATGTTGGAGGCGACGGCGAACTACCTTGAGATTCTGCGTACTTCGGAGGCCACGGATCAAAATCAGAAACCTCAATGAGATCTCTTACTGGGGCTTGACTTGATAGGGTTTCCATGACGGCAATCCAAGAAAGTGACGAAAACAGAATGTGAGAGAAAATAGTTTCGACAAAAAGTATGGGAGTGGGGCGCTCTGGCAAAAGGTGTGCAACGTCTAAACTTGAGTGAGTCTCTATCCACTGAGCGTTGGTGTGGAGCGATCGTGGTTGCCACATAGTACTATCGCCGAGCAAAACTGTTGGGATATGGAAGTGCCGGCGGATAGGTCATTGTTAATTTAGGCGATAAAGTATCCTGCAGGGGGGTTTGCAAGTCAATAGTTGGGAACCACAGTGACTAGAAGAAATCAATCTTGAAGATGGGTGAGACCTTGATGAACTCCTGGTACTAGAACGTCCAGGTAGCACGAAAACGCATAGGGCACTGGGATTTTAAATCCAAGGAACAGACGACGGTGGTCATGAAGGCCTCGAAGGAGCTCGCAGCAGCAGAGGCGTTGTACCGCCAGCAGTGTGAGGCAATAGATATGGAAATGGAAGAATTCGCTCCAGTGGCTCTATTCCTCGATGATCTTGCAATGTAGACAGTTTGTTAGACTTTAATCTCGTTGGTTGTTTATGTGGCTTTCTCGGTAGCATAGTTGGGATTTTTGTGGACTCCTCTCTATAAACCTTGCTTCAGGTTTACATCGGAAAGCTCTGGTTGTTGTCATATGTGAAAACATTTCGAACATTTCGTTTGCTTTGCCAATTTGAAGACTATTCGATGCACATACACACACTCACCTGTAATTTCGAATGATAATGTAACGAAGCTTCGTGGTACAAGTCTGTCATCTACAAGGGCAATTCTCAGCAACTTGAATAAAAGCTCAATCTCACCGCGTCACGAAACTTCGCAGAACTGTCCGCAATGCCTTCGTTGATGCCCGGCGCGACACGAAGTCCAGGTATGGACGGACTACAAAGTAACTCGGTGTGCCAAAATTCACCCATCGTCTCCGAAATCGCAGACGGATGATAAAACACATCCAGAGTGAACAATGATCTCGGATCTACTCATGTGCTTTACCCCTTCCATTGATTTACCGAACATAAATCCACTCAACAAAGGGTAATCAACTTCACCCACTGTATTCCGAAAACAGAGCTCCCTCCCATTGGTCCCTCGATTTGCACCAAATTTCAGAGTGGTCCCTACGCCAAAATTCAGATCATCTTCCCTATTCTACACCGAACGAGCCCAACAGCCAATTGGGCTCTACTTCCGAAAATACATTAACACCATTAGGATTTTTTGGTGTTCTCCCTCGGTGTTTTCAGCACCCTTTCCTACTAGTGATCTCATCTCACCACTCTTTACAATTTGTTGTAAATTCATCTTGCATTATAGCGTCCTGTGTACTCTTTCTCCACTTAATTGCAGCCTGAGGGATACCTTTTAACTTAACCCCTGAAGAATTTAACGTGACATTATTTAAGGTAGATGTACTTCAAATCAACCCTCACTTTAATTCTTGCTTCTAGATAAGTTTTTTTTTAGATTTTATGCATGATACAGTCAAACCTAGATAAGTGTTAACGGTTGGGAGCATACTTTTTGTTAACACTCAGGGAACATTAACACTTATCTTTTATTTTATGAAATCACCTTTTACTTTATGGACTTATCTTTTACTTTATGAACTTAAAATATATGATCTTTTACTTTATGATCTTAAAAATACATGTACCAATCTATTTGTTTCTAAAATGGAAATTAGAAACTATTGCTTGACCTCAAAGTTATCTCCCTCTAAACTATGGTTCTTACAAAAGTTCTTTTTTAGAAAGTTATCACTTGTCGAGGTAAAATTAACAAAAGTCGGGAGCACAACATTACATAACACTTAACACATAACACTTACTAGTCTTGATTTTAAGGGAGCGGAAATCTCCATAACACATATAGAGTTTTAACACTTATTGAGGTTTGACTGTACATATTTGATGACTTTGACAAGAGAGAATCTTGCGTCTTAGGATATTTGTATAATGTGAGTTTTTTTTAAAAACCTTTGAAGCACTTCTTGGATTTTCTAATTGTTCTTTCTAATTTTAATTATTATAGTTGTCATTGGAGATATTGATTTTTATCACTATTAATGATAAATGGATTATTATAAGGTTGTTTGATCTCTGAAAAATATATGTAGGGAAAGAAAATGATGCTTCTTACATCCAAAGATGAACCTTGTTGTATATCAAGTAAAACATTGTGTAATCAAATCTAAAAATTATAGCACTTATTTGAATAAAAACATGAACTACACAACAAAATATCTATTGCCAAATTTGCTAGTTCAAAAATCCCTCTATGATATAGTTGCCATCCACATAATGCAACATTTTTAATATCCAATTATTGCCTTACGGAGACAAATATTTTTGTGATGTTAATAACAAATGAAAAGGGATAAATTTCATTCATTTGCAATAAGGACCTATGTAGGAAATCAAGAGAAACATTTCAAACATTATGCTAAAATATGTTATCTTCATAATCAAACATTCATCCGGGCCACAACATGTGCCATGCATGCTAACAATATAAAATAGGCCTTGATATTGCAACATATTTCCTGATTCCTGAAGAAAGGTCGGCAGATCAGAAACAGACTTTGTAATGTGTCTTTGTGAAGCAGGTTATCATTTGTAATCTGCATATCTCCCACTTTGGACCCACAAGGCCTGCGCCCATACTGTAATTCCCATTCCACATCATTGGATGACACAAGGTACGAAGAATAGGTTCAAGAATTAGAGTTGGCAAGACCACACCAAAAAAGTCCAGACTGGCATCCCTTCCTGCCCAATTGGCAACTAACTAATTTATCATCATCACTGGAAGTGGTGAAGATTGCTCCTCAATCTTTGAGGAGGTCTTCAGTGTGCATACGGTCCTCAAACCAGATATCAACCCCTAAATGATAGGACCTATAACTATGGAACAAGTTGTTTGTTACACACTTGATTTCATTGCTCTAAAAAAGAGAAAAATCCAACCTTATACATGTAATAGATAAGGGGAAGTATTTTTATAGTTCCAAAAAAATTACAAATTTTGGTGACAATTTAAAATTATAAGAAATGTTTGAAGCAATTATCAAGAAATTCCTCATCAATTTCCAAACATATTACAGAACTTAATGATGATTATTTTAGATTTAAAATACAATGAGAAGTGTCATGGTAAATAAAAATTAACCGTTACACTAGAATGAGTGAATCTTGACTGTATTGAATCTTGACTGTAGGCTGTGCATCCAATTACTAATCTCTCAATTCTTCCAGAATTTCTTAAAACTCTAAGATAAACATTTATGTACCTCCCAGAATGAATGGGATCCAACATAGCAGGTGAGCATTGAAAAGGGGTTTTTTAAAATGCTCTTTGGAAATTTATGAACTACAATCTTCATAACAGACTTAGACCAAGATTCCAATGGTTTGATTTTTATTCCAAAAAAAAAAAACTTCCCTACCCCTAAGGGTGGGTGGGCGGGACATCCCTTTATAGGGCAACTTTTATCACCTTCCTCACCAAATTTCATTCTCAATCAGCCCATTCTCAATTCAAACCTAATCAAATCTGTACACTCTCTTGTGATTCCAAATTACCAGTATAGACACATAGTGCTTTTCACCAAAGAATTCTCAATCAACACACTACTTACAATATAGTAGTGTATGACAAAACAATCCAAATAATAGAGAAAAGTTTGTCTTAAAACTGACAATACAAGATCAAACACAAAATAGTTTGAGTCTCCAGAAATCTTCTCATCCCTTGAATGTTGGTGTAGTAAAGTAAGAAAAATCCAGAGGTAAAGGACCTCACCTGTCCCCATAAACACAACCAGAACCACAGTTAGGATTATGTTTGTAGACAAGGTGTCAACAGCCCTTTACAGCTTGTTATTGCAGTCACAAGAAAAATCAAACCCTACACCAAACATATAAATCAAAGGGAGAGATGAAAGAGTCTAATTGCAATCATAAATTAGAGGACCTGACTAGTAGTTCCACCAGACTCAGCCATGTTGCACTTTGCTTCAGCTCCACACCACCATATACCAAAACTTCACAAGCTCTAAAAATCTCTCACACACATGTAGCAAACTAGAATTACTTTCAAAGTAGACAAGTAAACAGATGCATATGGCAAAGAAACTCCCAAGGTTTTATACCCTCAAAGAAGTCTCTAGAGATTCACTTGTTTGTTATATGGACAGGAATAGCCTCGCTGGTCCAATCATCTCTGACCCTTAGATGAAGGTTAACCTAGATCAAATGGTCACAAATTAGTGACTTGCTAGAGTAAAGTTCAAGCTTGTAGTAAGCCCCAAGTAAAGTAAGCTTCAAGTTTGGAGTAACTACCAGTAAGCCATGTGTAAGGGAGGTGGGTGGGTTTCACTAATTTACACCTTATTCAGCATATCATGCCATAATAAAGCGACTATGTAATTGCTTGCAAAGTTTAGAAAGTAATGTGCAAATTTATTTTGCAAGCCTACATAACTGAAGAGTGCAACTTCTGTCTGAATCATTGTAATAAAAACCTTATTTAGAAAATAAATTCTAAATTAAATACGGGTATAAGATCTTCCCAATATTTAAAAAAGAAAAAAAAGAAAAAAAAAGAAAAAAGAAAAAAGAAGAGAGAAGAAGAAAGAAAAAAAAGAAACGAGGAAAGAAAGGAAGAAAAAAAAAGAATCCTGCCTTCGAAGAGAGTCATTCTAAATAAAGTGTATGTTTACTCCATCAAGATACAGATTGAGGGTGTACAACTACGACTCTTTTTGTTGGATTTCAAATGACTTATAAGGTGGTCCTTCAAGGATGAATCATTTACATGAGCCTAGGTTGAGAAAGGAAAAACTATGAACTTTAAATTAGTGCCAATAATGGTTATATATACTTGAGGATGGCCCATGAGAATTTTGCACATTGTGTGTTTTACTCTACTTTTTGATTGCACGGAATTTTAAAACCATGGTTCTAGTTACTTTATTAACTGTGATTTCTTCATAGATATTTTTGACGACAAAAGTCAGTGAGGAGTTAAGAGAAATATTATTGCCGACGATTTTTACGTATTTGTCTTCGTATCCATCACCCTTCCATCCACCAACGTGGTGGGGCTCGCCCCACAAGAGGCTAGTTTGTTTCACACTTGATTTCATTGCTCTAAAAAAGAGAAAAATCCAACCTTATACATGTAATAGATAAGGGGAAGTATCTTGTATAGTTCCAAAAAAATTACAAATTTTGGTGACAATTTAAAATTATAAGAAATGTTTGAAGCAATTATCAAGAAATTCCTCATCAATTTCCAAACATATTACAGTACAGAACTTAATGATGATTATTTTAGATTTAAAATACAATGAGAAATGTCATGGTGAATAAAAATTAACTGTTACACTAGAATGAGTGAAGATAAGTACCCAATAAGAGACACTCTAATTATAATTGCTACAAAATGCTGAATTTGGGATTTTTTTTTTTCAAAAAATTCAAATGTATTAAAAAATTAGATTTTGTAAAGTTTATTTGGTCAGTACATAAGTAATAAAACTTGTCTCAGTGGCTTGATTGAAGATTACGTAAACTAATCCAAAAATCCAAAATACACTATATTGAACCCATTTAACCACTTTTTAAAAATAGTCAAGGCTTCATTTACTATGTAAAAATAACCCAACTAACTTCAATTTTACATGAAAAACCATCCCACACAAGAATCACATAAAATTTGGAAGAAAAACCATAAACTACTTTACATTTCGTAACAAGAACAAGAGCCTCTCCTAACATTTGGTGTCCTCTGTAGGCAGGCAGGGGTCAATACAAATGACATGGCTTGAGTACACTCTCAAAGAGATAACCTAGTTTTCTTCTCTTTAATACAATTTTGCTTCCATGTGGGAAGACTTCAAGGCACTTGGAAACTACTGGCATCTAAATCGATTGTCGTACAAAGAATCCAGTGACAAAATTCTCAAGAACGGGCAGAGCAAAACAGAGTCTGGACTTCATGGCGTAGTCTTCAAGATAGATGAACAGAAACGACGACTCTGACGAGTCTGTGACTAGGGAGCGACTGTCATCCGTCGGGGCTCTTCCGCGGGGTGCCGCTGACAGCCGTGACGTGTGCGAGCGGCGACAGGGGAGGCCAGAGTGGCCGGGGCACGCTTTGCGGAGCCCGGTTAGGCAGAGGAGGAAGGCAGGCTGGAACTTGGGTGCGGACTCCGGAGCCAACTCTCTCGCGCTGAGTTACCTTACCAACACTGCTTCACTCACTATACTCACGAGTGAGTGAGTTCCTGCCCGTTGCTGCTCCACTCTCATCTCCTCTCCCCCTTTTTTCTCTCTCTCGGGTGTTCTCTCGCGGCCCGTTACTGGTGCGGGGCATGGTGCGCCTCCGGGGTTGGGAGCCAGTGATGGCCACGGGGATTCAGATCAGGAGGCCGCTACTTCAGCCGTAGAGTCACGGGGCCGGGGGGCGGGAGGGGTGGGCGGGGGGTTAGGGGGATAGGCGGGGGGTTTCGGGGTCGACAACGGCGATGGCGCACGGCGGGTGACCACGCAGGGGCGAGCAAGAGCAAGAGCAAGCGGGACGGGACGGAGACCGACAGGAGCACGCGGGGTGAGCGTGGTTGGGGGCGATGGGGGGCAACCCTAGCGAGAGGCAGCCCCAGCAGAGGGGAATGGGGAAGCGCGTGTATCAAGTGTGGAAGGGCAGCAATGTAAGTTTCACTTGTTGTGACACCATGTTTTATTTTGATTTTTGCGTGTTTATGTCGTGGACAGTCGCTGTTTCCGCGGGGTTGGCTTCAGTAGGTGTAGAGTGTGTGTGATGACTGAGTGACGCTGATTATGTAGACGTTGGCATAATCGGGTTGAGCTCTGTCGCTCGGTTAGGGGGATGTGGAATGTGACCTAGTAGTAGCGCTGCTATTGCTGCCCGTGTGCATACTGGTGGAATTGCTCTGTTTTTGGTGAGAGTGAGGGTAAGGTGAAAGTGCGAGGCTGACTACGGGGATCTGTAACATGGGAGTGCAATTCTCACCGGTGAGAGGTCGTAGGGGGTGTGTGGCGGAGCTGTGCGTAGGCAGGCGTAGTGAAATGTCCGGGAGGTAGTAAATGTGCTGTGCAATGCTGCTTGAGGCTCCAGGAGGTAGCTCAATTAATTAGAGGAGGTGCTGACGGAGTAGTCCCCGGCAATGCTTGTGCTCTGGTTATTTGGATCGGGGAATGAAGTATTTGCGATGTTCACGCAATTGTCGCTTATGAGGGGACAAAAAGAACGTGCTGGTGGCATGCTTCAGAGCGGACATTCAATATGTTTTGGGGACGGTTGTGGAAGATGCTGGTACTATTCATGTGTTATGAAAGTGGTAGCTGGGCGGGTGGCAACGATTTAGTTGGAGCTGGCGTCCCGCCATGCTTTTGGTACGAAATTTGTTATTTTGTTAGTGGGCAAATGCTCGGAGCGGCGGGGGCGATTCCGACCTCGATGTCCAGGGCGGGGATACGGCTGGAGTTTCATTTCCGCATTTTCGGGAAGCTGGAACAAAGATGCCAAGCGTGCCATTTGATATTTGCGAAGCTTAGGAGATAGATTTCGCGCTCCAGGGACCTGTCGAATGGGTGATTAGCAGTACTTGTTTAGGCATTTTGTTATTCGCTAAATCTGTTGGTCGCCTGATTACGTACCTCAATGAGAAGAATTACCCAAGAAGTGCGGACCGGGTTCTACTAAAGAACTTAGTCGCACCCCCGTGTATTGGGAAGTCCGGTCCTGTGTGCCGGACGAAAATACGGAGTTTACAGCGTGTCTGAACTTCATTAGTGTCTGTGATCGTATCTTTGAAAAAAGCTGGGTGTGTTGATCATGGGCTGATAGTGCAAGTGAGTGGTGTGCAGAGGTTTTTTCTCTGCGGGAGGATGATATTTGGTCCCGATGTGCGCTCGCTGGCGGTGACGGTGTTCCTGATCGTGGCGCCGACGGTGTGTTTCTGTGTGTTTGTGGGGCGTCACTTGCTGTCCCACTTCGACAACGGTGGAGGAATCGCCATCCTGGCGGTGACTGTAATCTACACGGTCTATGTAAGTCCGGGCGGGGTGGATGGGTGGGCTGCGGGGTGCACTGTTCTATATGTTGTCTGGCTAGGGTGGCGTTCCATTGGTCGAGCGCGTGTGGTGTTGTTAGGGCTTTGTGGAGTTGTGGAATGGTGGGGGAACGAAAAGAAATTGGTGGATGGTTTGGTTGTCGGTTATGGTTTCGAGGCCGAAATGTGACGGGAGTGTGGGTGAATTGGGGAGCAGGTGCTGGTATTGCTGCTGCTGACGTCTGGAAGGGACCCAGGGATCATCCCTCGGAACCTGCACCCGCCGGAACCGGAGGAGGAGATCGATCCGACCCAGTCTCCCGGAGACTGGGGAGGGCAGACGCCACGGCTGCGGCTGCCGCGGACGAAGGACGTGATGGTGAACGGGGTGTCGGTGAAGACGAAGTACTGCGACACGTGCATGCTGTATCGTCCACCGCGGTGCTCTCACTGCTCGATATGCAACAATTGCGTGCTGCGGTTCGACCACCACTGTCCATGGGTGGGGCAGTGCATCGGGCAGGTATGCAAGGGGTTGGGGAGGCGACGATGTGTTGATGTTGGGGGGAAGAGTTTTGGTTGGGTTTGGGACGTGGGAGGGTAGTTTGTTTCGGGTGGGAGAAGATGAGGTGGTGAATGGGTTGGGAGTGGGTGCAGTGGGTGGATGTGACGGGTCTGAGGTTTTTCCATTGTGGGAGGGAGAGAGGGTGATGTATCTGATGGGTTGTGTGGCGTTTTGCAGAGGAACTACCGGTTCTTCTTCATGTTCGTGTCGTCGACGTCGTTGTTGTGCATCTACGTGTTTGCGATGTGCGCGGTGTACATAAAGATTTTGATGGACGATGGGCATCGCACGGTGTGGCGGGCGCTGTCTCGGTCTCCGGCGTCCATCGTGCTGATGGTGTACACGTTCATATGCGTGTGGTTCGTGGGCGGGCTGACGGTGTTCCATCTGTACCTGATTGGTACAAACCAGGTGCGTGGTGGTGTGGGAGGGATGTGGTGGTGTGGGGTGGTTGTATGGAGTTTGAGATGTATGTGTGTTTGGGTTTGGATGTGTGAGGCGGATGGGCTGAGTGTGTGGGGTTGGATTGCAGACGACGTACGAGAACTTCCGGTACCGGTACGACAACAAGGTGAACCCTTACAACCAAGGTTGCGCGAGCAACTTCGAGGAGATATTCTGCACCAAGATCCCGGCTTCGAAGAACCGGTTCAGGAGCAGGGTTGCGGAGACGATGCCGGGAGGGCTGGGGGCGGTCCAGCAGGGTCGGGAGATGGGGGAGGCAGGGAAGGGGCCGGACGTGGAGCAGGGGTACAAGGCGACGTGGCCGAATGCGGACGAGATGGTGGGAGAGGGGGGCGAGGTGGAGATGGCGGGGGGTCGGGTGAGCACGGGGAGCGAGCTGGGGATGGAGATGAAGGACGGGTTCGAGATGCATCCGGTGGAGCAGGGGCGTCCGGCGGTGGCGCACCCGCGGCGGTCGAGCTGGGGGCGGAAGAGCGGGAGCTGGGAGATCACGCCGGACATTTTGGCGATGTCGTCGTCCGGGGAGGGCGGGGGTGGGCAGGGGCAGGGGCACAACGGGCACGTGCATGTGCACGGTCGGAACGGGGAGACGACGCCTCCAGGCAATCGATGAGGGGGAGTGTTGGTGAGGCTGGGGTTGGATGCATTGAGGGGATTGCGGGTTGGGGGTGGGGGTAGAGTTGAGAGGTGTCTTGAGGTGCAGTTCAGGGGCTCCGCGGAGGAGGTGGGCGGGATGGGATGCACTTTGTAGAATAAGTTGTATGGACACGTTGCCGGAGCGGGGATGGTGATGTTGGGGGAGTGGGAGTGTCGAGCATGGTGCCGGTTTGGGGCATCGAGGCGACGCGCGTGGCCGATGGCGGGAGCATTGGCAGGCGGCGTGGAGTGGGTGGGTGCGACGCAGAGCTGCAGGCGATAGAGCGATGGTGTGATGGGAACGTGCAGCGAGGCGGTCGACCGTGTTTGTTTTCAACACGGGGGCCGGGCGCGCGTGGTGTGGTGTTAGAACCCCGTGGTGGTGGGTGGGTGGGTGTGCTCGGGTATTTTTTTTTTAAAATTTATGGTGGTTCCACTGGTAGTTGGCAGTGTGGCTGAGTGAATGTAATGTATTGCATGTTATTAATTGGACAAACCTATTGGTCAGTGACTTGTATTTGTGGATTATGGGCGTGTTGCGTTTTGTTTTGTTTTTTGGAATTTTGGTTTTTTACGGGAGTTATATGTCTGTTCTGTTTTTTTTTTTTTTTTTTTTTTTTTTTTTGCTTTTTTGTTTTTTGGGGGTGTGCTTTCGATTTGTGTATTTATTGCAATAAGAAATTGGAGTGGATATGGATTTTTTTTGGCGGCCACCTCCGACTCCTTTTATTACTTCAATGAGTACTTGTGTACTAAATCAGTATTCTTCATGTTCAATCGGGATTGTTGTGTAAAGCAGAGATACCTTTTATTTTTTTGGAACTCTAATTCTGTGAATTCTCTATACACCGTAACTGCTTGGAACAATTTCACCTTCTCGAGGGAAGTAGTGGAGAGAGCAGTAGTGGAGACAGGGCAGTAGTGGAGAATGTCCGTGGCTTGAAATAATATCAGCACATAGAGCGCGCTGTTAGCTGCAAGAACTCCCACGGTGCATGAGTTTGATGGATGATGAATTAAGGTCGACCCTGCTAAAACCAACAACTTAAGGTTTCTGAGCTTTTTATGCAGGGTTATCTTCGGGGTGTATATTTCCCATGTAGGAAAGTTGTTTTCTAACATAATGCAATTTTTTCAGAATTTTCTTCCCAATATTGAAATAGATACAAATTTTTAAACACAAAAGTACTTCACATTCCAAAATTGATTTGTAGACCTTCCCAAAACCACACCTAGTTGCTACTTAATTTCACTCATGATCCGATCTAAAACCACCAGCTTTTTCGACCTTTTTGAGTGTTATGATTGGTCAGTTTGAATTGAGTGTGTGGCAAGGCTAGTTCAGCCAAGTTGCGGTTCTAGGAGATGTACATGTTGGTTTTGGGGTGGGATGGTTTTAGGAGGGTCGACCTTAGGTGCTTGAGACTATGTAGAGAGTTTTTCAAATTAGACCAAGACCAAGGTTTTGGCTAATTGAAGATTCTCAAGGCCACATGTGGGTTGAGCTTAGAAAGTGGGGCAAATACCTAGGGCACCTGTTGGCAAGGGGTTGTAGAGCGAAATACTGTAGTCTAATTTGGATACCTCTCTACCTAGTCTCTTCGGTAGACCAACTGACACGGATTATGTCCCCAAGAGCACCTACAACCGTCGGCTTTCATGAAGAGATTAGCAACATACGGCAATAAATCAGTGTTTTCCTGCAATTGGTGTCCACACTTGTGATAAAACGACGAACAAACTCTCCACAAACGAAATCTGAGAAGAGAAAGAATCCCTCGACGACTGCTGTCTAATATATTCTCAGGTTTTTATGCGGGATATTCTCCTCTTTACCTTGTAAATGCATGCTTGCAGTTGATCATTTCCTCTTGTAAGTTCGCATTCAAGGAAATCTTCTCGGAAACACACAAATGTGCTGCAGTGATAGTTGAAGTCCTGATACCCTTGTAGAACGGACCAGTTTTCTCCTAGTCCCATACTACACCAGAAATAATATCGACGGTGAATGCTGCCGTTGTATCGACTTGTTTCTTGAGATTGTATAGCACATGATCAAGAAAGATATGCATGTTCAGTGAAACAAAGCACATTTTATTAGTTCTCCAAAATTGTAAAACCATATGAAGTGATTCTCTTACATCTCTGTTTCTAATGTAAAGGGTCTACATGGCTGTATGTCATACTTCTCATTGAATATCTCCAGCTCAAAAATCACCCGTCCCATTGTTTCAGCTGCTTCCACTTCATATGTTTCCAAAAGGTCCAACACAATCATATATAGCTCTCGAAGTCATTAAATCGTTCCAACGTAAACCTCTATGAGGTTTCTTCCGTCGGCAATGACAAAAATGTTGGATTTCAACTATCACCCCTAACAACAAGTTCCGCTTCAAGGCCACTATCATAATCCAAGCTGTGGAGACTTCTCTATGCGCACAGGTCTATGTGGCCGTGGAGCTGTACATGAAGGAAGAAAAAAACACGATACACCAAAGTAAGTAAATTGTCAACACGGTCTTAGGGAAAAAAATAATAAGCCTGCTATAATCTTCAAAATTTAACTTCGTCGTAAGGTTTTGATTCGCATAATTAACATTTTCATCTCACTGACATTGCAGGGCACTTGACTTACCGTTCTGATTGCCGTTCTCATAGAAACCCTGGAATAGAGCCACTGCTTCGTCAGCCATCAAACCACCCACACACTCAAACCCTCTGGTCTTTTGCACTTCATGTACTTCAGCTTGATCGTAACTGGAAATGAACATAAAAGCAACCATATAGTCAGCCATAACTTTGTACAAACTGGAAAACAACGTAAGGTGAACATAACTAACTTGGTGGAGGAAGTACAGCAGCATCAACTTGCTGTCTCAACCCACAAGGAGCCACATTTCTAATTCTCATTTGTCGAGATTTGCTTGATCGTTACGTGTTTTGAAAATCATTTTCAGTTGCTCCATATAATCTTCATTTCCAACATCATCTTCATTGGTTAACCTCCACTCCAGTTCCCCAGTTCAGATGCTATCTGTATTGACCTAGTTTCTAATGCACCTCAAATGAGAAGGGAATACCTCAAACCGCAAGGAGCACATCCATCAGTATGTATATCTAACACCGACCTGCATCCACCGAAGCGGTCGTTTCCACATCCATAGTATACCTTCCGAAACCCTGTTGCAAAAAAGGCGAATCCATTACTTCTACATTACATATGTCACCACTCATTACCAGTTGTTTCAGACAAGGATTCTAAAGACTATATCAATGTTTGACCATAAAAACATGAAAGATATTTCTAGGGATTCCATGAAAAAGAAAACTCTAACGTTATCAAAAAGGCAAAACGAATGTGAACAAGGCGTTAACGGAAACCAACTAATAGATGCTTGGATCCACAGTTTTTGCAATTTGATCCAGCAAAACCAAGCACAAAATATGTACCTAATAACGAGAGAGCCGATGCACACATGATGCAGGGTTCACAAGTGACATACAAATCACATTGTTGAAACCCCTCAGTTGACACATTGTCACTATGAGCTGTAGAGGACTGTTGCCAAAGGCAGAGCACCATGTCGATAGCCTCCATTTCAGCATGTCTTGTTGCCTAGTATCCCACCACAACCATGTGCAAAATGGTCAGATATGAGGAGGGAGCAAAACGCATGTCAATCTTCTCACGCTAATTACAAAGGTCGTATGTTTAGACTTCACGTTTTAGATTAGCTATAGATGCAGTACTCCTATTCCTTTCAGTAAAATACCGCATAAACAGATACTACAGACAAAAGGACATACTACTCTGCGCTTGTTACACACTTTGACGATTAATTCACAGTCAGCATTCTGCACACCTATCAGTTAACAGAAGCATTAACGCATGCGGATGCCAGAATAAGCAAGGAAAGTACGTTTCTTGTCTCATTTGTGCGATTGCTTCCACGGCCGATGACCTCTCCATCTTTCACAATTACACATCTGCTCGTCATCAGCTCCACTCTGATTAGGCAACATGGACTTCCACACTAATGATTTTCACAAGTCTATTTGCAACTTGCTCTCACCTTAGTGTATTGACCCGGAATATCACAGATTTAAGTTACTACCTTCAGATGCCACTCGAAGCACATCACTCAGTCGATATCACATCTCACAGCCTATCACAGAATAGACAGGTGGACACCTGCAGCATGTGAAAGACCGAGTAAAACTACATGCAAGAACAGTAAACATACCCGACAGGCACCTCCAACCTTGCGAGTGCTCCCTTAGCCTGCGTCAAAAGTCACTACTGATCAACCTGCTCAACCAAGCACAAAATTCTGTGACCAACCAAGCAAAGAGAAACCACAAAAACTCTTGTGAACAACCATTTGGCATACCTCGGCAAAAGCAAGCTTCATGAAGTTCATCACTGAGTTGCCTGCTGCTGTGGTCACACTTCTGCTCCCCAATCTGCACATAAATTTGTGAACAAATAGAATGTAATTTCTCAATGGCCTACGACTGCCTTACAAGTTTATTGTGGAAAGTGTGAGGTTGTGCCAGTCCCATCTTTGGCACAATGAGCATAGTTGAGGAGCAGCAGTACAGGGGTGACACAATCGTAAAACGAGGCTTAGGTGGAACGAAAACTTTGCCGAGCAAAGCATTTTCAGTAGAACATCAAGACGCTGTTCCCGACTGCGTCTCCTTCTCTGTCAATTCAAGTAAGGTGGAGTCCACCTCCCCAACCCGTTTGCAGTTGTGCACCCTCATTATGAGTGACCAGACACTCACTCTTAATTCTAAACCCTAAACCTCTGGGTATTGAAAGCGAAGAAAATTTCCGAGAAAAATACCTCAGAAGGTGTAGAACTACAAAAATACCCACATGATCAACAGTAACCGGTCACCACGTCACTTAACAAAAGAATTAGAAAAGTCGAAGAGTACCCAATATTCTTCAATCACTAGAAGCACGAGTTCCACCCCTTTCTAAAGATCTTCATTCAGGCCCAACGCTTGTGAGCTGCGCAAAGACCAAAACATTGCACATAACAACAACACCAACGAGGAATCCGTACCCATTCTGCTCGAGGAAGCGATCGTCCTCCAAATCCTGCGTGGTCGTGCCCTCCAATTCGTTGCACACGACATTGTCGCCCATCGTCACCAGACCCTGAATCCTTGCAGCGCTCGCTCACAACGGAACCCAAGCATCCGATGCGATTGCCACAACCCAGGCGTGGCAATTCGCCCACTCTCTCCCAGGAAACCAGGAAACGGTTCTCTTGATCACAACCTGTCACTTCACTTATCCAATGCTACGACCTTCCTCACACTCACTCTCTCGCTCTCTGCTTCATTTCCACTCGCTCTCTGCCATCTGCTTCCGAGTTTTCGTGCCCTAATCCCTGATTCCCGCGCACTTCAACCAGAAACCAGAAACTAGTACCCAGGAAAATCAACCAGCCAGGATAACCCAACCCCAGAGAATCATGAATTCACATCGACAATTCAATTTAGTTTACAAACACAAACTCCCACGGGTCTCTACTCCTTCGAACTCTGAAAGCAACGCAATACCAAACAGATATTATTAACCAGAAACTCACCATGATGTGCAGAATTATCCGTCGATTAGCTCCTCTGTGGGTTCAGCAGACTCAGTCCCAGAATCTGCAATAATTCGCAGCAGCAGCGAGAACTAGATAGCATCCCTCCGAAGCTAGAAAAATTCATGAAATATTCCAAACCTAGGACACTGTTCCTCGGATGAAATTTTGCCACAAAATTCGCTTACCAATTTTTATAGCGCACTACAGTACAGTGGAAGCTTATCCATTATTGGTGTAACTGGATGCTGACTCTGTCGCCACACAATCGCCAAACAGGTGGTCCAACGTGGTCAAGCAAGCGCGTACAGACTCGGTCCCCACGTCTTCAGCCAGTCGTCCTCGCCAAATCCTATCAGCCGCACCACTTCACAGCGTACTTCCAGTGGGTTTGTGCTCTCCGAAGGCACATCTGCGCACGCGAGGACTCCTTACAACGCCAGTGCCGCCTCTGTTTTCCGCACACTTACGATATCGCCCTTCTTCGACTGCTCTCTTTCGCACAAGTGAGGTACGGCGCTTCTTCGTTTGACACTTCGCGATCTCTTTCACAATAGATCACTCTTTCGCTTTTGTGTTGTCGCCCTTGGGCAAACCCTGATTCTTTCGCACTCGTATGCCGTATTCCAGTTGTGAGTCTTGTCTAGAGCAACCGCCTTGAAGAGACTTTGTAGCACTTGACTCTGGGTGTCTCCAGATTCCGAACCGCAAAACCTCAGATCTGACGGGAAGGTTAGCCAGCGAGTGAGTTCCAGCACCGGCGCAGTGAACTTCAGCGATGGGAAACACGAACTCGTTCGTCCGCCACTTGCAAGACGTGTTTTCTGTTTGGATGGGCAGATCGAGCGAAGCTGGAGACGTTGCAGGAAGTGCGGCTGAGGATGCAGCTTCATCGTCTTCACCGCAATTGCCTGCCTACCTGGCTCAATTGTCTGCCTACGTGACTCAACCTAATCTGGTGGGAGAGGTTGGGTCGGAGAGTGTGGAGCAGCAGATTGAGCAGTCGAAGTCGCATTGGAGCCAACTCACGGAGTTCGATTCTGATTTCAGTGACGAGAATGTGAAGGCCGACAACATGAAGGTGTTCCTGGCTCTGCAATCGCATCCTAGGTGGGGTATGTTCTTCCAGACATTTGGTTATGACACTAAAGTTTTTTGGAGTTCAGGTCGGTTGACGATTGGGCATAAGTTTGCGGAGGGGGGCCAGGCTGAGCTCTTTTCTACCAAGGTTTATTGGAGCAAGTCAGAGGACAATGAGAGGGATCGGCAATATGGGCGTGAGTGGGTGTTGAAAGTGTTTAAGAAGGGCACCCGCTTGCGTCACTTGCAATGCCAGTGGCCCTGTGGCATGTTGAAGTTCAAAGAAGAGGAAATGGCAAATTGGAAGTCTTCTACACCTAAAAGATATCCAAGGTTTTTTTGTTCCGTGGATTGTGGAACATTGTTAAAAGGTGGGAGGTTTGCATTCCTTATGAAAAAGGAACATCTTGATTTGCGGAGACTCATTGATGACAAGATGAAGTTGATATCAACCACTAATTCTGGACCATTCTCAAAATGCGACGCTGAAGAATTGATGTTTGATGTTGCACTTGGAATGAGTTGGTTGCATAATCGTGACATTGTCCATAGGGACTTGAAGGCATCCAATGTGCTAGTTAAAGTACATGTTCATAGTGGATTCCAGTGTTTTGTAGCAGATTACGAATGCTCCATTGGAGTGGTGGGAACAGGACTTTTTAGAGCACCTGAAATATTGGAGGCTTGTCGAGATGATAGTGTTAGCAAGAGGCCGGAGTTGTTTACAATGGCGTCAGATGCATATAGCTATGGCATGACTTGCTACGAGATCTTGACAGGGAAATTGCCATTCGATGGTCATTTGGGAAATGACTACGTGGATGTTGTCATAAGTGGCAAACGGCCAGAGGTACCAAAGTATGTAGAGGAGTGGGTACATAAGCTATTGAGTGATTGTTGGCAACATGATCCAGCAAAGAGGCCTTCATTTGGAGAGATAGTGAATTTGATTTACTCAAATTCTTTTAGAATTGGAAGATCGATTAAGAGTAGATTTTATAGAGTTGAGAAAATGGATTGGATAAAGTTGGAAGGGCTATGATTACTTAATCAGCCATATTTATATTTAGGTAGGATACTATAGTACATCTAGCTATTATTGTTGAATTCTACCTTCATGGTTGAATTTTTAATGGAGAAATAGTTTAATGTTAGGATTTGATACTTTAATAGTTCTAGAATGGATTTTTGTAAATTTGATTGGCCTATTGCAATGCTAGTTTTGTTAGGATTTTGTAGCGGATGATGAATGCTCCGTTGGAGTGGTGGGAACTGGACTTTTTAGAGCTCAAGAAATATTGGAGGCTCGAAGAGAGAAGATTGTTAGCAAGAGGCCGGAGGTGTTTACTATGGCGACGGATATATATAGTTATGGCATGACTTGCTTTAAGATCTTGACAGGCAAATTGCCAATTTGATGGTCATTCAGAAAATGACATCATGGATGCTTTTATATGTCGCAAATGGCTAGAGGTACGAGAGTATGCAGAGGAGTGGGTACATAAGCTCCTGCGTGATTATTAGCAACATGATCCAGCAAATAGGCCTTCATTTGAAGAGATAGTAAGTAGGAAAACCAACCAGCCAGGACAACCCAATTGCAGATAATCATGAATTCACATCGATACTTCAATTTAGATTGCGAACACGAACTCCCATGGGTCTCTATTCCTTCGCACTTTGAAAGCAACGCAACACCAAACAGATAACCACAAACTCACCATGATGTGCAGAATTATCCGTCGATTTGCTCCTCTGTGGATTCAGTAGACTCTTAGTCTCAGAATTTGCAATCCACAATCTAATTCCCAGCAGCAACGAGAACTAGATAGCATCCCTTCGAATTAAGCTAGAATTAATCATGAAATATTCTAAACCTAGGACACTCTTTTTTGGTTGAAATTTTTCCACAAAATTTGCTTACCATCTTTTATGGCGCACTACAATACAGTGGATCATCAACCGTCTCTTCGACGAAGCATATCCATTGTTGGGGCTAATGTATGCTGGCTCTGCCGCGAACAAGTGGTCCAACGTCCCAAATTTCCACTCCAGCAAGCACGTACAAACTCGTCTGAAGCTAGTCTTCCTCGCCAAACCCTATCAGTTGCACTACTTCACAGCGTACTTGAAGAGGGTTTGTGCACTATGCATGTCAGGACTACATCTGGAATTTGGAACCCAGTGATTCGACATAATTTCAGTGCGATTTCCGATATTTCAACGGTGCGTGTATTTTTCACACTGATTCCGCATCCCTATGTCATGCATCACAACAGTACTGACATGACATCGTGATTGTACAAACAGATATAGCACTGATTCGACACGCTTGATATATCTATTGAAAACGTGTGAAATCTTCACTGTAAACCGTTGTCAAATGTCATGTTTTAATCGTCTTTATAAATACACTGATTCAGTGCGTTTTCTGTGCGACATCATCTTTTCCA
Organism: Ceratodon purpureus; assembly: GCA_014871385.1. Classification (NCBI taxonomy): domain Eukaryota; kingdom Viridiplantae; phylum Streptophyta; class Bryopsida; order Pseudoditrichales; family Ditrichaceae; genus Ceratodon; species Ceratodon purpureus. Next base: position 16,210,626 of record CM026422.1, on the reverse strand, counting down.
TATCTAATATTTTTTTCTATCAAAATAATATTATTTAAAAAATATATATATATTTTTTAAAAACAATTTTTAAAAATTAAAAAAAATTGGAAATCGCTTAATCTCCGGCCGCTCCATCTACTTAGGCTGCCCAGCCTACAGAAGAGCTCATCAAGACTCTACGATCTCTACGCCAGTGGGAAGATTTGAACTCCTCACCTTACGGTTGACAAGCCAATCCCCTAACCACCACACCACCTCAAAATAATTATACAAATAGGAGCCCATTGGCAATTTTTTGCCATGTCTTAATAAAAAAATTCAAAATTTTTTTTTGCACTACAACATGCAGGCCTTTTCTACATCTACAAATTTATCAGAATTTTTTGAATTTTTTTTTTGGGGCCAAAATCGTCATGGCTGTGAGCTGTTTTTTTTCTCCTAGCGGACTATGAATGTTTTTAACTATGTGAAAAAAAAAAAAAAAAATGTTTTTTTTGGCCAAAATCGTGATAGCCATGAGCTGTTTTTATTTTCCTAGTGGACTTTCCATGTTTTTAACTATGCGAATTTTTTTTTTCCAAAACATTTTTTTGCACTAGATTCCAAAAGATTCCAAGAGATTCTTAAAATAATATTAAAATATTGTATACGGATGTCGTACGAAAATAATTTACATTATAATAGATACTGAAATCGTACGAATATAATAAAAGGCATTGATATGACACGTATACAATACTAAAATCCGCATTCAAAGCAATTGCATATTATCTGTGTCTTATTAGCCATGTAATGTAGACACACGGTTATCGCACAGATTCCGTATTACACAATTTCCGTACAGAAACAACATTTTCTACATAATCATTGAAAAGACACTACATTAACATCCTAGTAATGCATATCACTTCCGTACCATAACAACACTTCTAAATAAACGTATGACGTGCGGAATCAGTGTTTAAAAACAAACGCACTGAAATTGTGCAGAATGAGTGGGGTTCCAAATTCCTGATGTACTTACATCGCCAACGCTGCCTCTGTTTTCTGCACACTTACGATATCGCCCTTCTCATGATCGCACCAGTGAAGTACGACGCTTCTTCGTTTGACACATCACGATCTCTTTTACACTAGATCACTATTTTGTTTCTCTGTTGTCGCCCTTGAGCAACTTACATGTAAGTGTCTCCAGGTTCCGAACGCCAACACCTCAGATCCAACGGGAAGATCAGCGTGAGTGAGTTCCAGCACCAGCGCAGTGAACGTCAGCGATGGGAAACACAAGCTCACGCGTCCGCCACTTGCCAGACGTGTTTTGTGTATGTATCGGCTGATCGAGCAAAGCTGGAGACGTCGCAGGAAGTGCGGCTGAGAATGCAGCTTCCTCCTCTTCACCGCAATTACTTGCAAGCAGTGCGAGCAATCTGGTGGGAGAGGTTGGGTCGGAGAGTGTAGAGCAGCAGATTGAGCAGTCGAAGTCGCATTGGAGCCATCTCATGGAGTTTGATTTAGATTGCTTTGACGAGGATGTGGAGGCCGACAACATGAAAGTGTTCCTGACTCTTTTATCGCATCCTAGCTCGGGCAAATTCTTCCAAACATTTGGTTATGACACTTAATGGTTTTATAGTTCATGTTCATTGGAGATTGAGCAGAAGTTTGCGGAGGGGGCCCAAGCTAAACTCTTCCATGCCAAGGTCATTTGGAGTCGGTTATAGTACAATAACTGGGATCGAGAACATGGGCGTGAGTGGGTGCTTAAGGTATTTAAGAAGGGCAGTCGTTTGCGGCACTTGCAATCGCAGTGGCCCCATGGCATGCTGAAGCACGTGGAAGAGCAAGTGGCAAATTGGCAGACTCCTACACCTAAAATTTATCCAAGGTTTTTTAGTAAAGTGCAATGCGGGACACTTTTAGAAGATGGGCCGGAGGTTTGCATTCCTTATGAAAAAGGAGCAACTTGATTTCCGGAGACTCATTGATGACAAGATGAAGTTGATATCAACCACTAATTCTGGACCATTTTCAAAAACAGTTGCTCAGACATTGATGTTTCAAATTGCACTTGGCATGAGTTGGTTGCATAGTCGCGACATTGTCTATAAGGACCTCAAGACATCCAATGTGCTTCTTTTTATTCGTGATGATGGTAAATTCTGCAGTTATGTAGCGGATTACGAATGTTCCATCGGAGTGGTGGAAACAGAGCTTTTTAGAGCACCAGAACTATTGCAGGCTTGTAGAGAGAGGAGTGTTAGTAAGAGGCCAGAGTTGTTTACAATGGAGTCAGATGTATATAGCTATGGCATGACTTGCTACGAGATCTTGACAGGGAAATTGCCATTTAATGGTCATTTAGGAAATGACTACATGGATGTTGTCATTGGAAGTACCCGAGCATGTAGAGGAGTAGGTACATAAGCTATTGAGTGATTGTTGGCAACATGATCTAGCAAAGAGGCCTTCATTTGGAAAAATAGTGAATTTGATTTACTCAAATTTAGTGGAAATTATAAAACTCGTAGATGATAATATTACATCCGTGGAAGAAATGGAGTGGATAAAGTTGAAAAAGCTATAATTGGTTAGTTTAGCCATATCTACATTTATATAAGATGCTATAGTACATCTTGCTATCATTCTTGAATTTTACGTTCATGGTTGAATTTTTGTACATCTATTTTTCTCGGATAATGGAAAACAATTCAATATTAGGATTTGATACTTTTATGGTTCTAGAATGGATTTTTGTAAATTTGATTAGCATATTGCAATACTAGTTTTGTTAAGAGGTTTTTAAATTTTTTTTTGAATTTTACGTAGGCATATGATTAATTTAATTAAATGTGGGTTATTAAATAATGAGATTTTCATCAGCCATGATGCCTACATTCATTATACATATGACCATATGTAATGTGAACCATAATTTGTATAATCATACTTGACTTATAAATGTATTTTTGTCATATAGTGTAGATTAAAATTACAATCAGCTTAGGTGGATTTTTTTATTCAGATGGAGTTTATTAAATGAAAGTGTCTTTCAATCTCGTAGACTACTTGAATCATTGTAATTTAGTAGAATTAAAAGTATTGAACCTTGGAAAAAACATATATATTCTCATAAGATCAAGAAACGAAAATCTATACTATCAAAAGAGGTGCAATATTCAACATCAAGTTGTTTTATATTCTTCCATACCCATGTATTACTTCTTTAATTTGGTATGTAAGTAGGTGACACTGGAATGCCTCAAATCACAAATGGATTTATTTGCTCATACTGGAAACATAGCAAAGTCTAATGATGTCAAATTTAATGCATTTGAATTAAAGGATTTGGCCTCATTGCTCCGCATTTAAGGGAGATTGTATTTCTTGAAGGTAAAACCAATGATGGTATCTACGGGGTCATACCACATGTGCATGTTTGTTTGACTTAGCTCCGCCACGAGTTTTTAATCTTTATTTTTAGAACCTTAAAGATTGAAAAATTATGTTGTAAACATTCTCTTGGTATAAATTCATGGAAACTAATTTCATATTGAGTTGAAAGACTACTTAAGGCCTCATTCCATATGAGTGGATAAGAGTTGGGTTCAAAAAACTTGGACTGGCTCTAGGTGATCCTCCCTCACGTCAGAGTCAATCTCCCTTCAATTTTGCACTTCCATGTGAAAGGGGGTAGAGTCTGCTTGAAAGGTGATGACCTGGTCCCACTCTGTTTTCATTTGTTGATTTTTTTTAATTTTAATTTTTTATAAATGGTTATTCCCACTCATTGGCCCTCTATTTCATATGCTCAGTGGAGGTTGAAGGTCAACAGCCTCATGCACAAGTCATACGTTGTGCGGAGGTCACAACACTAGTAGAAAAGGCTGTGCATTTGACGAAAATTATGACCAATTATATGACCAAGATGCAGTTTGGTGACCGTGTTCAGCCTCTGGTCATCTCACTTTTGTTCCTGGTCAAGTTCGCCATCCTCGGAATAGCTATTCTGACATGTTATGCGAAGTGGTGGGTCCCACTGCGACCAGCTCGCCAGGATAGGGTAACCAGTGAATTTGGAATTGTAATTATTTTTTTCATTTCATGCTGTTGATACCCGGGAGAGTGGGGTTCAAGGTTCTTAAAGTCACGGACGGAAGCTCCCGAGTGAAGACTACTCTTTTTATTTTTTCTGTATTTTGTTCAAGTTCTTTGCTACAACAATCCTCGCTGCTCGCCCATGATCCAAGCCTCTGGCTGTTCACATCGATGTAGACAATGTTCACATCAATCTCGTGGTACACAAGGAATACATTTCAAAGACATAAATCACTGCAGCCTTCACCAATGTGCACCCACTTTTGAAAACCTGCAATGGATTCCGGTGATAATCTGCACAAGTAGTCAATGTGCTTGCAAATATGAAACTTCAACTATGCCAGTACATTGTTTATTGAGTTAAAGTATACAGAACTAGTCCAAAGTGAACTTAAATCACAAAACACTAACCCAGGCCACAAGATACAGTTGCCCACGAGGCCAACGAGGGTTTGTGTAGACATTGAGAGGATCTTGTCCATTGAAAAGCTCCAGGAGTAACACTCCGAAACCGCGAAGAAGGGCAAAAACTCTTCAGCAAGCTCTTGAATCCTCCACCATCGCACCGCCACGCTTCTCCACCGTAATCTGCCAAGGAGCAACACCAACACAAGAGCTGCACCACCAACACAAGAGCAACCAACAAACAGAAAACACCAACACAAGAGCAACCCCGATCCCTGCGGAAAACTCCCTTGGCGGACTCAAGCGAAAGAGCGAAAGAGCGAAAGAGCGAAAGCAAAGCAATGGTGCGGCTTGAGGGCGTAGATGCAATAGCATCGCAGCAGACGCAAGGGGAGTGCGGGTGCGGGTGCAATGGCGAGGGAGGGCTGAGGGCAGAGGACGGAGCTTCCGCAACGCAGCCTAAGAGACAACGCCGCAACCCTAACGTACAAGCCTCACCCACACGTAGATGCCCCCCAACCCTACCCAACATCTACCTATAACTCATATCTCAGATCCCCCAAATCTACCAAATTGGGTTAGCGTTGGGAAGTGTTGGTTAGGCCTGGACCAAGTACAACCTACGGGAGTTCAGGAACGTGGGTCCACCGGGACGAGTTGGGGGGAAATTCTGATCAGATTCACGAAATAAGTAATGCCCTTCAGAGACAAGGGCCCGCCAGAGCCAGCTCCTCATGTGAACCAATCAGAAGAGACTGACAACCGCTCCCATGACCAGGATTTTTTTCCGTCAAATTTTTTGGTCACATGAACCAGCTTTTCCACTAGTGCAAGTCACATGCTGCTGAAGGTGAACAACCTCACCAACGATGGATAGAAATGAAAAAACAACAATAATTAGAACTTGTATGCCCAATGAGTCAGCAAAAAGTTGTTGGAGTCGACCTAAACCTAAAGCGGCTTCTATGAACACCGAGAAGGGAAGTATTTGTCATATAATTGCTCGACCAATCATCCATCCACCATGGAAGCCTACCTTTAGGTTTTTGACATATAAAATCTATTTATAGTAAAATCGTTGAATATGCTTAATTAACACTCATGGTGTTAGTGTCAAATCTCAAGTGCCTTTTCTCAATAAATCTTATGTAAAAATTTCTTTAACACAAGGTTCATTTTGACCTACAGTATTTACATCTATCATAAACAATATGAAAATTGCAAGAAATTTTTGATGACAAGTCCATATTTCAATTGCTTTCAAAAAGACACATGATATTGTTACAATTCGATAAAAATTATTCTTAGATTAAACCAAGGATTAGCTTATATAAAGTAAAAATACTCTCTTCTCATTTCTAACCATAACTCTGTGATTGCTCTCCACCTCTCTCCAAGCTCTCTTTCTAATCATATACACAATCAATTTACTTTTGACCTACTAAATGGAATAACCCCAAAGTAACTCCACTCCGCACTTTGAACTGTGACTAGTGATTTTATGTCCAAGACATGGATAAATGTGAAAATATTTGGCTCAGTAATTGAGCAAGTAGCTAATTGAGCAACTTGTAGCTAATTGAGCTTCAGGGGAAACCTGAAAATACAAACCCTGCTTTTCATTCAAAGCTGGTGTGTGATGACATTGTCACCCCAGCACAAACGGCTGACCAGGAACCCAGCGACCCAATAACCAAGTGACCAGTAAGTCCACATCGGACGAAAGAGAGTGAGCATGGAATGCAGAGTCCAGACCCCGAGCAAATGCGGTACCGACTTCTGGCAACCTAAAGGAACATCATGTATCCAAATCCACCACCACACCAAAGTCACCAAACTCACCAAAACCAGCTGAATAGTGTCACTGTTCCATTAGCACCCAACCCCAACCAAAAATAAAACAAAATCACTTCAATCAACGCCACCAAACACATAACTTAGATAACAGAATTTCTCGTAAAAACATCTCATGTTTGAATTTGATGCCATGAGATTTAGCCAAACATAATTTTATTTGCTCACTTGAAATAACCAACAAATATAGAAGAATTTCGTGGTTTCTCCTATAATTTCTTAAATTAAAGGAAAATTAGTTTTCAAGGATGGATTGACTGTAAAACTAATTTTTCTCAAGTTCAAATCCACGATCACCAAAAATTTCAACACAAAATGTAATAACACCACCAAACTCTTCCACGCCTCCCAACCATTTGGAGTAAAGAACAATACGGTAATACAACAAAGCAAAACTCATGGTATATTTTAAAAATTAAGATGACATTAAGGATAACTCCAATAGAAAACAGTGACAGGTTTGGGCACCGGCCAACTGTGAAAGGCTTCCAACTCCAGTCCCTTCACTCACCTTCAGTGTCGTCTCCGGCGTCGCCTCTCTTCACAATTCTTCTTCACCGCTGGAGCTGGAGCTGGTTGGCAAGGCACGAATCTCACAGCACTGCACTCACCTCATGAGAGGAACTCATCTCTGTACTCCAGAAGGCGAGACACTCATCGCCTTCTCCAAATGACGCCTGGTACATCTGAGTCTGGCTCTGGCGGTGATGATGATGGTGTGGAGAGAGAGGCTTGCGTTGGTAGCCTCTGCTTCGTGCAGCCTCACCCTCTCTACTTGCCGCCTCCGTTCTACGGCAAGCTCATCGGCCAGGTAACTCTTTTACTGATAGAAAACAACGACTTCTTTTGGGTCATGTGGTGATTGATGGTTCTTATGTTGATGTTAATGGGGGTCATGATTCGTGGGTTAAGTCTTAATGGAGATGTGTTCTTAGGTTTGAATTTGTTTCATGGTTTGAATGGATGTGGAATGATGGTTTTGTTATTGGGGAAGGGTGGGAATGGATTTGTTGGGGGGAGGTTAGAGTGGGTTTTGGGTTTAGTGTAGTGGGGGATGTTGTGGAGAGTGTGTGAGATGGTGAGGGATTTGGAATGATGAGGGTTTGGAGTGATTGGTGTAATCATGAGCTTCTGTTTGTTGTCTGTGGCAGGAGTATAGATGGAAAGTAGGAGCTCAGTTGGATACAGGGCCTGGGTTGCAATTGAAGTTGCAAAGGGCGGTCGTATTGCCGAATTGCTTGGGTTTAGGTTGGTTGGTTGCTTCTCATCTTTGATATTCTTGGTGTGGAGTTGAGAAGGTTTCTTGGTTCTCTGGGTATCTGTATAGTTGGAGTTCGAGAAGGGTATTTGGGAAACCCTATTTAGAGAATCTGGAGGATGTTTTGGAACTGAATTGATTCAGCAGTTTATTAGTGATGTTATGACGATGATCCTGGTGGGCATTGTACAAGGGTTCTTTCACTTGATTCCCTTGTGGTTTTTCAAGAAGGCACCTTGCATTGTAGCGAATTCGGCAGCTTTGGCTTTGACACGGTTGTTGCAAATATGTGTTTATGTAGACAAGGATGCTAGATGGCGGTGGCAGTACATTCCGTTGTCTATCAAAAGTGGTGTCACAGTGGACGCTCGGTTAGACCAGCAAAAAGCAACAAGCGACGACTCTGTAAAGAATTCTGGGATCAAAGCCCTTCGCCTCCTTCCTCATGTCTGCATCAAATCGAAGAGTCCAATTTTTGGATATTTAGGTGGGAAATTTATTCTGTGCACAGTGAACATGTGCTTGGAGGGGTTGTGATGAGCGAAGTAATGGATTATATGCATTCATGCTGCCTGGGCCTTGTCAGGAAAGGGGAAGGAGGTCATGGTATGATTTTGACCTGGGGAAGGTCATATCTCTGGTGTGCTCTGCAGCCTTGCGCCCAATTGTGGAGCTTCTGCCTGTCCCTGCTTTAACCGTGAAGCGCCAATTCTCTGTTGGTGCGACAACCCTTACATTACGTGCCAACCTGGAGGTAGACCTGCGTTCAACTCTTCAACGCTGCTTGACATGTAGAATTGGGTTCATGTGCAATATACACTTCTCAACATGTGGAAATCTTTGTCTTATCCACTCAATAAAAGAATTTTGGGTTTTTGGGAACAGGTGCCATTCAAGAAGGGACCCTGCTGGAGTTTGCAATTCAATTGGCTCAAAGATGCGGTAAGGGCATTTAATTGGTCTCTAGCAAGACTTTCCATTTGTGTAAATCCGATGAATTGAACAGGAGAATCTTCAGATTTGTTGGTACTTATGTTCACTTCCTGTACAGACAAAGCTGGTGGTGGAGCCTGTGAAGAATGGTCTGGATATCCACTACTCTAAGACCTTAAAGCTCTCCAATGAATGTAAAGCTGTAAGTTGCTCCACTTTGCTTTTGTCCATATAGATTTGAAGGGTAATACGAGATCTTTGCGCTATCAAATGCCTGTAATTGGGCTTTATTGAATCCTTCCATTCACTATAAAGTCTTTGGATGAGGATCACGTCGAAGTCTTGTTTGAAAGATATCCATCGGCTTGTGTGTGACTATAGAACCTTCTTTTCTGTGTATTATTTTCTCAAAATTAATGTCATATGATGCATTGTCCAGGTAGCAGCAGGCTCAGCTAGAGTACCAGCGGATTTTCTATGGGGTGACTTTCCTAGCAGGAAAGGCAAACTACCCATCCAATTCAGGTCAAGTTATTTAAAGATATCACAGATATTTGGGACACGAGTAAGTCCTTCAATCTTACTGCTGCATCGCATGATTATACAGATTCAAAGGCATAAATGGGTGATGAGGTCCATCACTTTTAGCTTTTAATGATAACTCGGAGGTCGGAAAGGAATGGCTCTATGAATACTGAAATGTGCATGGCCGATGCAGGCGCCGCGAGAAATTCCTCAATCTGCTTTTGTGTATCGACAAGCTTCTAGTCTTATTGGAGCAAGAGATACTATCAGTGTCGTGCCTGGACATTGGATCGATTGCCAATCAGAACCAGGAGCGCCTGGGGAGCGTGAGTTCAACATGGACGTATGTGACCTTTTCCAAAGCTTGGCCTAAGTGCATTTTACAGGGTATCTGTGCTACGTGGATGCCTTCATGATGCCTTTTGATGTGCAGCAAGTGATTCAATTTTGGTGAAACTCTGCATCAATGTGATGTAATTCTGCAGGTAGCAAATGTATTAGAGAAGGAGTTACGAAAGAATGGTTGGGAGGTTCTACGGCCCGACCGTGATGCCCCTCAAATGCAATGGGAAGAGTACCTCAATTGGGTTTCTCACCAGGTGCAATAGCATTCATCCGCGCTAGTTAAATCACCACTTGCTACTTTACGCAACAATTAAATATATCTCGTATTTTACAAAATCTTCTAGATATAAATATCGATGCATTTTGTAAGTAATTGAACATCAGTGTAATTCTTTATCATGAACCGGAAATACTGACTGGTGCTATAACGTTCTCGTTGTAGACTTTGAACGGTATCCCTGTACTGGAGATTCATGGGCAGGTGCGGTTTTTTTCTCCCTTGAATTTATTCCTCAGTCAACAACATTGATGAAATTTATTTGATCTGAATGTACCATGTGCCTGTACTGTGTGCTATTTTTCTACCATATATCCAGTTTTAAAAATCCCAGACAGGATGTGTAGATATGGGTTGGGATGACGCTATGGAAATTGTCTTCCTGATGGACTCTGTCGAATTTATGCAGGGTTCCAATGCCGACTACAGGGGTCATGTTCTTGGAGTTATTGGTGACCTTAATGCACCTCTCAGCAAGGTAGGAAATGACTTTACACCGCGATATGTTTAATTGTAGGTCATGGGTTTCATAGAAGTTCGAGGTTCTACAAGAATAACGGGCGGGGTGGCCACCAAGCGTGAAAAACATAGATGTCTCAGCATAATTCATTCAAATTTCTCTGGCTTTCCAGGAGCTTGCGGAGACCTTTGGGCAATTTCAGATGGACTGGCGAGAGCTTGGGGTTCCCCGTCGTGGTGGCGTCATTGTGGAAAGTTTTAATGCTGACGAGGTAGGTTATTTATTCCAAAAAATGGGTCTTTGTTGAAGGTCTTTAAGCTTGTATTGGATACACGCTTTTCGCAAATGTGATCTGGTCTTAGAGAAGATGAAGTCGTGCCATAATCAATCTGAATCGTTTATGTGCTAGTTTTTCAGAGTGGACTTGCACTGAAGCAGTCTTAATGGTGGATCATTTTTTCATTGCATACGATTTCTTTGATGCTGATTTTAACTAGGTTCGGTATGACTGGATTGATTTCTAAACAGGTGGTGCGAATGAAGCCTTGGCAACGCACCTGGGCCGCCAGAAGGCTGTCTAATCAGTTCGTTTCTGCAATAGAGCGAGCAAGTGCTCCCAATCGTCGGCCCCGTGGGCTTGTAGTAGACTTTGACAAGTATAACAATTCCCCAGTTGAAAGACCTTTTGCTACAGCAAATCGGTTTTAGTACCGTATTTCCTAGCAACATTCCAGGTCTAGGATTAGAGAGATTTTTGTGTAAAAGATCAGAGCTAGTAGGATCGTGTTGTACATAAGTAGTACAAGGAGCTTTTATTCCTTCTTGTTTTGAGATTTTAGTCATGGTGACTGGGGAACTCAGCATCCATGTAGACACGGCCGATCTTTGATTTTACTCTAACCATTTAAGAAAAAGTCTCCTAAGGTAGGTAAGGCTATGATTTGTTTGCTTCACAGAGACAATCATAGCTTGTCAAGTTCTACATAATGGACGTGAGTCACAGATTTTTTTTGACAAGTAATGGTTCACCCGTAGGGTGAGATACATGCTTCGGGTTGAAGCCAAAAGAAGTTGAAGAAGCCAAAAGAAATGGAGAGTTTTCAAGCAAAAGAAATGTTGAGTTTTTATTGGCAGATAGTCTTCGTACCTAGCTTTTGGTTTTACACCAAAAACAGTTGGATTAGAGTCCACGTTTGCTTTTATTAACAAAAAATCTTGTTGGAATGCTACATGGTAAAAGTGGATTAGGGTTTCTTTGAGCTTCAATTCATTAGGTTTTCAATTGAATGAAGTAACCTTATGGAACTTGCTTTCTTTAATCTCTAAAGGCCCTTGAGACCATATTTTAGTTGCAGCACTTTTGGGCAGGCTTATCTAAGGTTTCAGAATTTAATAATTTACTTAAATTTTTATTCCATGTAGCTCTCAACAATAGCTTTCCAATGGCACAAATTTCAAAGCATTTGGAATTATGATGCAAAAGTAATGAATTTCAGGAGAATGTGCCCTAAATCCGGGCAGCCAATAACCAATGGAAATCTCCCATTTTCTGCCCAAGTTGCCCGTCATACAGTAAGGCAGAAAGTGACAAGAATTTTTTTCAAAGGTTGCGCACTTGCAAAATAATGGGCCCAATATTTTTTAATCCATACACATTTATGACGGTTTTCATCCAATTGAAAATTTTCATCTAATTAATCATTTTCATCTAAAGAGGTTGCTGATTTTTTTCATCCAAATGATTATTATTATCCACAACTTAGTTTTCATCTAAAACCATTTTTCATCCATATAAAATATTACATCCAATCTTCATTTTTCATCTAAACTTAATAAATTTCATCCAATATCTATGACGTGGCAAGGGGTCCAGTCCTTTATTTAAAGTGCCATTTGAAATAAAAGGAAAATATACAATTTATACTTCAAAAAATTCTAGAAATTTGAGATGTACTTCAATTGCATTGAAACTTTTTGTGGTTCTTTCCCTCATTTACTTCAAGATATCAACTAGTCGGATTTTCAATTGGACATTTTTGGATTATCCTTTAAGTAGTTTTAATTTTGGAGAATGTAAGGCAATTTCAGCACACTCCCTTTCATAAAATCAAGGATTATTTCTCCTTTGCAAGCTCGTATGAAGTTCAAAATTTGTGCCCTTATACCTAACTTCCATACCTAAAGGAACTCATAATCCTCAATGGATCAAATGTGTTTGCAAAGTATAGTTTTTGGGCATCAAAACTTAGGTATATTCTCCGGGGCAGTGTCTAAAACAACTTTTGCAGTGACTTTAAACGCTATAATCTTGCAATGTGTACGGTAGATTGTCCTCAAAATTAATATACACCTTTTTGAATAAGGTAAATTCAAGATCCTATGGTTAAATATTCATTTGCATTTTTAAATTTATAAAAAAATAGGTTTCTATTAGTAGGGGTATGGTTTTGGCAATTTTGGCTTCAAAAATACCAGATGCTTTTAGGGATTAAGCCCAATTGAAAACTTTGATTTTGACATTCTTACAACCCTATAGATGATTTTTGGAAAATAAATTTATATTGTCAAGACTTCTATGTTTAATTTTTTATAATTATTTTTTTGACTTTAGTGTTCTCTTTTTTCTCTTTGCTTTATTATAGGCTGTAAGGTAACTTAAGATGATAGATGGATGAATGAAATCTTCTAATTACATGGCAATATGTAAGCAGAGGATGAAAAGAGTCAGACAACTCCCAATTGAAGATGGATGTACTGGAGTCAGATAGCTCCAGATTGAGAACATGTGCACTGAAGTTAGACAGCTTTATATTTAGTGCAATGGAGTCAGACCACTCCAAAATTGATAACATGTGTATCAAATTTAGACAACTCAAGATGAAGTACACTAGAATTAGATTACTGATGATAATGAAATATCTTTACTCCAATGATAAGATAAAAAAATCTAAAAGAGTCTCTGAGTTAAAGGGATAGAAGGATCTAGAAGGATCTATGAATTATCTTTATTCCAGATATAGGAGTTAATGAGATAGAACGATCTAGAAAGATCTATGAATAGAATAAACTATGAGACAGACTCTAAGACATACTTTGAGATAAATTATAGTTCCTTTGGGAAGGAACTAGTATATAAAGGCTTGAGGTGAGAAGGTGAGACACTTCTTTTGTTGATCACTTGTCTATGGTTGGGTGGTGAGCCCAGCGAAGCAATCTTGTGAGCAGCGAGCAGCGAGCAGCGAGCAGGAAATCTAAAATTGGTCTAAATTTTTGAAAAAAAGTTGACTTTTTTCAGAATTTGCGTTTTTTTTTTTTTTTTTTTTGGTTTTTTTTTTCCGGGCAGTCAGAAATGATTATATTTAGTAAAGTACCTATTACCGTGGATTTCATGAATAACCAAAAATAGTACATATAAATACAAAAATCAAAGGTTTTACTCTTTAAAAACAAAAACATATGGATTCACGATGATATATACTTAACGATTTCCAGCCTCGTTAAGGGGTATCTCGGATCCGAGAGACTCCACATTTGCATTTCGTAGGTGTCTCTCGGATCCGAGATACCCTTTGACGAGGCGGAAAATTACAAATTTTTATACCCCAAAAAAAAAAAAAAAAAAAAAAAAAAAAAACATAAAATTTAAAAAAAAAATTTGAATATGGATGATTATTGGCTCTTCAGGACTATGCTTGTAGATCATCTGTGCAAAATAAATAACTAAAGTATAAGAAAGTAGTAGAATCTTTATTCTTCGCAGTTCAAATCAAATACAAATCCATTTCAAATCAAGGTACTGCTGGGATATTGTTAACATAGATGTTCACTTCTGAAGGCTAAATGCATGCTACACTGCGCCCATACGTTCGAGAACGCGCATAACTTCATTGTAGCTATAGCTAGGAGCATGCATGAAGGAGTCCTCCTTAGGATCCATCTTGCACATGTATCGAAGAATATAGTATACATGTTTGCAATATTTCCATTGCTTTGCCTTTCCAAGAGTCTCCGAAATCATCTTCACAAAATCTGGGCAAGTGCATTCGGGGAAGCTGGCAATGGTGATGCGGTACATCTTGTTCCCTCCTGTGTTTAGAGTTACCACGCATCCATAACCTGGATAAGGAATAGTGGTTACTCCTGTAACACCACAGTAGTCCATGAGAGCGGCACTTTCCCACTTGTTTCTGTGATCTACAGTGGGTACGTCAGGATTCCTTCGAATGGAATGATTGTTGCGCAGCGTAGGATGCGCATCTGGGTTTGCCGGTTCCTTGAAATGGGACCTGGGAAGTGGCCACTTTGAAGCTCCTTGGAATTGACGCCTTGGGGACAATTCACCTCGCTGCTGCAATTGAAATCCAGCCTCCTCAAGATCTAGAACTTCCTGACGAGTTAGATTAGTTCCAATTTTCACAGGCCACACCATAGGGATGCTCGGCCAATCCATAACCCAATTCTTGGGCCCCCCCTTCACGCAACGGTTGATGTCATCGGGGCAGAACCAAAACTCTGCAGGAACAAGACGTTTGGTGTGATAGTCTTTCTTCCTCCCTGAATACGTAGGCGCAGGTGTTCCCTTTGCTCCCCTTGATATCTTTGCATCGCATTTCTTCCTCGTCTGGGCTTGTAGGGCTTGACATTTTCGTGCTGACCGATTCGAAAGGCGAGCAATGTGCCACGTGTTAGGATCACAGTCTGTTTCCTCTACAGACGTGGTATGCTGGACACCGCACGTTGGATCCGAAAGTGCTTCCTCAATCCTCGCTCTTCTTGACCTGGTCCCCATCGCAGGTATTGAATAATTCACCTTATCTGAGCGATGTGAGTCGTGAGCTGATCCTGGGGGGAGATCAAGCTTCCGCTTCAATGAGCCAAAGATCTCGGCGCCCTCTAGTCCTTTCTCTTTCGTTAGCACATCGTCCGCTTCAGGATAGGCCTTCATTGCTTCAGCAATCATGACAGGGTCCAAGCTCCGTTGTGCTTGACGAAGTCGGAGCTCTGCTTTATCAGGTCCTTTGCCCCCTCGCCCCCCCTTCAGATACTTCCTGTACTGCGTGATTTGCATGAAGGCGCGCATCATATCATCCACTGTGGCGTCGTATAGGCAGTTCCCAGTGTTACCAGATTGTTGAAGCCACTTGTTGTGTATTGTCTCCGCTAGGTTGCAAGAAGGCATGTCTGCTCGTTCATCAAGCGATAGATTCTGATAGAGAAAAAGAGAACTGTTTCAGTGAATAGAAGAATTTCATACAGGACTTGCACAGGGGCCAAGGTTTAAGGTTAGTTACTTACCAGCTGCATTGCTCCACCCCATTGCCTGTAGCGGTAGTGCCAGAAGACCATCCAGTCATTGAGAGCTCGTAACGCAGCGTCCGAGGTGACACACCCTCCAGATTGCCACCATCCTCTGATGACGTTGTACATGTCCTCTGCCTCCTCCTGGGTCTTAGTGTCCTTCCATTGCTTGCATAGGGATCTCATTTGCTCTTGATACTCCGGCTTGATGTGGGCTATGGTCACCCGCTCAAGGCACTTGGTCCAGTGAAAAAGACAAGTTCGTTCCCGACCTTCCATCTTGTCATTCACGTTTCCGTTGCCGTACACCTTCCGCACAGCATGCCAGTTCGCGCCTGCACTGTCCGCCATGAATCCTTTGAAGTTCGGCTTCGGATGTCCATTGTCCTCCATCACACTGTTCAGGTTCTCCCAGAACAAGGTCTGGGCAGTGGCGTCCTCAGACTGCATATCACATAGAGCTATGGTCATGACTCTGCAGTATCTACTATCATATACATGACATGCCATGGTGCTCCAGTCCTTCACTCGTCTGACATGGTCGAACATGATCCACGAATCTTGAAGGTCTCCCCCGGGCTGCATGCGCTTCACTAGGTCCGTACCACTGCCAGGCATATCCACTGACATTTTGAAGATGAACACCTTCCCTTTCGTCTGGCCTGGAAATCGGTTTTCGTGGATGAATTTGAAGGCGTTGTACTCCTTCAATCGCATGATGTTATCGACTAGACCATTGTCCTGGCGTAGGAATTTCTTCGTACCTGCAACAAAGTGCCGAATGTTTGCATCCGACATGGTCTCAAACTTGTCCATCACCTGAGCCATGGGTGAACCACGAAGGTGATTCTGCCCTGGAGTCGCTCGAATGAGGTAGTCCGCCAGAAATATCTTGCTCGCTCCCAAAACGATGGCAGAGTTCTTCGCATTCGGAGTACGGAGGACTTGCTCGCCTATGCACTCGTACATGAGATCCAAGGTCTCAAGGCAGGTACCATCCGAAACTGGATGTTTATGATGCCCGAGATGGATGGCGGCCCGAGTCATGTCTGGATCTTTGCTGGTGACATGGAAGATCCTCGCAGCACATAATTCTAAACAGACAGGGGGAGTATGGCAGATTTTGCAAACAAGAGTTGAGTTAGGGGGATGCTTCTCTCCTACTAAAATCTGACTTGGGGTAAGCCCAGCCCACTGAGTGGAATTCACCTTCCCTGGATTCCTATCTATATAATCACAGTTCAAGTTCGGGCACTGAAGATGTCCCGTACAGTTGGACTTACGAAACTTTAAGCCAAAGTCATTCTTAACATTCGTGGTCATAGTCTTACACCACGCGTGCCCGTCATATTGTTTCCCCATACCATCCAACTCTCCACTGAATGTCGTCGGGATGTTCTCAGGGAGAGGAGGCAACTCGAAGATCTTGTCACCATCATAGGTTGCGGGAAGGTACTTTACTTCTACATGCTCGAGGCTAGCAAAATCAATCGACAAAATATCTGACCTGCAGCCCCTCCTTCCAGCAGTCTTCTTGATGGCCTCCAAGATGCTACGCGGCTTCCGTGAAGTTGGATGAACAGGGGGGCGGCCTGCGGAAACTGATGGCGAACGTAGGTGAGTCCTGCCCGGCAGTGAGCGAGTGGACCCAACAGAGGTCCGTCGTTGAAAAGGATTCGCACAAGTATCTGCTAGACGGATATCAGGGACCACATCATCGTCCGAATCGCTCAGGCAGTGGATGTCGGGAGCACTGCCTTCTACCTTGACCTTCACCAAAGCAGGAACTCGAACAGTGGAAGTAGAACTGGGCGGAGTTAGCATGACAGTAGACTCTGACATCTGTGAATCCGTGAGGCCGTAGACTTTATATGTACCACTATGTAATGTCCAAACGAAACCCTCTTCCTCTCTGGTTTTCACTTGAAGAACAGTCTCACTCAACACTCCATTGTCATCAAAAATCTCCCTCTCAACGTACATTGACCCCATTCGAAAATGAAACCTAAGACTCAGAAGCTGCTCAGACACCTTCACTGATCCATCTGCACCTAATGGCGCTGTAAACGGGGCCACATGGCCATGGGCACGAATAGATGCCATTCTAAGCGCCTGGTAGAAGATTGGAGATGTAGAGTCATGCATTGAGAGAGAACTAAAGGAAGAGTGGGAATAAGAAGTGAGGTGATGATGATTACTCCTTAACTCTTTTATGTTGGTATCACCTCATGAGCCATCTATTAGGTAAGAGCGACATGGTGGATGACAAATCAAATTAGTAAAGTTGTTAAGCATTGGCGTTAAGCAATAAGACGGCTAAGAGAATACTGTTGGCTAGATTAGCATGAAATTCAAATCAATCACTCTTTTTCCAGATAGAAACAGGAGTACGTGGCGCGGTGCGGAGATAATATGTCTCTCGGATCCGAGAGACAGTTTTACGCCGCAATTTGCAAAGTGTAAAATAGGGAAAATATAGACATGACTGACGTGGAGCTTTCAAACTGATCTCCTCAACAACTCGACACAGTATTACAAAAAGCATATGCAACGGCGTAACTGATAATGGAGAAACGAATGACGGCCACCTACACCAAAACAGGATTGATAGCTTCAATATTATTAAGAAATAGACTGCCACTTTCCAGTGATACATGTCCTACCTTATAAAATTAAATAAGTGGAAGTGATATGACAAATAAATCTAAGATCATGGTCCTAGCAGAGTGTCAATACTCCTCCTAATTCAGTCCAAGAATCTAACGTGGCGACCTCGCTTGAATTTTTTATTTTCGTGCATATTGATCGTACTAGTCTTTTGGGATCCAGGGTCCACATCTTCAATTGCCGAGCATCCCTTCATCTGAAGCTTTCGTCCTTTACGGCGCGGTGTACCGCGTAACAGAGCTCTTGTGTACGTTCCCGGTTGAATGATTCCAACATCAGCATAGGCATGCTTCTTCCTGGAATCAGAATCATCGATGTGAGCATCGTCAACGTCAGCCGCACTAGCCTCAATGCCAGGATGTCCCGGGGACTTTACAGTATGAAAATGTAATGAACTTGGAAGAGGATCAGGAGGAGGTGAGACGTGGCCTTCATCACTACCTTTCGGAATAGGCTCGAAAGGGCCTTCAAAATCGTCAATTGACAACACTAATGCCATGGCATCCTCGACCAAGGGGGAACTAGACCGCTTGCCTCCCTCTGCATCCATGGTCAGATATGCGAAGAGGACAACCGCACCGTCGACTATGAGAGAAGGAACTAATTGGTATGGGTCCTTATATTACCAATGATACGTCATTCGTGGACGGAGAGGATTTGACATCCACGGAACTGTTCATCTCAATTAAGATTTTAATTATATGTCCAGAGGGGTAGAGTATAAGTACTGAAGCGTGGTCTGGAGCACGGCATTAGAGAGCGTGTAGAGTCAGTTGTTATAGTTGGGAATTTCTCTTCAGCTCTGCACACATGACGGCAAATAAGTCAAAAGATGTAGGAATAGAGACGCCAGTACCTAGGAGTAGCAAAAAGAGAGGCCAGACTTATAAGTTTTCTAGCGGTAAGCAGAAAACTGCTGCAGTGTTGAAAAAGAAAAAAAGAGTGGAAGGTGATAGCATAGACAGAACTGTTAGGACTCTAATGTATGAGGAAGTCTCTGAACAAGGGACAGAGTCATTTCGATTAGAAAGGGTGGAGGAGGACGCACTTGAGTTTGAAACACCACGTACTGGGAAGAGTGCGGCGGGAAGGAACCAAGCCGTCTCATCCGGGCCAGCACTTGAGTACAGTGACGCGGGGTCGAAGGATTACAACCTAGGGTTTAGGGGAGGAGGAAAGAGGAAGTCGTGTGAGAGTGCCCTCATTGAGAGTGACGAAGAGGTTTTGGTTGAGGTAAGTAGAGTGTGATCATGTTGTCCCTAATCCCATTCTCATGAGTCGCCTTGTGAATAATCATTGTCGTCTTCTTCCCCAGTATAAGGCTGCTTTGGAGGTTGGGACTTTGGATATTCTTATTTGTAAACGCAAGTCTTTCTTCACAGCATTTGTTTGTAAGTGACGAGTTAGAGAGTCGACTGTCTTGAGTTAATGAGAGATGGCAGAAGATATTACTAGAGACTTGGGTGCGCTTATACCCCTCGAAGGGTCAGATAGTAGTGACGAGAAGGAGAGCACTAATCCATGTCGGTCCAATGTGGGTAACCAGGAAATGTCGGGGGGAGTGCGAAGCGCGTCAAGAGGAAAGGGGAAGGCGAAGCAGAAGTCAGGCGACGCATCTGCTTCAACTCAGACTGCGGGGGGGTCGTCCGCGATGGAGGAAGGGGCCACAGAGGAGGTAAGCAGTGGAGAGACATTCTTATGAATTTCGTCATCGGTGTTTGAATAATTCTCTATATCAGTTCGGATTGTGAAGTTGCTGTTTAGAGTGTCTGTGTGACTGCGCGAACTGTGGGTGGGGGTCCGCGGGTGAGCATTGCGCGAGCAGTGGGTGGGGGTCCGCGGGTGAGCATTGCGCAAGCAGTAGGTGGGGGTCCGCGGGTGAGCATTTAAGAGGGTGGGGGCCGCGGGGGGTATAAAGGGGTGGGGGTACTGAGAGAAGCTCTTTTCATCTCTTTCTTGGTGGAGGAGTCCGCGGTTGTTTGAGAGGGGTTTGGAGAGTATTGTGGTGGTGGAGGGGGCAGAGCTTGTTGTGAGTATGTGTTTCGTGAGCGTGAGGATGTAGGGCGTTTGCGGGGGAGAGTTCGCGGGCTCCTTTGAGGAGGGGGGTTCTATGTTTCAGGGCTTAGGTAGGGGTTCACTGAGGTTGAGGGTGTAAAGATTTAGTGATTTTTGTTGTTGAGGGTGTGTTCGGAAGTTAGTTTGTGAGGATTGTTGGGGTGTTCCAGGGAGTAAATAAACAGAGAGGGTTTTGTGGGTCTCTTCGGAGTAGTGAATTTCTTGTGTATGACGATGGAGGAGCGTGAGTCTGTGGTTTCTGAGGGTTCGCAGGTAAGAGCGGCCAGAACAAATTAGGTTTTGATCGGAGGGTGGGCAGTAGAAACACGTGTCTCGGATCCGAGACACGTTTCTGCAGCTCAGAGAATTAGATGATTTAGGAAAGCGACATTATTTTCTTGCGCGGACGTTCGGGAAACATACTCATACTGTGTGCTCCTATGTGTATGGACAGATTACACCTTACGAGCCCGTGGACATGGATGCACCTCCACGCATTGGAGAGGGTGATGTTGATCCTGGCATTCATGTAACCATGGAGAGACTGCGGCAGAGAAGGAAGGGGAGAGGCCAAGAAGCAGTGACTGAAAGCCTTGACAAACCCGTGTATGAGCTTGAAATTCCTCTGTGTCGAATGATTCCAATGACAGAGGTTCGCGGCGCATTAGCTCCTGACATAGAGAAGCTGAAATCTGAGTTTGCTCACGGCTACAGACTTGGGTCATCTGTTTTCTACGTGGCCACCCGAAGTTATACAATGGAGACTCAGGAGGTAACTGAAGAGCAGCGAGGCTCGTGGGATCCGATTTGGAGGGAGGCTGAGAAGACATTTGAGGAGAGGTTGAAGAGAACACCTGGTTTGGAAAAGTACTCGAATAAGATGTTTTACATCTGGGATGGTAATCACCGGCACAAGGCATGGAGTAGGGTCATAACAGACTTTCATTCCCGTGATCCAAATCCAGCGTTTCATCCAAGCCCCAAGACACATATTATATGTGTCACAGAGGAGAACAAGCAACGACTTCTACATGCGATGACACAGTGGAACAAGTAAGTTCACTTCTACAAGTGTCTTTTATGCCAAGTTTTGGTTACTGTGAAGTACTAATCATCGGATTATTCAATATCAGGAAGAACGAATACGACCATGTGAACCAACATTGGACTCACGAGCTCCGAAGAGTCATACAGTTTGGTAGTATGCCCTTCGACCAGTTGAGAACTCTCATCTCTGAACGCGATTATGAGAACAGTCTGACAGAGTGGAACCGAGTCACAAAGAATAAGAAGTGGTACCATCTAACAGGGGATGCATTTTGCAACTTACTGTATGAGGTATTTTACGAAAACACTTATATGTCTTCTAAAAGTTGATTTTAATGGCATAGGAGTACCCCTGGACTTACTCAATATCTCTCTTTTGCAGAGAGAAATTATCAATGCGCAGGAAGCAGCAATGAAGATATACGAGGACTCCTTAATAACTCACGGTGAAAAGAGACAAGGAGACAGCAACATTCTAATTGAACGTGCAAATGCAGCGATAAAGGCTTGCAAGACGCACCTGCACACTGACATGGAACGCTTACTGGCAATAGCGGATCCGAAAAATGGAGAGGGATTCATCAGAGAGGTAGGACTTTTTATTGTTTTGCTTTGTTTTTCTTTGGTTTTGTATGTTATCTTGCCTTCCTTTGACCCTCCGAAAGGGTCTCTCGGATCCGAGGGACCCTTTCGGAGGGTCATTTTAGACCCAATGTGCTGCAATATCATCATATTGCAGCACATTTGGGGGGCCTTTTAACGTCTCTCGGATCCGAGAGACGTTAAAAGGCCCCCTAAATGTGCTGCAATATGATGATATTGCAGCACATATAGGGGCCTAAAAACGTCTCTCGGATCCGAGAGACGATTTTAGGACCTCTGGAAGAGCTAAAATATCACTATATTTTAGCTCTTTCAGGGGGCCCTTTAGCGTCTCTCGGATCCGAGAGACGCTAAAGGGCCCCCTGAAAGAGCTAAAATATAATGATATTTCAGCTATTAAAGAGGTCCTAAAATCGTCTCTCGGATCCGAGAGACGATTTTAGGACCTCTGGAAGAGCTAAAATATCACTATATTTTAGCTCTTTCAGGGGGCCCTTTAGCGTCTCTCGGATCCGAGAGACGCTAAAGGGCCCCCTGAAAGAGCTAAAATATAATGATATTTCAGCTATTAAAGAGGTCCTAAAATCGTCTCTCGGATCCGAGAGACGATTTTAGGACCTCTTTAATAGCTAATTTATGATAATAAATTAGCTATTATAGGGGGCCTAAAAACGTCTCTCGGATCCGAGAGACGTTTTTAGGCCCCCTGAAAGAGCTAATTTATCATCATAAATTAGCTCTTTCAGAGGTCCTAAAAACGTCTCTCGGATCCGAGAGACGTTTTTAGGCCCCCTATAATAGCTAATTTATCATCATATTTGCATCATTTTCCTAAAATATGACTATGTATATGGTATTCTTCGAGTTTCATGATGTTTTGACATAAAGTTCACTGATTTCTTGTAGATTGAAGCCCATTTCAGCACTTTCAGAAGCAAAACAGAGATGAATCCTGAGAAGCTCCAGCTGTTTGCAACTGCCAAAGTACCAGCAAAATACAAGGAGAGATGGGTACACTGGTGGAATATGAGCAAAGAATCACGTGAAATATATAACTTCCCAAAGTATCCGGCCTCAACATCAGCCCTTCGACCTTGGGTGGAAGTCGCAGCTTTCTGGGCCGGAGTAAGTTCATTTCAGTTTTAAAAATAATTGCTTATTTTGAGATACCAATTTATATCTATCCGAGTGGAAAGACATAGTTCAATGCAATGATTTCTGTAAAACTCATCATTGAAGGTGATAGTTTTGCAATTAGATGACGAAAGTCAGCTATATCGGTGAATCAATTCAGATGGGCTGACAGTGAACATCATATTTTCTTAGAGCTTGAAGAAGAAACTGGGATTCAATATGCCCAAATTCTTGAAGACGAGGGGATCGTTATACCACCTCAAGCCCCTGCAATGGGTATTGTGTCCATTGATAAGTTCGTTAGCACAGGAGCTCACAAACTTTGGAAGAAGGGGTTCCCGGAATTTCTTGGAAGGTATGGCGGGTTTGTGAAGTCCAAGCCTTTCAATGATCAAAAAGACACTAAGCTGGCTGTGAACCGGATGATTGTAAGGTATTTTTACTGGGAGCTTCTCAGGAAAGATGCCATTACAGTTGACAACATTCCCATTCGTTTCTCCAAGTGGCTTGATACCTCCAGCCCCGACTGTATCTTCAACGATTATCAGAGGAAACATTTCTCTCGCCCTCATCTCCAAGAGTGTCCGTGGTATCTCGAGCTCAAAAAGGAAGAGAAAGAGCAGGACTCCGAGCGCGCCTACAAAGCCAAATGTGTGAGGGAGAGAGAGGAGATGGAGGCGCAAGGAGTCAATACGCAGAATCCAACCGCGGAGGAATTCATGTCTGAGAAAGATCGAGCAAAGGCAGTCGCTAAGAAGCAGGCCGAAGAGAAAAGGGCTGTAGCGAAGGCTCAGAGCGAGAAGGAGAAGGCGCTGGCCAAGCAGAAGGCAGCTGAGGATAAGGTCAATAATGAGAGACTTGCTAAGCTTGTCAAGCAGAAGGGACTAAAAGGCGCTATGGACGAAGAAGGAATTTCCCCTTCAGGCAGTAGTATGCCCTCTCAGAGATCGCAGGGAGTCTCTATTCTCCCCAGCCAGGTCCTTAGTCAGACATACTATTCTGTCAAGTCGAAGGCCTATCCCAATCATCCACCGGATGTTCTGCTGATCAATAAGAGTGCAGCGCAGATTATGGACGACATTAGCAACAACAATCCAAGATCTGTAAACGATTGGAAAGCGGTCGGTCGGTTCGTGGGTGGGCACCAGTCGCACAGGCGTCGCCAGTACAAGGGTGAAATTCAGAATGTCAAAGCAGTTGACCTTATCGTGTTTGACGTTCCAGAGAATTTGCCTGTGCCCTTCTTTGATGATGATGCCATTCCAGAGTGGAATGTATTGCCCATTGATACAGATCCAGATTCCCAGAAGTCAGAGTCTCCCTGGATCCATAAACACTTTGAATGGGCCAGTGAGTGGATCGCAGACGATGGAGTAGTCCTTGTGTTTTATCCTGACAGTAAGTTCATTCTGTCGGAGTTGGAGGGCTGGTCTCATTGGGCGGGATTCAAGGTGCAGCACAAGTGGATCGTCATGAACGACCTTAAGACAAACAGCCCTGATTTTCCAGATATACAGACCACGGTCACTAACGCCATGCTGTTCGCGCGAGAAGAGAATGCCGCATTAGGCATTCCTGCTTCTCGATTCCATTTCTATGAGCAATCTGACCTTGAGGCTAAAGGCGTTGACATGGTTAATCTAGGTTTCCTTGTTAACAAGATAAACCAGGATAACTGGACAGTGAGAGAAGTCAGTGGTGGTCCATGGCGTGGTCCACGTGAGAAGTCAGAAGACCTTTTCATTGGTTTGTTGGACCTTCTAAGTCAGGAGGAGGACATAGTTATGGACCTCACCACATCTACAGGTAAACTTAAATTCCGTCACACTTGTTAGTTTCATCGTTTCTTGAATCCTCCTCTATATCTTACTTCCTATTTCTTTTCCTTTTCCAGGCGCCTCTATCAAGGCCTGCAAATATATGCACAGGCACCTAATTGCTCTCGAGGAGGACCAGAACCTTCACGATGAGATTCTGCTTCCACTTGTTCCGGATGCTGTCGAGGATGATTCGCCGGCACCTACTCCTCCTCCAAAGAAACGTGGACCATCCAAACACGCTGAAGAGCCTCCTTCAAAGAAAGCTCCTAGACGCTCCTGTGAGTGATTACTGTTTCGATTCTATGTATTGTAAATCTTTCTCTTCTTGATTTATTGTTCATTATTTCAGACTCTTTCTTATGATTCTCGATTTGCAGATATAAAGTGAACGCACAGCACCTCATGGTCATTACAACGACACCTTTTACGCTACATATGAATATATTACACATATAGCTTACCGGATATTTACCACTACATCCTTAGTATGTTACCAGTTTAAGGAGTTTAGTGTTCGAGTTGCAGTGATATCTGAGACATTACTATCTATATTACATTGCAACAACTACAATACTACATTTTATTTTGTAATACCCATACTGCTTTGAATATACAAATATGTGGCTTTATATATATGTGCATCAGATTGTATTCTTTCTTTACCTCTGTTCACTTTCTCTCCCCGGCAAATATATTTTATTCAAATTACATTTTAATTTAGTATTTGTTTTCCTTTAAATATACTTTCTCATGTAAATAGTATCCACAACTAATATTGAGGCCCAAGAAAACGTGTCTCGGATCCGAGACACGTTTTCCAGCCCTTTTTTTTCCTCTGTTTTTCCCCTCTTTCTCCCATTACCCTGTTCCCTACCCCCTTCCTACCCTTTCCCTTTGCAACATTGACTGCCCTGAGACCCTCCCATTATCTCCTACTACCCGGCCGAGACCTCGTGTCTCGGATCCGAGACACGTAGTCTCGGATTTAATTTTTACTAAAAATCTCCTTAAATAAAAATAAATCCCCACTCCCTCCCCCTACTCTACTCCCCTTCCCCTTTCCCTTCCCCCCCATACTCCCCATCCACCCAGTTACTTCCCGACCCCGACCCCCTTTCTCCCTCCCCTATTACCCTTACTCCCTGCCGAGACAACGTGTCTCGGATCCGAGACACGCTGTCTCGGCTCTTTATTTTTGTAAAAAATTCATTAAAAAAACAAATTCTCACTCTCCCTACCCTTACCCTTCACCTACCCTTCCCCCTAAACCCCTCCCTTACCCTCCCCCCTCTGCCGAGACAACGTGTCTCGGATCCGAGACACGTTGTCTCGGCTATATATTTTTGTAAAAAATTCATTAAAAAAAAAAATTCCCACTCTCCCTACCCCTACCCTTCCCCTACCCTTCCCCCTAAACCCCTCCCTTACCCTCCCCCCACTGCCGAGACAACGTGTCTCGGATCCGAGACACGTTGTCTCGGCTGAATATTTTGTAAAAAATTCATTTAAAAAAAAAATTCCCACTCTCCCTACCCCTACCCTTCCCCTACCCTTCCGCCCAAACCCCTCCCTTACCCTCCCCCCACTGCCGAGACAACGTGTCTCGGATCCGAGACACGTTGTCTCGGCTATATTTTTTTATTTAAAATTAAGAAAAAAATAAATCCCTTAACCCTCTCCCCTCTCTCTCTCTCTCTCTCTCTCTCTCTCTCTCTC